>JADLZN010004558.1:0-224118 GCA_018155175.1 Sinocyclocheilus anophthalmus
CGTGGTCCAGCGAAATTTCTATAAGTGAGATTTTTCGGCCGCCGGCTGGTCGTTGCTGTCCACATTTGCCAGATTCTATAATTTAGACGCCCCTGCCCTGCAGGCACAGATTTTTGTCTATTTTATCTGCCTATTTCTCCCTAAGGGTGGAAATGGTAATATCTGTAGTCCCAGCTTGGCTGGGAACTCATTTTACTTGGTCGTCGCCATCATTTTACTAAGCTTCTATTTTTAGACGTCCCTGCCCTGCAGAGATGGGCATAAATACATGAAAATGTATTTAAAATAAAAACACAAAATACTGTGTGGAAAAATTGATAACTTTTTGTTCAAATACCCAAATACCTGTGGAAATTGCACATCCTGTAAAAAAAAAAAAAAAAAAAAAAAAACAGAAAAACAGTATCTTCTAGAGGCTGAAATCTATTGGACTATTCTGGAGAAAGCAACAAACAAACACACATTTCTATGTGTACAACTGCTTAAAAACTTTTGTTTTCATTTTACATACCTCGTCCCTTACCCCTAACCCGGTAGCCAATACAAACTAGCAACAACAAAAAAGCATAATTGTTTTCATGTTAAGTTTAGTTTGTTGGAATATAAGATTATTCCATAGAAAGGTTCTCTAAATTTAAATGTTAAAATTAGAATTCTTTTAGATAGCTTTCACACGTTTTGCTCAAAGTTTTTCTTTTTTTTCAAACAACCACCTAAACCAAAACGTTAAGAAGTTATTTGTGTGCACCATTCATCAGTGTCCTTCACAACTTCAATTTTGCTGCAGACAGTGATACCTATTATTTGTCTCACCTAACATACATTGGCATGAATGGGTGACCCCAATCACGAGTTTTGTAATTGACACATTTTGGCATTAGCACCAATTTGCACGTGGCTAAATTAAATGCTGACATTTACAATATTGAAGCCTGCAATTTCAGAATATGAATAAGTAATGGGCCATGTTAAATACAAACGTTTAATGAAGAACAAGAATATAAGATATTATCTATATAGAAGAAGCATTATTTATTTATGCGTCGTAATATTAATAGTGTCCATATCATTGTGTTCTAAGTCACAATCATATATCAATTTACTGCATTTTACAAGTTCTTGGGGAATCTTTTTGTTTGGTTTAAGAAATGTCCTTAGACACTTTTCAGATGTTCATCCAACTTAACACAACCTAATCCGTTTATATGAAAAAAAATCATGTCTCACAACTTCGCAACGAACCTACTGTTTGACAACTACTCGCAACTACTTCCTCCCCCTGCTGCTTCCTGATGGTTTAGCGCCCTTTCTATGGGGAGCTAGAGCGTGCTTAACCCCCCGCAAACGAATCAATGAGCACCTGAGTATAATTGGTATTTCATTGCGATTTGGCAACTATTATGCTTATGGTTACGCTCTGAAGATCTTTCTATGTTAACATCTTTTGCAGCGTTGAGCAATGTAGCCAATAACAGACATATCTGATGATTTCTTTAACCCAACAGCCAATCAGAGGCATTTAATTTAGAATCCACTCACCGCTCAAATCGCCAGAGTTTTTGTTCAGGTATTGTGTTCAGCACGAATCATCTCATTATAACAAAGTGTAGATGCAATGTAAATAGCATAATTGCTCAGCGTAGAGATCTTATTGATTCAAATTTATCTTTGTGAGATTTTTTAGAGCTTTTAGTGATCTACAGGGACATATTACTTGCACCATATCATGACCGCACAAAATATATTATATATCATCTATATATAGATATCTATATATATATATATATATATATAAGATGCGAGAGAAAGAGAGAGCACCCTCACTAATTTAGACCACCCTCATGATTTAAAAAAAGCAAAAAAAACCAGATATCGAGAGCCGGACCTGTTGGAGAACAATTACTCCGAGCCTGTCATTCACGAATACCAATGATAGCGCATCATGTAAGAAAAGCCTTGTTCAGTAGGGCGGGGGCCAGAGCAGCCGAAGTATAAACAAGGCTTCACTTCACAATGCGCCACACCCTAATTGACTGCCTGTGGATTCCACCGCTTCCGCGTCCCATGTGAAAAGGCCTGTAAGTCAAAAGTGTTAGCCGACGTGTCGCAGTCCTCTGCACCAATCAGACTCTACATCACATTTTGTGATAATTTGAGCATAACATTGCTCTTCATTCCGGCTTCTTTTTCCACTCCCACGTTCCAATATTCCTGCCCACTAAAATCCACGGTATACAGTGGGCAAAAAGGTATTTAGTCCAGCCACCAATGTGCAATGTTCCTCCCACTTAAAAAGATGAGAGAGGCCTGTGATTTTCATTATATGTATACCTCAACTATGAGAGACTAAATTAGAAAAAAAAATCCAGAAAATCACATGTAGGATTTTTAAAGAATTAATTGTTAATTTCCTCGGTAAAATAAGTATTTGGTCGCCTTCAAACAAGCAAGATTTCTGGCTCTCATAGACCTGTAACTTCTTCTTTAAGAGGTTCCTCTGTCCTCCACTGGTTACCTGTCTTAATGGCATCTGTTTGAACTCGTTATCAGTATAAAAGACACCTATCCACAAACTCAAACAGTCACACTCCAAACTCCAACATGGCCAAGACCAAAGAGCTGTCAAAGGGACTCAACGGGAAAAAAAAAAACAAATGTAAGCCTGCACCAGGCTGGGAAGACTGAATCTGCAATAGGTTAGCAGTTTGGTGTGAAGAAATCAACTGTGGGAGCTATTATTAGAAAATGGAAGACATACAATACCACTGATAATCTCCCTCGATCTGGGCCTCCACGCAAGATCTCACCCTGTGGGCTCAAAATGATCACAAGAACTGTGAGCAAATCCCAAACCTACAGGGGACCGCGTAATGACCTGCAGAGGCTGGGACCATAACAAAGGCTACCATAGTACACACTGCGCGCCGGACCTCCAATCCTGCCGTGCCAGATGTTCCATCTGCTTAGCCATACTGTCCAGCCCGCTCTGAATTTTGCTAGATGCGCACTTGCTGATCCAGAAGATCAGCATGAAACCAAATAGAACTTTTTTTGTACAAACTCAACTGTCGTGTTTTGGAGTATAAAGAATGCTGAGTTGCAATCCAAAAACACATACCTACTGTGAAGCTGGGTGGAACACTGCTTTGGGGCTGTTATTTCTGCTAAGGGACCAGAGCTGATCCGTGTAAACGAAAGAATATGGGCCAGTATCGTGCGATTGCGTGAAAAGCCCCTTCCATCAGCAAGGGCATTGAAAATGAAACGTGGCTGGGTCTTTCAGCATGACACTGATCCCAAACACACCGCCCGGGCAACGAAGGAGTGGCTTCGTATGAAGCATTTCAAGGTCCTGGAGTGGCTTAGCCAGTCTCCAGATCTCAACCTCATTGAAAATCTTTGGAGGGAGTTGAAAATGTGTTGCCCAGTGACAGCCCCAAAATGTTACTGCTCTATAGGAGATCTGCATGGAGGAATGGGCCAAAATACCAGCAATACCAGTGTGTGAAAACCTTGTGAAGACTAACAGAAAACGTTTGACCTCTGTCATTGCCAACAAAGTATTAGCAAGTATTGAGATGAAATTTTGTTATTGACCAAATACTTATTTTCCATTATAATTTGCAAATAAATTCTTTAAAATCCTACAATGTGATTGTCTGGATTTTTTTTCTCAATTTGTCTCTCATAGTTGAGGTATACCTATGATAAAATTACAGGCCTCTCTCATCTTTTTAAGTGGGAGAATTTGCACAATTGGTGGCTGACTAAATACTGTTTTTCCCCACTGTATACGCTTGACCCCGATAGACCTACTTTGTAACGCTTTAGAAAAATTTCAGTCGATTCCTCTTTAATCTCGCTCGATATTTTGTCATATCATCCCAGCCCTAACATCACTAATGCTTTAAACACGTTTGCAAGGGCGTAGTTATCAACACAACAACGATTAACTATCAAACTGTTGGCTCACACTATCGGTGCTCCTTTTCTTCTTCATGTTCTATGAAGCAAATCTGATGTGCCCATTTCTTTAGCGACAAGTCCGTTGACCATGACTGCCTCACCTTAATCTTATCAGTACGTCCTCACTCAATGCGGAATGGAGTTGTACACTGCAGCTCACATGATGATTTGTGGGGAGTGTGTGTGTCTGAACTATTGTGAACGAAATCGGCCCCCAATAAAAAGTTGACTGCACAAATTTAACTTATGTATTTAGAAAATACAAATACTAATCTTAAATGTTTTAATACAATACTGGATTTCCCCCCCAAAGTCTTGTATACGAAATAGTATTTTGTATTTCAAATACTTATTTTAAATACATGTATCTGAAATACTGCACATCCCTGCCTGCGGGCATGGATTGTCTGTTTGATTTGCCTATTTCTCCCAGAGGGCGGAAATAGTTATATCTCCAGTCATCAGTGGTGCTTGGGACTCAGTTTGGCTCATGTTCTTAGGAGTCCTTAACTTAAAGTCCCCCTGTAGTCAAATATTTTATCCCTTAAAACTTATCTTTGATCATCAAAATTACATATTTAAATGTTTTTTTTCTTGTGAAAATAATTTTCTTATTCCTTAAAATAGCTTGAATGTAACTCTACACCCTTGCCTCATTTACTATACGCTGATCTATGAATATGCAAATTAGTCCCCGCCTCCACTCAGTCACACCAGCCGCGCCTCCTTGCCATTTTTTTTTTTTTTTTTTTGGGGGGGGTGCTGAACTCTGTAGTAACGCAAAACAGTGGCATACATGGCATGACTGTCAACGGTTTTTACTAGCGGACAGCTACAGTGAATACTGTAACATTCGTTAAAGTTACTTACTTGACGATGTTGTGTCCTAAAATGCCTTGAAGACCTGAATGCAGCCGTTTGTGATTGTTAATGCGCGCCCGCGAGCATATGCATGTGCAGACGCAGCTGCGGGAGAGGCGCGTCTGACTCCGGGCTATTTTTACACTGTTGCCACGGGTTATAATGCAAGTTAGCACAGCTTCATAGGTTTTTTTTGGTCTAATTTATTTTTGGTTTTGTGCTGGTATTGCATGCTTGTGATAGGAATCGATCCCTTGACGTGATTGGTTATTGGTTTGTGACGTTACACCGGGCTGTTTCAAACCGTATTTCTGGGTCAGCCTTTGGGAAACTAGTTTTAAGGAGAAAATACTCAGCAATGGTGTTGATTAATAGATTGGCACATGGCTTGTCTAAAGTCATATTAAAAACACCATATAGACAAATAAACAACATAAAAAACTTAATTTTCACTACAGGGGGACTTTAAGTGTTCTGAGACTGGGCTCGCAGAGCAGGTCGTTCTGTATCTGCTCGTAGCACTTTTAATAGCTATCACTGTGTTAGTCCACTGAACCGCGTGAAGCATTTTCTTTGTAACAGATTTCTGAGGGAAACCACGTGAAACCTTATGCGTTACGTTTATATTTGGAGTACATCTGCTTACCTGTATAGTTTGCATCATCAATAAAGTGTATACTGAGATCTGAGGTCTTGTTTGTATCACTGTATTAGTTAATTGAGGCGTGGGTTGGGGAATCCTGATATTAGATGTCTGAGGGAACCCCATATGTACACTCGCACACACAAAGCCATGATACAAGTAAAGGAAACTAATCAACTGAAAGCAATGTATGTCTTCCTCAGATGTAATGTTAATTCTGTATTTCAGCGTCGGGTAAAATAGAATTATAATCTCCTTTGGTAGAGAAAGCTGCTTACATGTGGCTACACGGAAACGGAGTCCCAGCGAAGATGCTGTAATTAAATTACACCCATCAGTTTGGTCTTAATCAGCTTTTCCACATATACATACTGGTCCTGATAATCATAAGTCCACCTACCGCTTGCTGCAGTTTTGCAATACATTTTTGTGAATGTATGACTTGCTCTACCTGATGCTTTGGTCTCCTATCAACAACACCCGCTTGCGCCACCTGCTGGTGAGTGACTAACAGCAGATAGAGGATCATGCATAGGTCCACTACTGCTTTTCCGCCGTTCCCGGTTCAATGCTGAATTTTTCACCGATTTGAACCACTGAATTTGGAGCAAATTTGTAACGTGAAATAAATGACTGCAAATACCTGTCTATATATTATACATTGTATTTTTAAGCAGATTGAATATTTCGGAAGTGAACTCTCGAAGGTGAATATTAATGAATTAATTTTTAATTATGAAAATGTGTGTGAAATGCTTTGAATTGAAATGTTCACAGCTTAAATACACAACTATGCTAAATTTCAGCCCCTAAAAATGCAAGCCCTGAAAATACAAGGCATTAAAATGCAAGCACTGTTATGCATGCTTAGTTTTTTCAGTTATCGCAATTCATATGCTGTTTTTGTTTCAAATACATTTGTCATTATTTTTCTTCCATACAAGCACAAATACACACAGAGGCGTTTACCAAATCTGTTTCGCCAATATCCTATCCTATCACTGCATGAGAAAATGGACATGTGGCGTGAGAGCGTGAGAAAAGTCTCAATTTTGTGAGTCTCACGCTAAACGAGTTGGTTAGAGTTGGCAGCCCTGCATTTACACTATTGGTTCGTTTAACGTTAGCAGTTATTCTGCAACTTGATCTCACGAGAATATGTGTGTATTTTTACTTAAACACACAAAAGTCCTCTGCTGTGACTGACAAAAGAAAAGAAAAGACACCAAAACGCAACATAAATTCACAAAAGACATCAATTTAATTTGTTCCCTGTAATCCGCATCTTTAGAATGCGTTTGATTGTGATGAACAGATCCAAATTCAAGCCTTTATTCAGTGATCTTCATCTCCATTCTCTAGATTTGGGGTACTTTGACTTGAGTAAAATATTTAGCAGACTCTGACTTGTCACAGACTCGGATGCAATTTTACTCGAACTTGACACAGACTCCAGCATTTTGGGACTCAAAAAATAATCCATCAGAGTCTAGGGACAGTTGATGGAACTGTCACTGATCCAAGCATTTTCAGGAGTGACTCTTTAGTATTTGCTTTTTTTAGTCTTCGAGTGCGGGAAAGACGTGTTTTCTGTGCACACCCCCACAGCCGCTCGAACAAAAAAAAAAAAAAAACCCCCCCCCACACAGAAAGCGCCCTCTCGTCAGAGGCCAGATTTTAACGATCTAAGTGCATGGTCTTGCGCTGGCGCCATGGCGGATTTTGCAAGAGCAAAGACTGAATGCTTCTCCAGAACCTCGCGCACGAGCAGACCATCAACTGGGCACAATAATAATCTTTTACATTGTAATCCTTTAATTTTTTATGTTTGGCATGTTTTGCGTGCTGATGCGCGTCCCTGTGTGTGTAATAAGCAGAGTGCACGTGCGTTTTGCACCTCCTCCTTGGCACATATTACTAACGCGCTCTTTAAATAACAAAAAAAAATATTGTGCCATTGACTTTAGACCAGGTTTCAGCTGGCCAAAAGCACAGTCTATTTCAGTTGCCTCAAAATAGCAAAGCACCTGAATACACCTCGTTTTCAGACCAGCACACCCATGAGCGCAAAAATGGGCGCAAATGCATTTGCTATTCAAACAACGCGGAGCAGGACAGGAAAATGAGAACTGCGTTTGATTGAACCTAGAAACCAACACTGCGTCGCGCCTGGCTCCGTATTGCACTGGGTGTAATGATTAGGCCTAATCTAAACGCAGCATAAACCTGCTGCTGCTGCTGGCTGGTGTGAATGTTATCCAATCACAAGAAAATGAAAATACTCATTTGAATCACTTTAGTACTTTAATATTACGGTAACTACATTTCTTTGTAGTATACCAGGGGTAGGCCAATTCTCCGAGAGAGCCGCAGTCCTGCTGAGTTCGCTCCAACCCTGAAAAAAAAACTCTCTGCCTATAGCCTTAGTATTCCTAGACATTGATTTTTATTTAGGGTTGGAGCTGAACTCTGCAGGCCTGCGGCTCTCCAGGACCGACGTTCACCACCCCTGTAATAGGCTATACATATACGACCAGAAAAACTATTTCATTTACATTTTTTTGATTAATATACTTATTATCCTTTTGCTTGTAATTAATAATTTGACTGTTTACTTGAGAACGCCTGAGAACATTTTACATACATGAGTTTAGTAATGCTTTGGCTGGTGTAATAATTATTATTAGTATTTATATTAACTGTGGCCGCTTCCTTTCAAAGAAAAATATGCTCTAACATCTTTGGCAGTATTTTTATGGTCAAAAGCAAGTATGCCCTTGCATACTGGATTGACAAACAAATTCAGTCAAAAATAAACGTTGAGAGTAGTGAGTTTAGGGTGTTTATATTTATTGTGTCCCACTGTAAAGACTAGTCGATTGCTCACAGCCTCATGTCATCCCTTAAAACTTCCTAAATGCTGTCTACCCTGAATAAGTCTAAACCAACCATCATAATACAACCCACACAAAACACACACGCCACAAACCAAACACTTGTTTCACTCTACAATATGTCACAATCCATGCATCAGTCCCATTCCTTCTAGTACAGCTAAAGTTGCTGCCGTGCAGGACCATACTTATAGATGATGTGAATCCAAAATGAAATGGCACGGATTCCATAGGGTTTTGCTTTTGTTACTTGTAAATTGTCATTGCGCCCTGTTTTCTAGTTGTACATGTTAAAACATCTTCCGATAAACTGCCAAACACAGTGTTGAAGTTGGACTCGGGCTCAACTTGCAAGACTTTGATTAGTTGAAACTCGGACTGCGACTAGTGGACTCGAACCCAACACTACATTCTCAGCAGGGAACTGGAACGCAAAGTCTCATTCGTGTTAGAAATTTCCAAAGAGCCAAGGACTTGACACCCAGGACCAGCGCTCTCATTGACTAGTGCCTGCTTCGTTAATGTGACATGCACGTGTTTGGTGGGTTATTTGGTTTGAATCATATACTGCGGCTCATGTACACTTATCACACGCCCTTAAATATGCCTCTTTTGGTGAGAAAGTCCCACCTTTGAGTGGTAGTAGTAGAAGAGTATGCACGCTTTGGACATCTATCCCATTATACAATTCGTGTCCTTAATGGACCCTCTGTCGCATTATTACACCGCACCCTGTCACTGTAAACTGGCCTGTCAATCTTCTTGTTACAGTTCACATTCTCCACATTGCATTTCATTTAACTTCCTACTGTATTAGAGAGAAAAGAAGTAGCACATTGATCTGCCAGCCATGGATTGTTTTTTGCATAATGATGCATTTAAAAGTTAATGGCCAAACGGATGTTTATAACTGTTCACATTTTGTTGCAGATAAAAAAATATAATACAGATAACATTAAAGGGGTCATATGATGCATGCAAAAGAATATTATTTTGTGTGTTTGGTGTAATGAAATGTGTTTTTGTGGTTTAAGGTTCAAAAAACACATTTTTTCCACATACTGTACATTATTGTTTCTCCTCTATGACCCGCCTTTCTGAAACGTGTCGATTTTTACAAAGCTCAGCGGTCTGAAAAAGCAAGGTGTGCTGTAATTGGCCAACTATCCAGTGCGTGTGAAAGACAAAACATACACCATTATAAACGAGGCATTGTTTCTCCATTGGACATAATTCGAATTATCTGACTATCCTGTCTTTTTACGCTTTTCATCGTGCCACTAACATAAACCAGTCTGGCATTTGCCTCGAGAATGACAACCACCACGCAGAGCCGTAGGCCTGAATCCGCGGACTAGCTTATGTTTAGGCGCGATTGGACTAGGAGCTTTCCCGTAGGGCTTGCTGCAACCACCATGTGGACGGACCCGACTGGACGCCCCCGCGTTTCCACGTGTACAGCCGAATCCGGCTACCCCCGCACGATTGGATGTATTCCTCATCAACCAGCACAGATCAGCTCTAGGCCTGACAAAGCGGATATCGTCCTCTTTTGGAACCAAACAAAGTAGTTTTCACACAGGCACCACAGCGTCTTCACGACCTGGGGCGGCAGACAACAATACTACAGCGGAATACAGTTACGCCTTCCTTCTTTGCGGAACATTTGGTTCGGCGTTATCAAACTCCCCATAGGGATGTAGACATGTGGGGCTTGGTTAAACGAGCCCGTTTTAGTAGGCGTGGGTTGACTCCGTACGATTATAAGATATCTCTTTTGATTTTGGATTTGGAATATCTGCTTGGGACTTAGTCTTTGCAAATTTAACAGCTCTTCTTTATGCAGTCCACGAGCTTTTTAACGCTCCAAAGAGAAAGAAAATTTAACATCGCACATATAATTGTAAAGTTTAACTAAGATATTTACGGCAGGTTAAATGTTGATTATTAGTAACTCAAACCCCTTTATCTAAACCTCTCTACTTAACTTCGTGGTGCCATCACCATGTTTGTAGTTTTTTTAAAACATTTTTTATTTGTGTTTGTAGTTCTGTCAAATTCTCCCCACAAACACATGGTTTGTGGGTAATATTAGCCATTAGAGTGTGCACGCATCCACACTTCAAAAATCGACCTGAAATAGTAGACCATCCAGGTTCTTTTGGCATACTCTTTTCAACATACTATGCTTAGGGACACACTCATTCTAATCTCACATACTATTTAGGATGGATAGTATGAACACTGGGATGCAGGGATAGACGTATAAACACATGCGGGGTGTGCCTTGCCACCTTCAAGGAGTGAAGTGAAGCGGGATACCATTTTCATTGATTGTCACATTGTCATTTGGACTGCTTTTGGTACCACTTTTGACATTGTCACAATAAATAAATCATTATGATTACACTTGACTGTCTGTTATGTTTGTAAGAAAAGGTTATGGTAAGGTTTAGAGGTTTGAGTGGGATTAGTGGCTCAAAATATATTTTTAATGCTATATTGCTACTCAAATTGTTTTTATTAATATTATCTCAATTATGAACACACTGGTTTGTAGTGCAAACAGTTTTACAGTTTACTGCACTGTTATTATTTTCATTATTTCCCTATGGCGGCTAACGAACCGCACATTCCCAGGAAACGGCTTACTTCCGTGTTGAAGAATAAGGTGGATAAAAGATTTGTAAATATTTAACATTTTCTAGCTGTAAAAACGTAATATTGTTTACGTTTAAATATGTCCATATTGAACATTTCAGCATCTATCCGAACGAACAAAAAAGTATTATGTATGTAAGTTCAATATTAATACCTACATAACTATGAGACCAGTCAATAAGTTCCATAATTAATGTGTATATAACTTTTAGTTTAGAACAGAGGGTCAAATTGTCTTTATTAATACTGTATTGGTGGCAGTTTATCTATAATAATTGTCTAATTCTGGTCAATAAACTTGAATATCACTCAACAAGTGCCATAATTAATGTGGATATAACATTCACTTTAAAAACAGGGGGTCAAAATTGTCTTTATTACACTGTTTTAGCAATTTATACGGGAAGCCAACATTAATTAAACATAATTACTAGCTTCATAATGTTTAGTTAACATAATAGATGGTGAATAATTGAGATATACCTAATGCAGTCCACACAAAATCAATATGTTTGCTAAGTTGTAATATGGCTGGGAGTGCCCAGTTAAGTTAATCATTAATTACTAGTGTGTTCATGCTTCACTATGCATACTCTGGACCCTTTAGTCTCTGTCCTAGCTTTGTTATTATACCCCTTTTTGGTGAGTTCCATCAATCGGTTTATAGACAAGTCAAGCTCGATGTTTATGTCATTGTTTTTTGAATTCTTTTGCCATTTGTTCATTCTGTTCATGTTTAACTGCACAGGGTTCTCAACTCAACTGGCCTTCAATGATAAATGAATCATTTGCTAAAAAAACAACAAAATGTGACTTTAAATAAATTTCCATTTATGGTTTAGTGTTGACAGAATTGTGTAATTATTTCCATTATTCTGTAACATAATCAAAACACTTACGGCGTTCTCCAGTTTACAGTGTGGATCCTTCAGTACAACAGAAAGCTGCTTCACTCCGGTGTCTCCTGGTTTGTTCCAGTTTAGATCCAGTTCTCTCAGATAAGAAGGGTTTAATCTCAGAGCTGAAGCCAGGGCAGCACAACCTTCCTCTCTAATTAGGCATCCAGACAGCCTGCGGGGCAGGAGAGGGATGCAATGTAATACCCCTCTAACACTGGTTTTGTTAAACATTACGTTGTGTACCTTTCAAAATGCCTTCTCCGAGTTCAGCAGTTCAAGTTTTGCTTTTAACAGTTAATGTGTCTCATGTGGTTCAAGGGCCAGGATCCAAGTTCAAAAAGCTTAATCTGGATCAGAATGATCTGGATTTGGAACTCCCGTATTTTGATATCCAGGATCAGGTTATCCATCTTACTTTTATGCTGGTTTAATTGGATTGGATCACAATGGTCCAGATACACCCTTTTTCAGATTAACCAAATCTTTACTAAGGCTCTAGTACCCCCTAAGGGACATGCGGAGGAAAAAAAAGAAATATGTTGATATGAAAAAAAGTAAATGCTTTTGCATTCTCTCAGAAATGTTTTGCATTGCATTTACACAAATAACTACTTCTGGCTGGTTCATCTATGATGATTGTGCCAATGTAGTTTACCAACAGTGATAAAAAATTACAACCGTAAATGATGTGATATTTGTTGTTTGATAGGCGTGATATATGTACATTTACAACTGTGATTTTTGAACCAGTTTTAAGTTTTATTAATTTTGTTCCTGAAATCCACCCTTCTGCTGGGATCAGATCCTGATTGTTTTGGATCAAATGGTATCCCAATCGTTTTGAACAACACAAACTGAATTTAAATCAAAACCAAAATGGGATTTTGTGATCTAATCCGAATTCAGACTTCTTTCTTTGTTTTCTTTTGAACAAGCTATTTTCAAGATTTGATCCAATCCGATAGCCGAAATCCAATCAGATTACTTTTGAACAACCTCCCCCTAGTGTTTAAATTCCATGCTCTCTATAATAGTGCTAAGACCCGGGGTAGCACCTGTTCCCTAAACGGGATCTGTTCACCTCTAGGTGGCGTTCTGGTGTGTGTGTTCTTTTCTCTGTTTGCAGGGTGGAGACAAGCGGCAGGTGCGGTAGATTACCTATGATGAGTTGACAGATTAAAGGATCTCTATGAGGGGCCGTATAGACCATAATTATTGAAAAGCCTTTTACAAACACTAGTGAAACGAAAGGGAGGGGGGGGGCGGGGGGCGACGAAACACATTGACAAACCTTAGTGAAATTCATTCATTGGCATTACTGAAAACCTCTTACATAACGAGTGAAAACTTGATCCCCTTAAGTGAAATTCATTCAAAAGCATAACAAATTGCAGTATTTCAGTAGTGATGAAGCTAATTTCACTCGAAACGGAAGCTGTCAACACTTCCGTTTAATTTGGCGTGTGTCTCACAAACTATTTTTAGCAATGCATCGTTGTAAGTTTCTGAACTATTTCTATTTAACATCTTTTTACCATTGTCAAGTACATTCAAAAGTGGGACAAAACAGCGCGATGTTACAGAGCTTGTGCCGTGGTGGCCTGTCATCGGCATGGATCTGCGACTGACTCGACAGCGCGGTGAGGACGTGTTCGCTAGCGCCACCGAGCTGACAGTGGGGACATCAGCATCTTCATACTACTTCACAGAAATTATGTTACTGCACATAACATAACACAAATCAGTATTGATTTATTATTACATTTATTTTGCTTATTGTCTTTCTACTACATAAACAGCAGAGTTGTAATTTGAAGAACTGCATGTAGCAGATACTTTAATAATAGGCTACTGTAGCCTACTCTTGAGGAGCTCGTACAACATTGTTTAGCACATCCAACAATTAATTTTGTAGGCTACTTTATTGTTTTCAATTTCTATTCAGCAGTTACCATTTTAAAATTGAATCCCATTGTTAAATATAGGGTATATAAGACCAGGGAACGGTCAGTGTTAGCTTATTTAACTCTCCTTGCGATTATCCGTAACATGGACTTGTGATGTATTTTTAATTTTGCACTGCATTGTGTTGTGTTTTAGGGTTAATGGAAAACTTATGAAAATTAACCATGGTACACCGTAACCATATTTGTAGTAAAACTGTGGTTAAACAAATTACAATCTGCCAAAAACCATGGTTAATCCTACTACTCTTTAGTAAAACATGGTTATTTTCCGTATTCCTCATGGAATTAAATAAAGTTCCTGAATAATTATCAGTATCAGTTTTTTCAGTATATGCTACAGTTACACAAATATCTTTACATGTATAATGTATCTAATGCCTTGATGAATGAATCCATTAAACATTTTTAATTCTAAGAGGACTAGGTATTGTAAATCATTAAGTGTTGACAGCTTCTGTTTCAAGTGAAATTAGCTCTCATCATCTACTTAAATATTTACTTATTTCAGTTATGTTTATGAATGAATTTCACTAAGGCTGATCAATGTTTTCACTAGTGTAAGCCTATGTAAGGTTTTATAATGCATATGACTGCAGTTTCACCGAAGTTTATCATGTTTTTTATTCACATTGTGTGTAAGCTGTTGCAATATTATGGCCTATACGGCCCCTCATAGATCTCTGTCCTCCGGTGTGGTGTGCCCCGTTTGAGCTTGACTTCTCTCCAGCACAAGACTTTGAGCTTTCTTTAATATTTGATCTTTTGTTGTTTTCTTTTCTCTTCCCTTTTTGGGTTTAACTTTAGTATAAATTACGTTAAAACATGTTTATTTTGAGTTAACTTACTTTGTGCGTGGCCTCCCCATTTATGTTACGCTGCCCTGAGCCTGGTAGTTTTAACAATAGCATTTTAACATGCAGTGCCTTTTTACGTGCTATAAATAATAATGTCAAACAAATTTTAAAAAAAATTATATAACAACTTCATATTATATCTCCAAAAGAGTTCATAAATCCAAAAGTGCTACATTCCTGTTATCTGAGGCCAGTAAAACCTATTGTGACTGCTTTAAGGAATCTTACTTTAATGTCTCCAGTTTACATTGTGGATTCTTCAGTCCAGTAGAGAGGTGCTTCGGTCCTGAATCTTCTAGGTTGTTGTTACTCAGGTTCAGCTCTCTCAGACTTGTGGAGAGAGCTGAGGCCAGTGCCAAACAACTTTTTTCTGTGAGACCACAGTCACTCAGACTAGGAAAGAAATAACCATATATTCAGTGTAAGCAACATACAATTTTATAGATTATTTTAAATCATTTCAAACTATATAACTAAATAAATCATAACAGTGATCTATGCAATATCATTTTTTTTGTTTATAACTGTGTTATTGTGTTAATTTCATACAAATTGTGTATATACATGTAGTGCATATTCTATTATTATTTCTAAATTGATATGTTAATACATACTTCTGTACTGTACAGTGTTTGAGAACTGAAGTTTATTCCACACACACACACACACACACAAAAGATACATATATTCAATATACTGACTCTGCTTTTCTAGATGTTTCCACTACAGGTAGCAGCCTCAGAAGACATTCCTCTGATTGATCATATTTACTTAGATTAAACTCATCCAGCTCCTCATCTGAGTTTAGCAACACAAACACCAGAGCTGACCACTGACTAGGAGAGAGTCTGGCTCCAGACAGACGGCTTGCACCTGTTTTGCTCAAGTATGTCTGGACTTCCTGCACTAGTGAGTGATCGTTCAGTTCATTCAGACAGTGGAAGAGATTGATGGATTTATCTGGAGAGGAATTCTCCCTGATCTTCATCTTAATGTACTCAACTATTTCCTCTTGGCTGGAGGACATGCTATCTGTCTGTGCCAATAAACCTCGTAGAAGAGCCTTACTGGACACTGATGAGAGCCCTAGAAGGAATCGGAGGAAAAGATCCAGGTGTCCACTCTCACTCTGTATGGCCTGGTTCACTTCACTCTTTAAAAACTCAGTTATTTTTGAGTTGTGCTCTTTGTTCCCAATAAATGAAATGAGCTTGAATAGAGCAGCAAGAAACTCCTGCATGCTCAGGTGCACAAAGCTGTACACTTTCCCCAGGTACAATTCAAACTCCTCTCTGAAGATCTGAGTGCAAATTCCTGAGTACACTGATGCTTCTCTGACATCAATGCCACATTCTCTCAAATCATCCTCATAGAAAATCAGGTTCCCTTTTTCTAGTTGTTCATAAGCTAGCTTTCCTAGTGACATAATATTATTCTGAGTCAGTTGAGGATCTACTTCACATTTTCCATCATACTTCAGAGACTTCAGTTTGGTCTGATAGATCAGGAAATGAGTGAACATTTGAGTGAGAGTCTTGGGGATTTCTGCACTCTCTGCTTCACACAACATTCTCTGTAGAACAGTGGCTGAAATCCAGCAGAAGACTGGGATGTGGCACATAATGTAGAGGCTCCTTGATGATTTCATGTGTGAGATGATTCTATTGGCCAAACTCTGATCACTGATTCTCTTCCTGAAATACTCATCCTTCTGAGGGTCGTTGAACCCTCGTACCTCTGTGACCTGGTCGACACACTCGGGAGGGATCTGACTGGCTGCTGCTGGTCGAGAGGTGATCCAGAGGAGAGCAGATGGAAGCAGATTCCCCTTGATGAGATTGGTCAGCAGCACATCCACAGAGGCCGGTTCTGTTACACCAAACAGGTTTGGATTTTTTGGGAAATCTAAAGAAAGTCGACATTCATCCATTCCGTCAAATATGAACAAAATTTTGTAATCCTCATGGTCTGTTGGTCTCAGTTCTTTTGCATCTTTAAAAAAAAGATGAAGAAGATCCATCAGACTGATGTTTTTCTCCTTCATCACATTGAGCTCTCTGAAGGGAAGTGGAAAAATGTAGTGGACATCTTGATTAGTGTTTCCTTCTGCCCAGTCCAGAATAAATTTATGCACAGACACTGTTTTGCCAATTCCAGCAACTCCTTTAGTCAGTACAGTTCTGATGGGTTTGTTTTGTCCAGGTAAGGCTTTAAAGATGTCATTGCATTTGATTGGTGTTTCCCGTGTCTCTGGTCTCCTGGATGCTGTCTCAATCTGTCTCACCTCATGCTCATTATTGACTTCTCCAATCCCTCCTTCTGTGATGTAGAGCTCTGTGTAGATCTCATTAAGAAGTGGTGAGCTCATTTGATTGGATATCCCTTCGTTAATTCTCTGAAATTTTTCTTTAAGTTTGGATTTGAGTTTTTGTTGACATGCAGGGGCACATTCTGAAAGAATGAATGACAGCCAAATATATGTTCTTATTCACAAATATAAAACCAAAGGTAAAGTCACTGATAAACATGACAAATCCTCACTGAAATTCTCATTTATGACAAATTATTTTAATGAATCTTTTTAAATTTCATGTTTTATTTATGCTTATATTACTGACATATCATTTGCATGCCTTTATCCAAATATTATATGATTTCTCAAGTGATCATTACATACAGACTGTTTTAATGTAATAAAATAGGCAAAAGATTCATAGTTCTTACTGGTCTGTAATGTGTTTGCGAGGTCTGTCTGGTTCATCTCCCTCAGGATGTGCAGTGTTATTTTCAGAATCCCCTCTCTGATTATGTCCTGACCTTTATCATCGTCCTGCTCTATCTCAGAGCATGCTGGGTAATCTGGACTCAGTATTCTCTTGAACCTCTTCAGCTCTTTTTTCATCAGAGAGATCATTTTGGGCTTAAGCTCCTGAAATAAGTGTGTAATCACAGTGAATATTCAAAAGAGAACCTCCATTCAGTGAAAGAGAGGCTGAACTGAAGGATCAATGAAAAACTAATCGGGCAGAGCTGTATAGTTTACTTACAAAGTGTAGTTTGTTACTAATTACAGAATACACGATGAAATCTGTAGTTAGTAATGTAACGCCTCGGTTAAGTTATGAGAATGAGAATGAGAATGAGTTTTTATTGCCAGGTATGTTTACACATACGAGGAATTTGTTTTCGTGACAGAAGCTTCAACAGTGTAACAGAATGACAGTGACAGAAAAAAAACACAGATAATAAAAAAAATAAAAAAAATTTAGAACAAGTAAATAGGGAATAAAAATATACAAATCGACAATGGTATGTACAGGTATATAACAATAGACAATTGTATGTACAGATATATTATGTGCAAATTGAAATGTAGACCGAGTAGGAGTTAGATAATAAGTGTATGAGTGAATAAATAGTGTGTGTTGCACAGTTATTTTTAAGTGTTCATGAGATGGATTGCCTGAGGGAAGAAACTGTGTCTGTGTCTGGCCGTTCTGTGCTCAGAGCTCTGTAGCGTCGACCAAATGCAACAGTTCAAAGAAGGAGTGTGCTGGATGTGAGGGGTCAAGAGTGATTCTGCCAGCCCTTTTGCTCACTCTGGACGCAGTAGACGAGTACAGTTCTTGGAGAGAAGGGAGGGTTGTATCAATGATTTGCTCAGCAGTCCGGACTACGCTCTGTATTCTTCTGAGGTCAGATTTGGTAGCTGAAGTGAACCAGACAGTTATAGAAGTGCAGAAGACAGATTAAATGATTGCGGAGTAGAACTGTTTCAGCAGCTCATGTGGCAGGTTGAACTTCCTCAGCTGGCGAAGGAAGTACAACCGCTGCTGGGCCTTTTTCACAATGGAGTCTATGTGAGTGTCCCACTTCAGGTCCTGAGAGATTGTGGTGCCCAGGAACCTGAATGACTCCACTGCAGTCACAGTGCTGTCCATGATGGTGAGTGGGGGGAGTGCAGAGGGGTTTCTCCTGAAGTCCACGGTCATCTCCACAGTTTTTAGCGTGTTGAGCGCCAGGTTGTTGAGACTGCACCAGACAGACAGCTCTCTAACCTGCTGTCTGTAAGCAGACTCACCGTCCTTGATGAGGCCGATGACTGTACTGTCATCTGCGAACTTCAAGAGCTTGACAGAGGGGTCCTTAGAGGTGCAGTCGTTGGTGTACAGGGAGAAGAGCAGTGGAGAGAGAAAACAACCCTGAGGAGCTCAAGTGCTGATCGTACGGGTGCTGGATGTGTATTTTCCCAGCCTCACTAGCTGCTGTCTGTCTGTCAGGAAGCTGTTGATCCACTGACAGACGGAGGTGGGCACGGAGAGCTGAGATAGTTTGGGCAGGAGGAGGTTTGGGATGATAGTGTTAAAGGCAGAGCTGAAGTCCACAAACAGGATCCTCACATAAGTCCCTGGTCAGTCTAGATGTTGCAGAACATAATCCAGTCCCATGTTAACTGCATCGTCCACAAACCTGTTTGCTCTGTAGGCAAACTCAAGAGGATCCAGCAAGGGTCCAATAATGTCCTTCAGGTGGGCCAGCACCAGTCTTTCAAAAGACTTCATGACCACAGACGTTAGAGCAACAGGTCTGTAGTCATTAAGTCATGTAATTTTGGATTTCTTTGGGACGGAGATGATGGTGGAGCGTTTGAAGCATGAAGGGACTTCGCACAGCTCCAGTGATCTGTTGAAGATCTGTGTGAAGATGGGGGGCAGCTGGTCAGCACAGGATTTCAGACAAAATGGTGTAACACAATCTGGGCCTGGTGATTTCTTTCTCTTCTGCTTCCGGAAGACCTGACACATCATCTTCACTGATCTGAAGTGCAGGTGTGGGGGAGAGGGGGGTTGCTGAAGGTGTGAATGGTTGTGTGGAGAGGTGTTCAGGAAGGGTGTGGGGTGTTTTTTCAAACCTGCAATAAAACATGTTCAGATCGTCTGCCAGTTGTTGATTATACACAGAGCTGGGGGATGGTGTCTTGCAATTGTTGATGTCTTTCAGACCTTTCCACACTTATGCTGAGTCACTGGAAGAGAACTGAATCCTTAACTTTTCAGAATAATTCCTCTTTGCCACACTGATCTCCTTTTCCAGTGTGTATTTAGCCTGTTTATACAAGACATCCCCCTTCCTGTAAGCATCTTCTTTGGCCTGACAGAGCTGTCTGAGTTTTGCAGTGAACCAAGGTTTGTCATTGTTGTAAGTTAAGTGAGACCTGGTAGGAATGCACATGTCTTCACAGAAACTGACATAAGATGTTACAGTCTCTGTGAGCTCGTCCAGATCGGTGGCAGCAGATTCAAAAACGCTCCAATCAGTGAGGTCAAAACAAGGTCAACACCTCATTCCCTGAAGGAGGGAACAGAGACGTTACATCAACACTGACATTAGGGGTCTCACTTGGGAGCCCCAAACACCTCTGAGCATTACAAGAAATGGCCAATGACAATTGATGAGTGGAATTTGCATGCCAAGCCACTCCCCGTACATACAGGTATATAAGAACATCCATGTAGTAATAAAAAAACAAGACTGGCGTTGGATTCAGTTTATCATGGAGCATTAATGGGACAGTTCACCCAAAAATTAAAATAAGCCCATTATATTTACTCACCCTCAAGCCATCCTAGGCGTATATGACTTTCTTCTTTAAGATGAATCCAATTGGAGTTATATTAAAAATTTACTTTGATCTTCCAAGCTGTTTAATGGCAGTCAGCGGGTGTTGCAGTTCATCAGTCAAAAAGAAATGAAATAAAGCGCAAAATCAATAATGAAAAGTGTCTCACACGGCTCCAGGGGGTGAACAAAGGTCTTCTGTAGTGAATCGATGCGTTTTTTGTATGAAAAATATCCATATTCAAAACATAATACTCACTTTAATCTAGCTTGCGCAAACAGTTATACACGGAAGCAGCTCCGGGCTGATGACGTATGAGGTCGGCATTGCGCATGAGCCGGTGAGTCTCATGAAAACCAATGTTTGTTTACTGTGACAAACGAAGCAAGTTTCCTTCTTTAGTAAGGAAAACCATGTCTCCTCTTGGCTTATATCGAAATCCTCCGACATTATTCTTTACAAATCCTCGTTTTGGACTTCTAATAAGTGACCGTTGTTTTGATATCTCCGCTGCGTTTCCGCGTTCGTCACTTCTCTGAGCGGCGCATGCACAATGCCGACCTCATACATCATCCGCCCGGAAACGCTTCAGTGTACAACAGCGAGCGCAAGCTAGATTAAATAGATGAATACGTTTTAAATATGGTTATTTTTCTAACAAAAATGCATCGATTCACTACAGGAGGTCTTTGTTCACCCCCCGGAGCCGTGTGAGATACTTTTTATTATGGATGGATGGACTGATGAACTGCAACACCTACTGACTGCCATTAAACAGCTTGGAAGATCAAAAATAAATTTTTTATATAACTCCGACTGGAATCGTCTGAAAGAAGAAAGTCATACACAACTAGGATGGCTTGAGGGAGTAAATCATGGGCTAATTTTCATTTTTAGGTGAACTAACACTTTAAGGTTCATCACAAATTCAAAAGCCCTTACTCATCATTGTTTATTGTACTCTCGGGTTGGATGGCCGGCGTTGTCATCCTGTAGACTTAAGCATTGGTACTTATTTATATATCAAATAATTTTAGGGTTACTTCCTTCGTATTTACAGCAGAATATCTTTCAAAAAGGTGTAAAGAATTATGGTCTTCACTCACAAGACTTATCTTTTAATTAAGCATCCCTAAAGTTTGTACTAACATGGGCAAACGGGCATTTAGTTATGCTGCTCCATTTGATTAGAATCAACTACAAGATAAGTTATGCTTAAAAGAGTTGATATCACTAAATTATTTTAAATGAATTTTAAAGGATCTATTTGTAGAGTCACCTGATTGTAAATTTTTGAGTGATTTTTCTACGTTTCTGTGTATGTAAACGAATGTATTTTGTTTTATGTGTACATAATTGTGCTGCCTATCTTGGCCAGGACCCTCTTGTAAATGAGATTTTAAATCAAGAGTTTTTAATTTCCTGATTAAATAAAAGGTAAAACAACCCAAAATAAGACCCACAGTCTAAGGTCACTGTCCTGACCCCAGTTCAGGGGAACACAACAGGGACGGGACAGCGAAAGACAGGGGAAAGACACAGGTTTACCAAGGGAACATAGCAGGGGGACAGCCTCCACTCCAACTTTTCATGCAGGAAGGAAAGCACAACGTTGACCGGGGATCTTTGGGGGTCCTCTCGACGAGAAGAACAGCAGTCAACGAACAGACTTCACTTCAGCGCATAAGCCTGCCTAGTAGAGGGGGATCTAGCCTGAGTGATAGTGTCTATCAAGGATGACACCAATACCAAACTTTGTACAGTACTAGCCCGATACTGTTCGTTTTGGTGGCTTGCGATACAGATACCGATACCAAATGTGGATTGCATTTGTAACTTTTTAAATATTGGGTACAGAAATCAAGAGAGTATGTATAATGTTAGTTGGTTATTTTAATTTATCAAATAGATAGTCAAACAAAAATGTATTCAGACACCTTCAACCTTCTCACATTATCACGGTTTATTCGTTATAGTTTAGAAAATGGTAATAAAATAAACCGAGTTAAACTGTGTCAGAACAAATTCAGCTTGATATTGTTAGATAACTTTGATAGAAAGGCATGTAGCCTAATGGATTACAATCAACCAAAAATTAGACAGCTGTTAGTTGTCATAAAGCAAGGCCAGACACAACGGGTAAGTGAAAGACAAGAAGGTTTATTGGTACGGGATGTGGAGAAGTGGAATGGGTTAGGTTAAGGCAGGTGAGTGTCAACAGAGTAAATGATTCCAGGGTTCTTATCAGAGTTCTGATGGAGAGTATCTTATGCCGGTTTCATTGGAGATCGTGGAACAGATTCCAAGGAGATGTTGGAGGATCGCGGGAGGAACAGAAAGTGAGTCTTTCTAGGAGAATTCAGTAGAGAGTGTCCAGAACAGTCCATAGGAGTGAACGGTAGACCAGACAGTGAGTGACTGTGATGTGTGTGTATTTGTAGTGTGGCTTGATTGGTGACAGCAGGTGCGGGTGATCAGAACTCAGGTGACTGTGATCGGGTGATTATCCTGGCTGGTGACTGCAGTGACTGTGATGAATCCCTGACATTACCCCCCCCCCTCCAGGGGCGGCGACGGGGGCGGCCACGGCTTCTGGGTGCGGGGCGATCAGGATGGGTGCGATGGAAGTCCTCCAGTAGCAATGGGTCCAGAATGTCGTCCCTGGCCACCCAGGAACGTCCCTCCAGTCCATAACCCTTCCAGTCTACTAGATACTCCAGCCGACCACCCCGTCGCCGCGAGTCCAGGATGTCTCGGACCAGGTAGATGGATGGTTGATTTGGGATTTCTGGAGGAGGAGGTTCGTCGGGTTCGGTGGGACCTGGAGCAGAGGGAGAGTGCGGTTTAAGGAGTGACACATGGAAAGTGGGGTGAATTCGGTACCTGGGTGGGAGTCCGAGTTCGTAGGTGACTTCGTTGATCTGCCTCTGTATCAGGAACGGACCAATGTAGCGGGGACTCAGCTTTTTACAGGGCAGGCGGAGGTGCAGATCCCGGGTGGACAGCCATACTTTCTCTCCTGGATGGTAAGTGGGAGTGGAATTATGCCGAGCATCTGCAAAGGCTTTATGCCTCCGCACTGCACGTTGGTGATGGAGGTGAGCTGAGTCCCACAATCTCTCGCTCACTCGGAACCAGTGGTCTACAGCTGGAACCTCCGACGGTTCTCCTGTCCACGGGAAGAGCGGGGGCTGGTACCCGAGTATGCACTGAAACGGCGTGAGGCCGGTGGTGGTCTGGGTCAGGGAATTCTGTGCATACTCGGCCCAAGGGAGGAAACGGCTCCAGCTGTGTTGGTCATCGTGACAATATGCCCGGAGGTAACGTCCGAGTTCCTGGATCTTCCTCTCAGTCTAGCCATTTGTCTGGGGATGGTAGCCTGAGGATAAGTTGACCGTTACCCCTTGTAGTTGGAAGAATGCCCTCCAGACGCGGGAGATAAACTGCGGTCCCCTGTCAGATACTACATCCTTGGGGACTCCGAAGTTTCTGAGGACGTGAGTGAATAAACTTTCTGCAGTGTCGAGAGCGGTTGGAAGTCCTGGGAGGGGGATTAGCTTACAGGCTTTGGAAAACCGATCTACGACCACCAAGATGCAGGTATTCCCATCGGCGTTGGATAAGTCAGTCACAAAATCGATTCCCAGGTGAGACCAGGGCCGATGGGGAATCGGCAGGGGCACTAGCTTGCCTACGGGGAGGTGACGAGGGGTCTTAGACATGGCACAGACTGAGCAACCTCGGACGTACCGGATTACATCCTGGGTCATACTGGGCCACCAGTAATGAGCCTGAAGGAGCGAGAGGGTCCGTTGGCTGCCTGGGTGTCCAGAGCCCGGTACATTGTGAACGAAGCCCAGAAGGGATTGTCGTTGGGGAGTGGGCACATACGTTTTCCCTTCTGGGCCTCCCGGCAGTGCAGGTTCGGTAAGAGTGGCGGCTCCAATGTCCTCGTCGATGTTCGAGTGAATGGGGCTTACAATCAGGGCTGGAGGGAGAATGGGCTCGGGATCGGAAGGTGTGTCTGGGAAGTGCATGCGTGAGAGGGCATCGGCTTTATTGTTACGATTCCCGGGACGATAGGTGATGGTGAACTGAAACCGAATGAAGAACAATGCCCAGCGGGCTTGGCGAGGATTAAGTCTCTTGGCTTCTCTGAGGTATTGGAGATTTTTGTGGTCGGTAATGACTGTGAATGGATGGTTTGCTCCCTCCAGCCAGTGCCGCCACTCCTCCACGGCGAGTTTGATGGCCAACAACTCCCGGTTGCCGATGTCGTAATTCTGCTCTGCTGGGGTCAGTTTCTTAGAATAGTATGCGCAAGGCTGGAGGCGAGGAGGCTCACCATAATGTTGGGACAGCACGGCCCCAACGCCGGTGGTGGAGGCATCCGCTTCCACTACGAACGGCATGTCTGGATCAGGATGATGAAGGATGGGGGCCGTGCTGAAGGCTGTTCTGAGTCTCGTGAGAGCTTCGTGGGCGCTGGTGGTCCAGGACAGGGACTTGGGTTTTCCTCGGAGCATGGAAGTCAAAGGAGCAGTTTGGGAACTGAAATCCTTGATGAATCGACAATAGAAGTAAGCGAATCCTAGAAATCTCTGGAGCTCCTAGATGCCACTCCTTGACTGCGTCAACCTTCCCCTGGTCCATCTGAATTCCTTCCTGGCTAACGATGTAACCCAGGAAATGTACCGTGGGGCGATGGAATTCGCATTTCTCCAGCTTTAAGAAGAGATGGTGTTGACGTAACTTCTGTAGGACCTGCTGAACGTGTTGGCGATGGTCGGCCACGCTCCGGGAGTAAATGAGTATATCGTAGGCCAGAAGATATATGTAGACAATCACAGAGCGGTGGAAGAACTCCCGGAACACCTCGTTCATGAACCCCTGGAAGACCGACGGGGCGTTGGCTAGCCCATACGGCATTACCAGGTACTCATAGTGGCCAGATGGTGTAATGAATGCCATCTTCCACTCGTCGCCCTCCCGGATTCGAACGAGGTTGTATGCACTTCGCAGGTCCAGCTTGGAGAAGATGCAGGCCCCACGGAGTTCCTCGAGGGCGGTCGGGACCAAGGGAAGTGGATAGGGCAGTTTCACCGTTTGGGAGTTCAGAGTCCGATAGTCGATACAGGGCTGCAAGCCCCCGTCCTTCTTGTCCACGAAGAAGAAACTAGACGCAGCTGGAGACGTGGAAGGACGGATGAATCCTTGGTTAAGAGCCTCCTTGATGTATTCCTCCATCGCCTTGCTCTCCGGGATGGACAATGGGTATACTCTACCCTTGGGGAGTTTTGCTCCAGGCAGCAAGTCGATGGCACAGTCCCATGGCCGATGAGGTGGTAACTGAGTGGCTGCCTGCTTACTGAAGACATCCTGGAATGCCAGGTAATCAGATGGGATCGTGACCTTCTCCCGAGGTTCGGGGCTTTCAATGAGGGTAGATGAAACTTGAGCTGAGTGAGATCCTGGGAGCAGAGTGGATAATGACATGAGGCAGTGGCGGTGGCTTCAGCGAGTTACCTCACACGAGTCCCATCTGATCTCTGGAGAACTAGCCAGGGGTGTCCCAGGATGAGGTGTCCACTTGCATCGGCTCTGGTACTGGGGAACCCGTGCCGGGCGTGACAGACTGGTAGGCGGCTTCGGTGGCAGGCGGACAGATGCTGGGAAATTCGGTTGGCTTTTTGCATGAAGCTTTCCAGTCCAACGGAGTCATCATAGATAGGCATTTGAGCTTGTACTGTGTATTTGTAGTGTGGCTTGATTGGTGACAGCAGGAGCGGGTGATCAGGAACTCATGTGACTGTATCGGGTGATTATCCGGGTGGTGACTGCAGTGACTGTGATGATCCTACATTAGTATGACAGTATTTTACACACCATCAATACTGCCTATGACAGCCTGTAGTCTCCTGGGCATTCTATCACCCAGCTTCATGCAAACCTGAACTTCAGTTTTTTTCCCCCCAGCCTCGGTCTGAATAATTTTTGGTCCCAAATTTGTATCAGTTTTACTGGTAGTCCACTGTATGAAGAAATTTTGGGTATAACTTGTCAGTTTACGTTATTTTGCTATCCTCACTTACATAAATTAACTATAGTTTCCTGCACCCACTAGTAAAAATATATCAAAAATTATATCTTGTGTCTGAATAATTTTTGGTTTGACTGTGTATCCTTCGGTTATTTTCACACTTGATTATGCTCATTAAAATGTATTTTACACGTTTTTGTTACTTACACTGTTCATTTTTTGCTCTATGTACTCATCTTACTTTAATAGCAATAGAGGCGCCCCATGCAGCGGCTAGTACGTATTCACGTGCTTGCTGTAAATAATACAGGGAACACGTTATAATCTCTCACACCCTCGACCTAACTTTTGCAATTAGACGTCGCATTTTTTTTCTTGAAAATGCGGGCGCTGCGCCGACCGACTTCTCATTTATAGTCCATCTCATGCCCGATAAAGAATCAAAGCAAGCAACACACCCCCACCCCACGGCTCCCGCGGGCCCCACACACCCGCAGAGAGCGTCACACGGCAGAGGGGGCGCACCCCACCCGGACTGGAGCGCGCGAGACGAACACCAGGGAAAAACAGGCGGCCCTAAGAATTCATTCCGCGCAGGGAAAGTCAACCCAGTGTATTGCCACTGAAGGGTAGTTCAAAAATAAGAACTTATGCGTTAACAGGTGAATGCCTATTAATGGTGCTTATTTTAGATTGAGATTTTAATCCAACGCAGGTGAGCGTGGTGCCGATACGTGAGTGAACCTCCCAAGTCACACAACAGAATGCGCGGCGCTTCCTCTCTGTTTCTTCTCCCCTAACGTTAAGTACTGTGCATGTTTTACTTACTTGTTCGTTTCCGATATTTCGACCAAACTACAAAACTTCCCGTGATGTCTGTGAGAAAGGTATATTCATTCGACAAGCTCGTGCATCTGCGCCGCCCCGCGCTCAATCCACTCAGCGTGCTTTGCTTATCAGCTGGCACAAATCAGCTATACAGGGGTTAATTATGGCCCCCTCCGCTTCTGGGAAGTGTTGTTGTTCGTGTGCTATCAAAGCAGACGGACTATTCGTGGTGTCGGAAGGGAGAGACGGGCAGAGCAGGTCGTGTGCGGGACACTACTGCGACACGCGTCCCTTGGACGAGGGACAGTAGGCGATATTTCTAGGCGGGTGGAGACACATAACGAGTGAGTGAGAACACAACACGCCCAGCCGCCGCGCAGCACGACAACAAGAACGAGAGGGAGTCGGTGGGCGTGCCCCAAGGCGCGGATAAACGGCAGCTTTTTTTTTTATATTCAGATTACCGATCTAGGTAGCGGTTATCGGTTGTGCACCCCTAGTCTATCACAGCATGTTGAAATGTCAAGAGGTCTGCCACCGTTCAGCCTTTCTCAGAGGAATCTGCCAGGGAGGGGCTGTAGCGAGGAGCATGAGTTCTGAAAACCAGGTCCGGGTGGGCCAATATGGCGCAACGAGCAGGACCTGCTCCGTGTCCTTCCTGATCTTGCACAGAGTCTGTGTGCAACACCTGTGTGCCAGTGTGTTCGTGCTGAGGAGGGCCTCGGTCAAGGAGTAGAACAGCTGGCAGTGGGAGGATTCCTGGCAAAAGTGAACAGGCCCACCTGGGCTTCCCTGAAACGACTCCAAATCAGCTGGACCGCCTGGGGATGGAGTCTTCTCTCAGAAGAGTAAGCTGTCATGAGAACAAGTCAGCTCCATGATTAAGCTCTCCTGGAACATGAACGGCATGCAGCGATTTGAGCCATGTTTGACTCCAAAGGAGGAGATGGCGGGCGAGTTGCAACATGCGATGAGAGAGTACCCTCGTGCCCGTTGCATATAGCACCCCAGCCAATCTTGGAGGCATCTTTTGTGACAACAACGTGCCTTGACACTTGCTCCAGGGGCACACTTGCCTGTAGAAAAGCAAGGTCCGACCAGGGGCTGAAAAGGCGGCGACAAACTGGGGTAATGCCCACGCAGTGTGTGTCGCAGCGCCATGCCCATCTCGGGACTCGGCCGTGCGAGTAAAGTATCATATATATAGCAATTAACGAGTGGGCGATACCAGTGGCTGCGGATGCCAATTGCCCCAGGAGACTCTGAAATGATTTTAGAGGATCCACTGTTTTCCCCCTGAACGAATTCAAGTAGTTCAGCACTGACTGTATTGACTTTTACATTATTATTTTTTTTACATTTCCCAATACATTTTGACCTACTGTTGAAATATGTATCAACACCATGAGGGTCCGGGCGAGGTAGGTGTGATATAAAGACAAACAACTGACATTCTGTTGTACAGTATAGAAAGCAGTTGTCAAAACAAAAAAGTAGAAACAAATTTTGCATCGCAGGAAATAGAAATGCAATATCAATATAAACTATATAACAAAAATTAACTTGCATCATAACACGAAAGAAGTTATGAGTGAAAAATATTGCAATAATATATTTCAGATGGAGAAAAAAAATTAATCATTTGACCAGTGTGTTCACACGACGACAATTATACTTTATGTTTTGGACACAATAACTATGTTTTGGTTGTTTTGGGTGATTTACTACATTTTGCAGACATGCAATAGTATTCTGATGTTTCAGAAAAAACAGTTGTGACATTGCAACAAATTTGGAGAATGTCAAAGACTGCTTCGAAAAACTTGCCAAAGCGATTGAGAAAAACTATAATAGTTAATGGCCAAACATATCTGCTTCTGTGCTTTTGGTATATTTATCACAATGTTGTTGCAGATGAAATACAACATAGATATCATTCAATAAATATTTTTCACCAGGTTAAACATGAATTTTTAATAACTCAAACCTCTTTCCGGGTATCTCAACTTAACGGTCAGCCTCATGCACATTCATCATGTTTGTATTTCTTATTTGTGTTTGTAGTTCTGAACTGAATACTCCTCCAAAGCGCAATGGGTTGGGGAAAGATCAGCTGTTAGAGTGTGCATGAATATTACAAAAATATTGTGGAAATAGTAACCATCCAGGGACTTCTGGCATACTCTCTTCAACATACTGTGTTTTGCAACAAAGTTATTCTAATCTCAAAACTATTTAGGATGGATAGTATGCACTTTGGGACAAAGAGACATATATATTTTTTTAAATATCCCACCCACAAAAACACAAAAACCACTCCTACCTTAAAAATAGAGTCCAACTTCTTCTTTTCTAGGGAGTTTGATCCATCCTGTTTGTTACTGAGAACATTGGAAATTCTGGTAAATATGTATTCAAGCATTTAATACACAACACTACATTTATGGATGCATATGTATTTTTCTCAGTGTAATAAACTGCAACAGTGTTTCCCAACCCTGCATCTTGAGAGCACATCAACAGTACACATTTTTGAACTCTTCCTAATTAAACACACCAGATTCAACTTATCAGCTTATAAGCAGAGACTCCGTATAGACCAGGGGGGTATTCCAGAAAGCAAGTTTAACTTACCGTCACATGTATCTTGAACTCTCAGTTCATTAACCCAATCCTCATTTACTCTAGGTACATCAGTTCCAAAACTCATGCAAGGATTTAAACTGATGAGCCAAAACATTATGACCAGTTTACAGGTGAAGCAAATATTGCAGACCATCTCCTAACACGGCCACATATTAAGGTCTGGGTAGATTAGATGTTAAGCAAACAATCAGTTCTCGTAAATCAGCGTATTGGAAGCAGAAGAAATGTGCAGGAATAAAGATTTGTGATTTTGACAAATTGTTATGGCAAGGTGACTGGGTCACAATATTTCTGAAACAGCAAGGCTTGTGGGTTGCTCCCGGTCAGCAGTGGTGAGAATTTACCAATAGTGGCCTAGAGGAGGGACAAGGGACAAACCAGAAACCAGTGTTGGGCGGTGTACATGTACTCCATTTACCTGGGGAAATAATGGCACCAGAGTTCATGTCTTTGGAGGGAATATGATGCTCTGGGCAAAGTTCTGCTGGGAAACCCTTGGTCCGGCCATTCATTTAAATGTAAAATGTGACCTATAAATTAGTTTACTACATGTATGTCACATAACCTGCTTTCTGGAATTCCTCTCAGAAGTAGATGGTTCAGATAAAAGAGACATCCAAAATGTGTACTTTTGGTGTGCCTACAGGAACTGGATTGGAAAACACTGAACTACAGTGAGATAATTTCAGATAATTTCTGTTTGATCAATTTAAATTAGTTCCTCACAAATATACACTACATTAATATCAAGCAAGTTTTGTATGAAGTACTTCTTTAAAGGATTAGTTCACTTCCAAAATAAAAAGTACTGATAATTTACACTCCCCTATGTCATCCAAGATGTTTATGACTTTCTTTCTTCAGCCGCAAATAAATTAATGTTTTTGAGGAAAACATTCCAGGATTTTCTTTGCGACTGAAGAAAGAAAGACATAAACATCTTGGATGACATAGGGGTGAGTAAATTATCAGGATTTTTTTATTTTGAAGTGAACTAATCTTTTAATATTTCTTTCTTTATCCACATTTTTTTATATAATTAACCATGGAAAAATACTATTCTAAACCATGATACTGTACTCACCTGATATCAACTGAAGATTCCCTGAAGTTAACTGGTGTATCCTTTGATTCATAACTCTTTATGGACACACAGCTGGGCTCAGGAGATTCACCCTGAATTAGACTAAAACACAGCAACAATTAGACACAGTGGGGTCACATTTCTTTTTACAAAGTTAAAAATGAAACCAAGTGTGTCCCAACACATATTGAGGCATACAGTTAAAGAAAATATAAGGCTGGCAAAAACCCACCACCACCTCCTTGCAGTGCAAGATGGTAACAAGGAACCTTTGGGAAACTTGGTGAACAGTGGGGGCCACCAGCGACAGATCTCTGTTGTTGCGTCTTATGTGCAATGTTGTCATCAAATTTGTTTCATCAAGCTTGGGCATCCCCTTGAGGTGACGCATGATACAAAATGCAAGGGCTACCTGCTCAAGGATGGGGCAGGCCAAAGAAGCAAGTCCAGCATTTTCGATTGGCTACCATCAACATCGGGATGCGTAATGGCCAAAGCCGCAAGCTTGGCCATTGGACCCTCCTGTAGGCGGACAATGTAGCGCAAGCAAACAAGACCCACACGCCACTCCAAAATCGAATGCGAGCATGAAGGTCATGTCACAGGCTCAAGGACAACGGACTAAGGCTCAACACCAAAAAGATCAAATACTTGGAGTATGGCCCCTAGACTGACAGCAGCATCAGCATCAACAGCCAGGATTTGAAGAAAAGCACCCAATTCAAATATATGGGATTCTTGGTCACGATGATACCATCCCAGATAGCAGGGCAAGAATCATTGAGGCGTGGCTGAAGTGGAGACAGGTCACTGGGGTCCTATGTGACAAGAAAATGCCCTATACGGTGCAATGACCAAGAAGCATGAACAGGCCCTGCATGTCATGGAGTAGAAGTTGCTCCAGTGATTGCTTGGACTGACCTGCATTGACCATGCAATAAATGAAGACTTGGAGTTGCACCAATCACAGAAAAAATGAGGAAGACCAAAGAAGCGTTAGATGGATAGCATCAGCTATGGCATGCATGCCAATGACGTCCACTACTGAGCCAAATGGAGATGACACAGCAAAGCGGCGGACCCCGTATGAATGGGAATGTGCCAGGAGAGACAGGTAAACAAAATAATGCAACAAATGAACCAAAAATAAAATTTCACCCAAAACATAGATTTAAGCCTAAATGTATGTATTTGAGTTGCATAAACATTTTTAACATAAACTAATCAACTTAATGTGATACATATTTTTCATTCATACAAAAAAGAAACCAGTAATATTTCTGTCCATATGTCCAAATGTCCATAAGCCTGCACAGTGCCAACAGCAACATGGTAACAACTGCGCTAACGACAAGCCTAGCAAAAAGAAGTTAGAGACTCACCGAAAGCATTTGGGATACCAAGGATGGCACATCCAGCTTGTAAAACCTGATGAAAGTGTTCTGAGAAGACCAGCCAGCTGCAAAGCATATATCCCGAATAGATGTGCCTTTAGACCAGGCCCATGATGAAGCAATAGCCTGTGTTCTAAGGGCTCTGACGTTGAGAGGGCATTCCTGTCCCTGGCTCGCATACACCTACACAATAGCATCCACTATCCAGTGAGAAAGCCTCTGCTTAGAAACTGCTCGTCCCCTAGCACAGCCACTGTGGAGAATGGGGCGAAGCCGAGAGCCGTGGGAATGGAACGAGGCCAGGGAGTTTATGATAATGAGCGACACCTGCTCCACACACCGATTTCAAGTCCCATGGAGGAGCTCCGGAAGGATAAAAGGAGGAGTAAACAGACAGTGAGGACGGGGAGAGACCAGGGCACCGGATTTTATGTAGTTTTGTATCTGTTTGTGCGCGGCAGTGTTCTTGTAGACAGGGGCTGTTGAGCAGACAGTTATTGGGTCAGTTTATCGAGGCTTTATTTTAGTCATTTAATTGTAGTTTAGAATGTGCGCCGGGGTAACCGCCCATCTTCCAGATATACGAACTTGTTACTTTGTGACGAGGAGGTCAGGCAGCAGGAAGGAGGGCAGAAGCGCGGTGGATGCCAACAAAGTCCGGTGCGAATGTTGGAACGATGGGAAGACGAGGTGGATGGAGAAGCTCGTGCTACCACGCTCATGGGATGAGTGAACGAGAGAGGGAGTGGCTGTCGTCACCGAGAGGGGCCGGAAGGAGTTGGCGACGTTCTGCAAGGAAGACGGAGCCTGCGTGACCTGTCCGCCAGATGATTGGGGAGGGAGCATGGGAACGGCGGGACTAGCTACAGCTGCCTCAATAGGGAGGAGCCATCACCGTCCGACGGGAGGCGGAGGAGCGTTCGGGCCGTCCACCAAAGATGGCCAGCACCATCACATGGGGGCTCACGGGAACTAGTGAGAGCCTCTCAGATGTGAGGGACCAAGCGGCAGTGTGTCTGGGATCCGGACTGAGCATTTTTTTTTTCCTCACTCCCCTCTCTCGTCTCTGTCTCTCCTCATCCTTCCGTCTCCTTTTCTCTCGCCTCGTCTGTCCTTACCCCCAGGTGCTGCGGCTGCCGTGACGGGGTGAGTAGAGCTAGTTACCTGGGTACCTCCCGGCCTGCGAGGGGCAATGGGGGTATGTGACGAGTGGGGCAGGCCGAGAGCCATGGGAACGGAGCAAGACCAGTGGAGTAATTGATAATGAGCGACACCTACGCCACTCACCGGTCTCGAGTCCCACGGAGGAGCTCCGGAAGGACAAAAGGAGGAGTGACGACGATGCAAGACGAGAAAGGACCAGGCCTGGATTTTATGTTGTTTTGTTTGTGTGCGGCAGTCGTCCGTGAGGGGCTGTCGCTCTATTTTCAGTTTTGAGTTTATTTTATTATTAAAGTTAAGTTTAAATGTTCGCCGGTTCACCTCCTTCTTCCCGACCTACGAACTGTGTTACAGCCACCATAGCACACAAGAAGCTGGTCAGACTGACGAAAGGCGGCCAAGTGGTCGATATAGATCCTTAAGGCCCTATCAGGACAAATGACGCTCTGAGCCTTGGCGTCACGTGAGGCCGATGGCTCAGCAGATAAAGCAGGCAAAGAAATTCCCTGTGCCTTAAAGTGGGTAGAAAGAGATTTTGGCACGTAACCTGCTTTGGGCCGGAGAGTAACACTGCAGTCCCCGGGTCCAAAACGAATATAATACTCATCCACTGAGAGCGCGTACAAATCTCCTATGCACTTAGCCGAGACAAGGGCAATAAGCAGAGCCGTCTTGAGGGAGAGGTCCCTCATCGCAACAGAATCCAGGGGCTCAAATGAGGGTAGAGAGAGAGCTTTCAGAAACAGCGCCGAGTCCCAAGGCGGCACCGACGGTGGGCGTGGGGGATGTAATTTCCTCGCCCCCTTAAGAAATCTGACCACCAGCGCATGCTTCCCAATCGATTGCCCATCAACCGGGGAGCGAAATGAAGCAATAGCAGCCACATAAACCTTCAGCATTGATGGCAGGCTCCCATTATTGAGCTTGTGCTGCAGAAAACGTAGAACATCTGACACGGGGCAGCTCGCAGGGTCGATATCTTAATCACAGCACCATTTCACAAACACTCCCCATTTAAGTACGTACAAACACCTTGTAGAGGGTGCTCGACATTTCGTGATCGTTTCAATCACACGAGGAGGCAGGGCGTTCAGCTCCTCTAGGATCCCTGAAGCAGCCACACGTGCAGGCTCCACAGCTCCGGGCTGGGGTGCCATATCGGGCCGTCCGCTTGAGACAATAGGACCTTTCTGAGGGGAATCAGCCAAAGGGGACCACCAGCATCTCCCTGAGGTCCGGAAACCAAGGTTGATTCGGCCAGTTCGGGGCAATGAGGATCACGGACGCTTTCTCTTCCCTGATTTTGCATAATACAAAATCTTCACCGGGGAAATGCATAAAGTCTGGCTCTCGGCCAGCGCGACGTCAGAGCGTCCTCCATCAGCGGGGAGTGGGACAGCGAAAAGAACATTGGACATTGTGCGTTCTTGCTCGTCGAAAAACAGATCCACCTCCCCCTTCCCGATGTGATCCCAAATCATCCGGACCAAGCTTGGATGCAGCCTCCACTCTCCGTGAGGAATTCCATTCCTTGAGAGCATGTCCGCTCCGCGGTTCAGTAGATCGGGGATATGCGCAGCTCTGATGGAGAGGAAATGACAATCCGCCCATAATAGAAGACTCGCAGCCTGCTTGAAAAGGGCTCTGGAGCACACTCCGCCCTGGCGATTTATGTACGAAACCACAGACATGTTGTCAGTGTGAATTAGCACATGCTGCTGCTCCAGCTGCAGCAGAAAGGCCATTAGAGCTAAGGATACTGCCTTCAGTTCCAAGCGGTTTATATGCCACCTGCTCTGAGACTCTGACCACAGGCCTGAAGTTGGAACGCCCTGGCACACTGCTCCCCAGCCTGTGGTTGACGCATCCGTTGTTACCACAGTGTGCGCTGTCACCAGCCCTAGGGGAAACCCCTTACTGAATATTTCTGTTTCGCGCCACAGTCTCAGAGCGCTGACGCAGCTGTGAGTGACCTTGATGCGCATACGCCCCACTGTCCAAGCTCTCCATGGGACTCGATCTTTCAGCCACAACTGTAGTGGCCTCATGTGCAGAAGACCCAGGTGACAAACTGACGACGCTGACACCATAAGTCCCAGGAGCCTCTGGAATTCCCTCAGAGGAACAGACCTGCCCGGTCTGAACTGGTGCAGAGCTGCAGCGATGGTCTCTATGCGCTCTCGAGGTGAGCTCACATCTCCATCGAGTCGAAACACATGCCCAGATATGTAATAGATTGACTCAGGGTGAGCACACTCTTCTGTACATTCACACACAGTCCCAGGGACTCCAGATGGCGAAGCAGCATGTCCATATGACTGATAAGCACATCTCTTGAATGGGCCAAAATAAGCCAGTCACCCAGATAATTTAGAATGCGCATACCACTCGCTCTGAGGGAGGAAAGCGTTGCATCTATGCACTTTGAAAACGTGCACGGTGCCAAGTCCAGACCAAATGGAAGAACTGAATACTGGTATGCTTTGTCCTCGAATGAGAATCTCAGGAATCGCCTGTGGTGCATCGTAATCCGAATATGGAAGTAAGCATCCTTCAAATCCACTGATGCAAACCAATCCCCGGGATGAATTTGTGCCAGGATCTGCTTAAGGGTCATCATTTTGAACACGCGCTTTTGAAGCGCTCGGTTGATGGGTCTCAGGTCCAGTATCAGACGGAGTCCCCCATCTCTCTTGGGCACCACAAAATAGCGGCTGTAAAACCCGCTTTGCAGCTTGCTCGGAGGGACCCTTACTATCGTTCCTTTTGCAAGCAGACTGACAACTTCTTCTCTCAGAACCGGGGCATTTTGAGGCAACGTCATGGACCAAACCACACCGTTGCAGCAGAGTGGTCTGTGTCTGAACTGGAGAGAATACCCGTGTTGTATTACGTGCAACAGCCAACTCGAAGCACCTGGAATAGCTCTCCACGCATCCAGAAACTGACCAGAAGCGGCCGTATGCGTAGACTGGCGCCTTGCCACAGCTATACCTGCTGAAGTGTACGCCTTATCAGCTAGGTGAGCAGTTAGTCTGCAGGGCTTGGACGGCAGACTGAGATCCGCTAAGGGCACAAGTGCGAGTGGGCAGAAGGCGTCATTCGTGAAGAGGACTGGGGAATGGGGCATTAGCGGGGGGGGGGCCACCAGCGGCTCACAGGTGGCAGTGGGCCTTGTCCCCGTCAAACCACAAGCTAGGTCCCTCCTAGCTCGTAGAATACAGACCGGCAGGTCCGCACAGTAAGTGCACTCCAGGTCAGCAAAGGCCGCCTCAGCGTGGGCCAGACCCAGGCTGGTGACGCAGTGTTGTAGGTATTCGGCGGGCTTATGGGCCCCGCGCAAATCTCACAGTAAGTACTTTCCATTTCTTCTTAAGGAAATTCACATGAATAGATCAGTAAAGTGAAGGAGAAGATTCTGATGCAATTGCCGCTCTCATTGCATTTATACTGCCCGCCAAACCTGTCAGTATTTGCATAGATGAGCATCAATTGGCCAGTTTATTGAACTGGCGTTATCCTATAAGACTTCAGGATTTTGGAGAAGGGGAGGAGTTCCCACATGCGATTCTCGCAATGTAGAGTGGGGGGGGAGGGGGGGGGGAACTCTCTATAAGGAACTTATATGCAATTCAAATACACAAATCCTAAATTTAGGCCTAAATATTTTTTGAGTTTTTTTAAATCAAAAGCAAAAGGTCATTATTCAAAATCAATAAATAAAAAATGAATAATTTTTTTTTTACTTGAAAGAAGTAAAAAGCATTCTCTCTTTACTTTGCTTCAGATGTAGAAAGATCTGGGTAAAAGATTTGGATGGTATTCCAGTAGTTAGGTTGAAGGGTTTAGAACAGAAAAACTGATCCACGGTAGGGCTTCACGAGTTAAAAAAGACCCCCCCAGGGGTGGAAAAAATGGTATACAAATAGAAGTGTCTCATGATAACCAAACATTTATAAATAATGTTACCAAATCTTGTGTTAAAGCACCCATGTGACTAGGGTTTAACAATGGACTTTTATTGTTTTTATATATATATATTATAGAGATACTTATAAGTATATATAAACACTTCTACACAAAATTAAGAGTATTCACCTGACCAGCAGGAGAGTCCTTTAAGTTAACCGGTGTATCCTTTGATTCAGCACTCTTCATGGACAAAATAAACGGGCTCCAGGGGAGATGCCACCAGGAATTAGACCAAGCTAAAACGCCACGAAGCAAACAATCGAGGACACAAGTTGGGTGTCACAGCGTCCTATAAAAAAAAAAATTAAACCACCTTCATGGTGAGAGGGTTAAGGGTTTCCCAGAATATATATTGGTACAGTTAAAGAAAACAATGCAAACAATTATCCAAAAATAAGTTTCACCCCAAACATGATCTCATTTTACGATATCTAATTACAGCTGATACGTTTAACTAACCGTGCAAAGCGGAATGCTGCAATCAACACTTGAATCTATTCCTACTGCTGTGGCTGAGCATTATAACTAACCACACACATGTCCTTTGAGTAAAGCAACAGCAGTGGTGATTCAGGTGAATCAAAATGAATAAGATTTAAGGAATCTGATCCACAAATGCTTGATTTTTTATTAATTTCTGTATATAGTGGCAGTGGATGAAGGAAAACCTAATGTCTAATAAATAATGAACATTTAAGCTGTAATAACAGAACACAAGTTCTGTACAAGGGCTTCTGAGTCTTGAGTATCTAAATGATCTAAATGAAAAGTTTGTAACAGCACATCTAATCTGCTAAATTATAATGCAATAATAATAGAGACAAAAAAAAATCTAATTATTTAGTTCAGTGCTTTGGACTGAATTATTAGATTTATTTGGTAAACAGAACTAAACGATTATACAGCATGAATTTTACCCTATTGCATGGACAAAGGATTTTAGTTGAAAGCCTTTTTAAGTTCAAATCTCAGGAATGCTCATACACTTAAAAATACCGAGTGACCAATATCATTATTGTAAAAAATGCTTGAAATTATCTCACCTCTTGACAGCGGGTGTGCTGTGCTCCCCAAAGAGACTTTTTTTGGCAGCCATACTGTAGCACTGTTTAAAAGGTACAAGCAGACAGTGAATCACAGTGATAATCACCAAACAGTGTACTATTATTATAGTACTACAATGACAGTGGCACATTGAAGTATTTGGTTGATGCATAAATAGTTGAAGATAAACCTCAAAAGATGAACAACTATTTTTATTCTACAAATACAAAATATAACTCTCATTCTGTACTCACTGTGTGTTTCTCACTTGTCACGACTTGAAAATCCTCCCAACAGCATTTGGAAGCTGCTTATCCTCACACATTGCCTGAAAGAGGTTTGTTCTAGCTTAGTCAGATGGAATCTCAACTTTCCAGTTTTACATCCAGTTTCAATAACTGTCATCTATCCACGGGGTGGATACTGTAGAAAATTATTAACAGGGTAACAAAGGGGTGGCATTATGAAAAAAAAATAACACTACAAAAAATTTAATGAAGGAATAAGTTATCAATTTATTTATTAAACATAACATACGGAACATTTTTGTACATTTTCTTAATTATTCTTAATAATTAACATACTGTAAGTCAGTGGTGTCCAATCTTGTTCTGGAGATCTACTTTCCTGCAAAGTTTTCTCCAACCCAGATAAAACACACCTGAACCAGCTGATTAAGATCTTCACAAGAACTTGATGATTACAGACAGGTGGATTGGAGCAGGGCTGTAACTGAACTCTGCACGTAGGTAGAACTAAATGGGAACTGCATACTAAGGTTAGAATAATATTCTGTTGATTTTCAGAAGAACACACTAAATGGACTGCCACTAAGGAGCGCCAACTGTCTTGTGTCTCATATATGATGCGGAAAAAGTTTGGCCATGACCTGCTGTGGAAACCACTTTCACAAAACTTGAGTATGAGTTTGAAAATGGCTTGTCAGATGATTGAAATGACCCGACAGGATATAGCGGTTGAGTGCCCTTTAGTATTGTTGACCTCTGAAAGTGCATATCCGATACCTGTATATCCATAGTGTTTGATGCACAATTCAAGTACAGTAAAGTTATTAAAATCAATCCAATGTATACAGAGTTGTGCAGACAGTAAAAATAACGTGTGTGTGTAGGCTATATGTTTTTCTATCCCGGTGGGGACTTAAACCTGCATACACACCAACTCATGGAGACTCGTGTCACCGTGGGGACCTAATTGAGGTCCCAATGGGTACAAAAGCTTATAAATCATACAGAATGAGTTTATTTGAGAAAGTAAAAATTGTAGAAGCGTTTTATGTGCCTGAGGGTTGATAAGATTGACGTGCCAGGTTGCGTGTAGGGCTGCAATAGAATATATGCGTTTTTACATGTATAACACATTATAGCCTGTAGCAGATGTTTTTGTTTTTTTTTTTTTTTTTTTTTTTTTTTTTTTTTTTTTTTTTTTTTTTTTTTTTTTTATTTGTTGGCACTTACTCTGTGCGTGCGTTTTTGTGACAAATGAGGACATAAATTTGTATAATGACAAATGTATGACAGGTATTACAAGGAGAAGCGTGATTTCAGGAACATGGCCCAAAGTGTACCCACTTGTTCAAAACGCCTTTCATAAATCAAACAGAATGGAGTGATATGAAAATACTGAAATAGCCAAGTTTCGCGGTGAGGGGGTTATAGTTTTAGGGGTGGTAGGGTTGGATAAATGGGACAATAGAATATATGGTTTGTACAGTATAAAACCATTACGCCTATGGAATGTCCCAATAAACTATAAAAACAAACCTGTGTGTGTGTATACATATAGTCTATAAGATACAGTTTTTGAACAGTAAGATTTCTTATGTTTTTTAAAGTAAGATTCTTATGATTTTTTAAGAATTCTAATCTGCATCACCAAGCTGCATTAATGCAGTCGAAAATACAGCAGAGCAGTAGTATAAAGTTACAGCCGCTAATATTGTGAAATATTTTACTATTTCAAATAAGGCCTTTCTACTGGAATATATTTTAAAATGTAATTTATTCATGTGATTTCAAAGCTGAATTTTCAGCACCATTACTACAGTCTTCAGTGGTAACATGATCCTATCAGAAATAATTATAATATGCTGATTTCAGAAGAACCCAAGCCATTTATACTGAATAGAAATCTTTTGTAACATTAGAAGTGTCTTTACTGTCACTATTGATCAGTTTAATACATCCTTGCTGAAAAAAGTATTAATTTACTATAACTCTTCCCAAAAATAAAAATATATATATCGACTCCAGTTTTGATGGGTAAGTGCGATAATTTACAAGAGTGTTTTCATTTTAGATAAATGTCTGATCTTTTTATTCATCAGAGAATCCTAAAAAAAATTAACTCAACTGTTTTAAATATTAATAATAACAATAATTATAATAAATGTTTACTGAACATTTATTCTGAATACATTTCTGAATGATCATGTGACACTGAAGACTGGAGTGATGATGCTGAAAAAATCAGTTTTGAATTCACATGAATAAATTACATTTTAAAATATATTCAAATAGAAAGCCGTTATTTTAAATAATAAAAATATTTCACAAATTAATGCCCCTCTTTTTTTTTTACCTGTATTTTGGACCAAATAAATGCAGGCTTGGTGAGCAGAAGAGAATTCTTTAAAAAACATAAATCTTACTGTTCAAAATCTTTTGACTGGTAGTGTATTTGCACATAGGCTAGTGTATAAAGACATTGGTAGAATATGGGACCTCACTGGTTCTCGCGCATCACACACACACATTTCTTCTTTTTTGGTTTTAATGGCCGCTGAACATGCACATTCGAGCATCTACTTTTCCTCTTAATGGTGGTTGACAAATCTAATGCTAGGCAAACACGTCACTGGAATGACAGCTGACATAAAATAGAGATCAGGCTTAGGAGAGCCGAAACAGATCAGTTAAAAATCAGTATTGTAATTCTGAAGCTGTTTTCATTTGCGTGGCATAGTGGACATGGTCAAACTATGACAACTAATGGTTCTCAAGGAGTAGGCCTACATGGAAAATAAACTCAAAGGCTTTCAGTCTAAAGCTTTTATCAGTGCTCAAATCTTATATCTACAAAACCATTTGCAAAGTCCACCCTATATTCTGTACTTCTGGCTGAATTTTATGATACACACGACTCCTCTGATTTACACAAATATAATTTCAGACTCATAAACAATGTCCCTGGCCAGTGTCAATGTTTATATACACTGCTGTGAGCAATGACTGCATTCACTCACTCAGTCACAGTAATACAACCACATAATGTGGTGAACTGGGTTGGAACAGCTGATATTTGTAGGAATCTGGTCTCAGTGTGAGTTCGGGGTTGTCGTGTCTTTGCATGGCGTCATGTTATGACTATCAATAAACACTCAGTCAAGTATCTTGTTTTAAAATTCGCCTGTCTGTACAAAGTGCTGTTTCATGTATAAGTAATATTAAATTTAAAGCTTCATTCTAAAATTATATTGTTCAGGGGACATGTATCTTTTATTCATACTTTTAACAAATAGGCTATTATCAAATTATATAATGCCATATAACAAAAAGATATTTAATGTACATTCAAATATAAATAAATATACTAAAATGTATTTGAAATACATTTATTTCATGCTAAGTATACTACAAATGCATTTACATATTCATGTACTTAATATAAAAATACCCTGCAATTGTAGTCTTGGTATACTATACTGGTGTACTTAAAGTCTGCTAAATTGGAACAAATATTTTTGTGCTTAATGCACTTTAATTGTGCGGAAGTAGTGCTGAGGTCCAACTAAAGATATACTGAAGTATATTTGATTGTGCTAAAGTGGAACTACTGCAAGTATACTTCAGGTACACTTTAAATACCCTGCATTTAAAGACCGGTATATTCTTCAAAGATCATACAATCCTCATCAATAGTGACATTAAAACACATTTTGCACTTAATATTGAGAAATGTGCATTGTACACAAGTAGTACTCCAAATAAAGTTTAATTATAATTTTATATCAGTACATCTCAAGCTATATGTTATATCATTATCAAGCTATATATTATTATATATCCTGTGACTTCAAGAAAAGTACTCTTGAGACCACAATAATATTTATCATATTATCTTCTGCTCTAAAACTAATTTCAATAGTCTTCTTTAATCTGTATTTTTGACAGCTGTCTTCTAAATACATCAATTTACCCTTAAAAGGCAAAATATGACTAGTCTTTGTCCTGTGAAAATTGATGACTGCTCTTTTTCATGTGGTGATGCAAACATCAGTTGGCTTGCCAAACTCTGAGATTGTGTTTGTCCATGTGGACACTGAGGCTAGAGAGGCTTCATTTATCATGCAACCATTAATATAACAGCACAATCTGCAGATGATGTTCTTTCACTGCTAAAACACTTGAACGAGTTGTGTTCAACCAAGTCTCTGCCTTTCTCACACAGAACAACCTCCTGGACAGCAACCAATCAGGCTTCTGAGGAATGGGGCAGGCGGGGGCCGCGCGCGCGACATTCGACCGAGACTTCCTTGCTTTCAGTTGTTGAAGCCCTAAGGCTGGCAAGAGCGGATTCTAAATCTTCTGTACTTATTTTGCTGGATCTGTCTGCTACTTTTGATACGGTGAACCACCAGATTCACCTGCCAACCCTATTGGAAAATGGCATCTCAGGAACCACACGCCAGTGGTTTGAGTCTTACCTCTCAGATAGGTCCTTCAAGGTATCTTTGAAAGGTGAGGTGTCCAAGTCACAACATCTTGCTGCTGGGGTGCCTCAGGGCTCAGTTCTTGGACCACTTCTCTTCTCTATCTACATGTCATCTTTAGGATCTGTCATTTAGAAGCATGGATTTTCCTATCATTGCTTTGCTGATGACACTCAACTCAACTTCTCATTCCATCCATGATGATCCGTTGATACCTGCTCGCATCTCAGCTTGTCTAACAGACATCTCTTGCTGGATGAAGGACCATCACCTACAACTCAACCTTGCCAAGACATAACTGCTTGTGGTTCCATCAAACCCAACACTTTATCAAAATTTCACCATCCAGTTAGGCTCATCAACCATAAATCCTTCAAAAACGGCTAGAAACCTTGGAGTTGTGATTGAAGATAAGATGAATTTCTCAGACCACATTGCAAAAACTGCCCGGTCCTGCAGATTTGCATTATACAACATTAGGAAGATCAGGCCCTTTTTCAGACATAGCCTTCACAACTCCTTCTCTTCTCCTCTTTTCTCTCTCTTCTCAAGCTTTTGTTCTGTCCAGGCTGGACTATTGCAGTGCTTTCTTGGCAGGTCTTCCAGCCACTTCTACAATTAATCCAAAATGCAGCTGCAAAATTTAATCTTTAATGAGCTGAAAAGTACGCATGTCACACCTCTGTTCATCAAATTGCCCACTGGACCTAGCCGTAGCGGCCCTAAGCTATTCATAATTAAAGGCATAATGTTGGCCTACAAAACCACACGGATCTGCACCTCCCTTTACTCTAAATTCATTACTTCAGCGTTATGTAGCCTGGGGCACCTCTAGAAGCTTGCCGTTCTGCAAGTGAACAACGCATTCTGTGCCTATCTCTAAAGAGCACAAATCACTGTCACTGACTTTTTCTGCTCCCCTCCAGGGGGAGATGACATGCCCAACTCAATTACTGAAGCAGCTGCAAATGAATCCCTGGCCACAATCTTCAAGAACGACTAAAAACACCACCTGTTCACCTTGATTTAACCTCTACTTAGCACTTTTATAACTATTTATTCACTTTAATCTATCTTCTTTTTTATTTACAAACAAAATAACACTATAGCTTTCTATTTTTCTATTATATATTACTTTTTTCTTTTGTGTGTGTGTGCTGTCGGGTGTTGTGTCTAAGCTTATATATATATACTATTACTATTATATATATATATATATAGAGATATCATATTATATATTAGTAGGGCTGTCAATCGATTACATTTTTTTATCTAATTAATCACACCCTTTTCTGTGATTAATCGCGATTAATCGAACACTTCATGAAATTAAGCATAGACCAATTATCTTGTTTCAAATGTTTATTTTGTCATCATTTGCTAAATCCAGCAAAGTAAACCAAAATATTGAAAGGCCGTGAGTTTTTTTCTGATCTTTATCAAAAATCAATTTTCGGCCAGCTTTTTTCGAAGCATAAATTAGATGATCTTTCCAAGAAAGCGACACTTAGAAACTCCAAAAGCGAACACCAAAGCAACCAAATGCCATATAAGGAGACCCATATAAGCAATATGAAAGAAGAAAAAAAATCCTAATTTTGTAGTATGTGTACAGTGCAACAGCAAATAGCTTTTTTTACATTTTATAGAAGCCAAGTTGCGATACTGAACAGGACATGGAGATGCAAAAAAAAATCTAAACCAACCGCCTGCTGACTGCATGTCTCTACTACTACAGTACACGGATCCATTCAGTGTAACTAAACACAGCAACATAAACATGAGAAATCAAAACATTATCGTGAATGTGTTTGGAAACAACGTGAATGTACGGAAATGCCTGTGCCTGTGCATAAATACAATGTGTGATAAGTGCGTAAAGAGCACTTGTACACGCATTATTATAACGGGAGTCAACGGATTCACTGCGTGCTTATCTAGCATTACTGTATCTGTTACGAGCTTAACTCCCTGATACGCCACCTGCCTGCAATCGTCTTTACCTTGATTGCCAGTCGTCATCCATCAAAATTTTAATAGCCGAAGAATGGTTATCAGTCGCCTTCTCATTTGGCCCATACAGCAGTGGGATGTTTTCTGGTTGACAATCTGTTCAGTCTGCCCTAATACACAAAGCGTGTGCGCGACTCACGCCTATGCAGAGACAATACACAGAATATGACAGCGCTCGTGCACTTTACAGCCGAGCGTTTTAAAGCGAACACACTGGAATAATAATTAACTTAAAACGCAATGACGAGTCTATGCTTTTGGCTCTCTTTGCTATCTATGATGTAATCAGCCTGCGTTTCCTTTATATTAGACGCTGTTTGGTACGGATTGTTTGAATTTGCATTGGCTTAATGAGAGTCATTGCCGACTCGAAAACTTTCCGGAGTGGAGTTTAGCCGGCATTTAAAATGATCATAATCGCCAAGCATGAGAAGGACCAACATTGGGTTAAAGCCCCGGATATAAGAAAATTGATGCCTTCAGTAACTTTGGGTATAATTACCTGTTAAATTTATTTTAACGCGGTAGCGATTGTAAAATTAATCGAATGCGTTACTGCGGGTTAACGAATGAAAGCCCTAATAATATATATACCCGTATATATACTATAATATATATATATATACGTGCGGCGCAAAAAGTATTTCAGGTCAGCCAGCAAATTGTAGCAAGTTTCCACTTAAAAAGATGCAAGAGAGGCCTGTAATTTTCATCCATAGGTATACCTCAACTAATGAGGAGACAAAATGAGCAAAAAAAATCAAGAAAGCCCTACATTGTAGGATTTTTAAAGAATTAATTGCAAATTATGGTGGAAAATAAGTAATTTGGTCACCTCTACAAACAAGACAAGATTCTGGCAATCACAGACCTGCTAAGCTACTTCTTTAATTGGTGAGGCCTACATATGTCCTCCACTCGTTACCTGTATTAATGGCATTTGTTTGAACTCGTTGTCAGTATAAAAGAAACCTGTCCACAACCTCAAACAGTCACACTTCAAACTCCACTATGGCCAAGACCAAAGAGTTGTCAAAGGACACCAGAAACAAAATTGCACCAGGCTGGGAAGACTGAATCTGGAATAGGTAAGCAGCTCGGTGTGAAGAAATCAACTGTGGGAGCAATTATAAAAAAATGGAAGACATACAAGACCACTGAAAATCTCCCTCGATCTGGGGCTCCACGAAAGATCTCACCCCGTGGGGTCAAAATAATCACAAGAACTGTGAGCAAAAATCACAGAACCACACAGGGGGACCTAGTGAAAGACCTGCAGAGAGCTGGGACCAAAGTAACACAGGCTACCATCAGTAACACACTGCGCCCGCCAGGGACTCAAATCCTGCAGTGACAGACGTGTCCCCCTGCTTAAGCCAGAACATGTCCAGGCCCATCTGAAATTTGCTAGAGAGCATTTGGATGATCCAGAAGAGGATTGGGAGAATGTATTATGGTCAGATGAAACCAAAATAGAAATTTTGGTAAAAACTCAACTTGTCGTGTTTGGAGGAGAAAGAATGTTGAGTTGCATCCAAAGAACACCATACTTACTGTGAAGCATGGGGGTGGAAACATCATGTTTTTGGGGCTGTTTTTCTGCAAAGGGACCATGATGACTGATCTGTGTAAACGAAAGAATGAATGAGGCCATGCATCGTGATATTTTGAGTGAAAACCTCCTTACATCAGCAAGGGCATTGAAGATGAAAATGTGGCTGGGTCTTTCAGCATGAAAATGATCCCAAACACACCACCCGGGCAACAAAGGAGTGGCTTCGTAAGAAGCATTTCAAGGTCTTGGAGTGGCCTAGCCAGTCTCCAGATTTCAACCCCATAGAAAATCTTTGGAGGTAGTTGAAAATCTGTGTTGCCCAGCGATAGCCCCAAAACATTTCTGCTCTAGAGGAGATCTGCATGGAGTAATGGGCCAAAATACCAGCAACAGTGGGTGAAAACCTTGTGAAGACTTACAGAAAACGTTTGACCTCTGTCATTGCAACAAAGGGTATATAACAAAGTATTAAGACCAAATACTTATTTTCCACCATAATTTGCAAATAAATAAATAAATTCTTTAAAAATCCTACAATGTGATTTTCTGGATTTTTTTTTAATCATTTTGTCTCTCATAGTTGAGGTAAACCTATGATGAAAATTACAGGCCTCTATCATCTTTTTAAGTGGGAGAAATTGCAAAATTGGTGGCTGACTAAATACTTTTTTTCCCCCTGTATATACCTTGCGTATTATATATACCTTGCACTGACATCAAAATATCATACAGGAGCGGTTCCTTATGCCTCTTCAAAATGCTCTCGAAGGACGCTACTTTGATGTCAAACACTGATCAATCTGAGCCATGCTACTTTAAAGTCGAACACACCAATCTAGTACTGTGTAATACTTTGCAACGTGAATCCCACCTTTCACATACACCATGAATGCGTCCATTCCCAATTATGTAAAATGCACTGCATGATATTGCTCAAACTACTTTTCGATCATACCTTCAGAACAAGCATTGAAAACAAGAAAAACAAGCAAAACAAATAGCTGACAAGGACGGACGGTCTCTGCGAAAAAATGGCACGTATGCGTCACCCTAACTTAGATTGTATGACTCTTTATTAGATTTGACTGCTTTGATGTCCGCATTTGTAAGTTCGCCTTTAGGGATAAATGCATCTGCCTAAATGACCTAAATTGCTAACTGATAAATGTTTCACTATACTGCTCAAGTCAATTGTCATATAATATTTCACATCATGGAGACACCAGAATCATATTTTATTTTGGCTTCCTACATTATCAATCGAATAATATCTTAAGCATGAGCAAACAAATGCAACAATGACTAAAAAATGCAAAATGGTTGAACTTCTAGTCATAATTTGTCCTGTATATTCTTCATCCATTCCTATAGACCTGCTTTTTTTTTTTTTTTTTTTTTTTTGATTTTTTTGTTTCGTAAATGTGTCCTTAATGATGAAGTTCACAGATGTGTGCAATCTGTTTTATTGAATTCACTGATGAAGGAAAACGTCAAGCAAATAACCATCAACCAATGATCATCCATGTTCTCTAAAATAGCCCCCTCAGAGGTGCATCTAATGCGCCTTCAGTTGGCCCAAGCTAGCAGACCACAACACGTGGCTGCGTTCGAAACCCGCATTATCAATGTAGGATGCGCCCCGTACATTAAAGTTCAATAAGCCTATTACTACCGCAGCCCCATAAAAGAGTACGTACTCTACAGCCAAATACAAAATCGGAGGTGTTGAGTCTGAATGGATCATATCATCTCCGCCAGTGACGTTATCATGCGAACTTAAGAAGTTCCCTACAAGCGCAAGGACTTAAAAGATACTGAGCCGAACAGGTTTAATACTTCTTTTTATTTTTATCTGTGATATATTGTCGGGTTTATGAAATTTGCTCATTTTGTGGTCTTGTTAAAGAATCAGCTGCCCTTTTATTGTGATTGTAGCATAACCAATACTTTTTGGGTTGATTTAAGTTTTTATATTCAAAGACATTTACCTTTCTAATTTTGCCCTTTTTTTCCTTTTTTTCCGCAAACCCATTGTATTTATGTTTTCTATTATGATTGTTCATTGTTAAAGATACAACCATTTCTCCCTGAGCTTGTAAGTAATTAAAAGTTCTGCAGCAATAATAATAAAAAGAAGATAAGAGAGGTGCACTAACACCTCATAGCATCAGTAACTCCACAACCCTACCTAGTACAGTTTTCCTCAGCGTTTGCAATGTCTTCCCCCCCACCCCAAGGAGACGTCGATCAGCTGCTTGTAGATCTCACCTTTGGAGTAGACTGCTGATATTATACTCAAAAAAATTTAAGTATTACTACTTAAATGTTAAGATTACCCCAGAATGAATTGCATTGCTAGCCCACCCCAACACTTACAATAATGATAAATGCTGACCAAAATTAATTAAATATATAATTTTAGTAAAACAAGCAAAATGTAATTTGTAACATATGCCATGGCTATGCATGAATACACACTAGACAAATGCAGCCAAGGTGAATACTTCTCAATTTTCAGTCAAGTAATTAATGCACAAGTTAATGAAACAATTATGTTTTATTTACTGACAACAACAGGAAACATGAAAATGAGTAAAAGAATAAATAAAAGTAACCATGAAAATCAACAACAAAGTCGTTGAAAAAACTTTTCTAACAATGATGTATTTACAGACGGTGAAGCCACATCCTACCGCCATCTCAACACAGTTCTGCAGCTTTATTCTGATGAAGCAGCTGACCACCATGTCCACCTTCACCTGTCTCTGCTGTCCATCATGTCCCTCATTGATTTTAATTGCATGCCAGTCAGACTGAGTCTGATCATGGCTGGGGGAAAGGGACATTGAGGTTATCGTTGCCTGAGTGCACAGAGGATGAGGAAGACCATGATGATGCCCCTGAACCACACAACCTTGAACATGTGCGGGACAATCTGGCTGCTGCTGTGTCTGCTTCAAACATTTGTGTGCCTGCTCTCCATGAGCACGGATACCTGTAAAACATTTACACAGAGTAAAATGTTTTACAATTCATGTTGTCAGCATTCCATTTCTTGCCAAATTTAATTTCATGTTTACAATTACATAATAATGTTTGTTATAGCTTCTTTACTTTTGCTGCCACAGTGTAGTGGGCTCAAGCACTGAGCTAGTAAGCAGAAGGTTACTGGTTCGATCTCTGCAGTCATCACCACTGGTTGTGTCCTTGAGCAAGGCTCTTTTCTCCAGATTGCTGCAGGGGTATTGGGGTCCCTGTAATAAGAGCACTATAAGTCACTTCAGATAAAAGTGTCTGACAAATTAATAAATGTAAATGTGATTTTTGTAAATCCCTTTTTGTGTCTAAAATAAAATGAAACAAAACAAACACAAACTACCCAGAGGGCGGATAACCAGGCGCGAAGGCCAGAACAGGGCATAGCAGGTAGAGCTGGCCCAATACCACAAACACACAGACACATCTGACTACATACGACAACGAAGAAGCACAGGACTGCAAGCACAAGCAAAATAAATAAGGAGACAAATGAGGAGGGGTGTAATGAAGAGAGAAACATTGTTGGAGTAACTTTAATGCCGGTGACAAGATGGAGGCGGACAGAACAATAGACAGGAATGAGATGCACATCGAGCCCTAACAGAACACAACAAAAAGCCATGTGCTACTCACAAAAATCCACAATAGTACCCTCTGGTGACGCCATCTTGCGGCCCACTCCAGCCCCTTCTAGACCGTGAAATAACCCCTCCTCTTAAGGAGCGGATTCCAGACGCTCCTCCAAATGTCAAAGGAATCCTGGGGGAGCGGAGGAGGGAATAGGGGGAGGGACAGTGGCCAGGCCCGTGTAGGGGAAGAGGACCTGGATCCTGAGGTCATGAACCATGGTTGAGTGTAAGCCAATTAGCGGAGAGGTGGAAAGGGAAACCCACCACGGAGAGGAGCTGAAGTAAATGCCGCACCCTCAGGAGATTCTGCGCAGCAGCAGCCACCTCGGGAGTACTTCAAGCAAGCCCGAGGCTCCGGAATGGAGCGGGTGCGAGAGTGTAATTGAAGGCTCACGGGACTTGAGAGGGTTCTGGAGTGGACACTGAAGGCTCCCGGACTGGAGCGGGTTCATGAGTGGACTCTGAATGCTCTCAGACTGGAGCTGGCTCTTGAATGGATTCTGAAGGCTCCGGAACTGGAGTGGGTTCTTGAGTGAACTCTGAGGGCTCCTGGACTGGAGCGGGACCACCGGTGTCGGGTCCTCCAGGACCACCGGACTCAGGACCACCGGGGTCGGGTCCTCCAGGACCACCGGACTTGGGACCACCGGAGTCGGGTCCTCCAGGACCACCGGGCTGGGACCAGTGGAGTCGGTTCTCCACGCCCCAACAGGTGCTCGCACCGTGTTTACTCCAGGTGCTGATCGGCTCATCAAGGGCATAAGAAAACAAGTCCTTGAGAGCCGCATCATTATACTTCAGCCCCTCCGCAGCAGTCCTGAATTCCAAGGCGAATTCCCTCAGGTCAGTCCCCCGTTGCCGGAGGGAACTCAATGCCGATAATTGGAGCATACATTGGTAGAGGGGGCTGCTGATAGTGGAGGCTGGCAGTGGGAGGTTGACCATTCTCCGCTGAGTCTCCATTTGGATTCTTCGTTCTGTCATGGTACTGGTGAGTGATGAGGCGAGGACTCAAATGCAGGAGAATAATGGGTCATTTTAATAATAAAATGAAACAAAACAAACACAAACTACCCCGAGGGGGGAAAACCAGGCATGAAGGCCAGAACAGGGCATAGCAGGTAGAGCTGGCCAGAAACACACAGACACATCTGACTACATACGACAACAGAGAAGCACAGGACTGCAAGCACAAGGAGAATAAATAGGGAGACAAATGAGGAGGGTAACGAGGGAGACACAGGTGGAGAAAATTAAATAATAATGAGGTGACAAGATGGGAGAGGACAGACAATAAGACAGCAGAGAGCACATGGCACCAAACAAACACAACACAAGCCATGTGCTCACAAAAATCCACAGGAGTGCCCTCTGTTGGCCATCTTGGGCACTCCAGCTGCAGACCGTGACCCTACATTAATATAAATGCATACATATATTTAATACAATTTCTATTTGGGGGGTTTAAAGGGTTAGTTCAGCCAAACATATAAATTCAGTCATTATTTGCTTGCCTCAATACTGTTCAATCCTTGTGCTGCTGTGGACATCTCCATCCTCACTGCACACAGCAGTCTGCAGACATTTCAGATCCTGCAAAAATGCACAAACACAATACAAAAGCAGTCATTTTAACAGCACAAGTCATTTCATTTCTGTATAAGAAGTAACAAAATGATCTTACTTTATGTTTTTGTTTCAGGTTTTCTCTTTTTTTCCACAAATCCCACCGTCACCTTTCCTAACAGGTCCTGCTCCACCACAAAAGCTCTGCAGTAAATGCACAAGAATCAAGAATAAGAAAAGTGCTCTAATAACTCTGTTTGAAATTACAATAATTAAAATAAAATACAACTTAAGATTTAAAAGATGTTTAATTCATTTTTGTAGTATACTCACTAAAAGCCTTTGATGGCAGCATTCCTTCATCAGTCACTCTGCACCGGATAAACACACGTGTGTCTCATCTGTCCCTGTAACACCCAGACAAGAGTCAAGTCACCTCTGTGATTTATCTGCTCAATACTGCATTTACATGTTGAGGTAGTTGCTAATGTGTTAACTCCCTTTTTATCCAACACAAATGTTACTCAATGTATCAACAGTACTGAGCAAATAAAACAAATATCTTATGTTTAGTTACTCTATGTAGATTTATTTATTTACATTACATTCAACTAATGTAAGCCGTGTTGACAACAGTGAATTCTACTACATACTGCACTAGCGCACATGCATCACTCCGATGTCTATATCATGTCTATTAGTTGTGCCCATCTGTAATTCTTTTAAAATATTTTCCTGATATTTAAATAGACATTTAGTAATCGTCTTTATGGTTTATAAATTCACTTTGGAGACGTACATGAGCTCCTGTGTTCGCTATAACATAATAAAATGTGCTTTTACAGAAAAATCACAAGTATACTATACTGTCTTGCATTACACCTTCAGCAATTCAACAGTTTACTCTACAGTAGTTCAACAAATGCAATTTTAACACAATTTATACAAATTGTTTTGAAAAATTAATTTACTGATTTGCAGATGTTAAGGATGAACCAAGAAATGTAAGAGTGCCTGAGAAAAAATTTAATACATTTTCTGCTTGAACACAACAATTAAACAACTAGATTCTATACGATCCTCTCATTCGAATCTATATCAAGCTCTGATCCCTACATATGTGCATGACCCCCTTTTTTTCTCGGTCCTGGAGGGCCGGTTTCCTGCAGAGTTTAGCTCCAACTTGCCTCAGCACACCTGCCTGGAAGTTTCTGGCATGCCTATAAGACCTTGATTAGCTGGTCTATGTGTGTTTAATTGGGATTGGAGCTGAACTCTTCAGGACAGTGGCCCTCCAGGAGCAGCATTGGACATCCCTGGTAAATAGTAAATATATTAGGTCAAATAGGTTCGGCTGACAAAAAAGTTTGGGAATCCCCGTGTTACATGTTGACACTCACTAAAAGATAATTCAAATAATAATTAAAATGTTCAACTCCGTAGGGGATTTATTGGATATTAGCATTGTTGCTAATAACTACCAGCACAGTGTCATTAGCACACTGTAAAACCTAACAGTGATATTCACTAAATAAAATAAGTTCATCTAACTTATATTTTTTTTAAAGTTACTTAAACTTAATAAAAAAGAGTTAAGTGAACTCAATAACTGATTATATTAAGCACAACTCAATCTGAATAAGTTATGAATTGCTTATTTATAATTTGTGTGTTACTTAAACTCCAATGATTTAAGATAAATACATTTATTTAATCGAGTTAATGTCTATGGCTAACAAAAAATTAATATTCAAAAGGGATAAAAAAAACAGTAGGTGGGTTTCTAATTTATTTTATATATAATTTTGTATTAATGGCTGTACTTTTATACATTTCATAACCCATTTAATAACTCCATAACTAATCAAATAAATACATATGAGAAAAATACATAAAGAATCGAAAGACTACATCTTATATTCTGTGAGGTAAATGATGTAAATGCCACGTTCTTAGTCTCGCACCACGAGTTCCGCAGGGTTTTTTTCTCTTTTTTTAAAGTAGAGAGGGGAGACTGACAGACCATCCTCCACGAACTATTAGGAATTTGCGAGTTTGTCGCAAATGTTGGTTTTTAAATGATAACATGTCAGAGAAGCTATTTGCTCATCACGTCGTCTAGTTTGAAGCCCGTGGAGGAAAGGTCTTTGTGAGATCAGCATTTCAATTGCATGACAACATTCCTTTGACTGCTTACAGGGTAAAGAACCAAAAACTCCTTACCACGAAGAGATTGATCCAGCTCCTGGATCTACAGTTGTAGACTAACTTACTGCTGTATTGCTGACCACTACACCACAGGGTCAACTGTAAGTGCCTTTGAGGCTGTCAATGCATCTTTGACCACATTTGACCACATTTTATTTAATTTCTTTTTTTAGAGTTTTGCTTATCAGTTTTATGGCAAATTATTACATACATTTCTGCTCATAAGTTTACACGCCCCTTGCAGGATAGGAGAAATGTTCATTTTTACAAAATAAAAGATATCATCAATTTTTCATGCTTTTAGTACTGTGCTGAATAAGCTATTTTATATAACATATACTCCACAAGATAAAATAATAACAATTTATAACAATGACACTGTTTCAAAATTTACAAACCCTTGAATCTTTACACTGTGTGTCATTACTTGGGCGATCCACAACTGTCATGTTTTTAATAGTTGCTAGTGAGTAAAGGCACAGAACTAGAAAAAGACTCCGCGTCACCCTAGCACCATTATGGAGAGCATCATGATGCATGCATGTGGTGTAGAACATGCATGCATCATGATACTCTCCATAATTGTTATTTTTGGTTTCTTTGCACACAAAAAGTCTTGTAGCTTCGTAAAATTACGGTTGAACCACTGATGTGTCACGTGGACTATTTAGATGTCTTTACTAGTTTCTGTGCCTTGCCAATGGTTAGTACTCGTGCTGTTATAAGAGTGAAAGCTCTCGGATTATTCCAGAAATATCTTCATTTGTGTTCTGAAGATGAACAAAGGCTACAGGTTTTGTAGCACTGAGGGTGCGGAAATTATGACAGAATTCTTTTTGGGTGAACTATCTCTTTAAGATATCACTAAAGAGGTAAAAAATCGCTTTGTAAATTCTAATTTATTTTAATATATATATTATATAATCTATAGTGGTTCTACTCTTTACGGTAATATATATATATATTTAGATATATATATATATATAACTATATATATGAAGAGTTCATTTGCAAAAACAGAAGTTTGCATTTCTCAGAAGTCATGTTTTTTCATTGTGCATTCCAATTAATCTCAATCAAAATGCAGTTGGGTTATTTTGATTAGGTTAAAAAAATAACAAAAAATACAGCTAACTAACACAATAAAAAAACAATAAAAACATGAACCATAATAAAATTTTTTAAAAAAATAAAATAAAAATTGAGTTATCGGTTTTTGCAAATAAACTCTTCATATATATATATACATATATATTATATATATATATATAGATATATATATATATATATATGTATGTGTGTGTGTATGTATACAGTATATATATACATTTGTGTTTTCTAATAATTGCTGCAGGTGCTTGCAGAATTTCATCGAATCACAAACCAAAATCTGCAGCATACCTTCTACACTGACCTGGACAAGCACACTCCTCAGCTCCTGAAACTTTTCAGAGCCAAGCGAAGGGTGGTGCCAGTGGCAACCGGATGGCTGAAATGTTCAGAGACTATGATAAACAAGTAAGTAGAATTCCCATTGACCATATTGATTTAACAAACTCAAAAAAAATGATTAACTCATGCATACACAGCCCATACAAAAAAAACGTAGCACAAATCCAACATCAAACCTCATTGGTTCTCACAAACCACATGACTGACATCATGACACCCAAGAACCAGTGATGTTTGATGTAATATATATTTCCACCATTTTTATTTAATTTCACTCTGTTCATCATTCAAAGTGATTGCATTGCTTCATAAGAATACCAGTCGAGTCATGGAAGTTGTGGTCATCATTGACTTTTCTATTATAAACAAAAAAATAGAAAAACTTTAGTCTAATTAAAGTCCAAGTTGTTAGTTTTGTGTTTTGTCTTTCAGGACAAGGATGACATCAATGTCATTCTAACTCTTGTTCTGGCAGGTCTACCACTTTCTCTGAAGGAAGACTCCTCAGAAGTTTTCAAGACCCACAAGGTAGGACAAATATAAGGCCTGTGTTATTCATATTAATAATAGAGACGTAATTTCCTCATTATCTTCAGCTGAGATGTTCCCGTGACAACACAGCACGGTATCCGTCAGCAGATTCACTGTTTTAATTTCATAAATGTCCTTTTATTGTTGTTAGCATAACTGTTGAAAATAAACATACATTTTATATTTTAAAAAGGTGTATATATATATTAGTTTTATATATTTTATATAGCATATTTTAAAAATTTGTGAAAGATAATGAGGAAATGACGTCTCTCCCTTTGTCAAGTGCATTCCAAACGACTACATAATGGCACGCACGTGCCCTGCTCACTCCAAAGTCCCCACTCCAAGGGAATAGGGATCACTTCCATTTGGAATTTGCCCCATGAACGTTTGGTTACGATAACGTACCGTCAGTTAACCACCCATATGGTGTGTGTGTGTGTGTGTGTGTATATAATACACTTTATTATCCAAAATGAGTCTGACATCAGTGTACTTAACAGTAAAGTTGAAGTTTATTCAACTTTATTTCAATTCAGTTCCATTCAACTTTATTCTGTTGAAGTTTATTTCACTTCAGAACATTCATTTACAGATTTGCGCTACGCCACTGTCTTCACACACAGACAAAACTTACTAGAGAAGTGTGACATAATATAGGCCTACCTCTGTAAAGAAGTACTATTTAAATTCACGTATCGCGCACTTTAATGCCTTTTGAATGTAACATGCACGTTCCCTTGGAACTAGAATTGTGGTGGAATATCATGTGATGAGGAACAGGATTAAGAACCGCTGCTTTTGTGTCTCACCAACTAGCTGACAACGTAGTGCTAAATCACCATGCAACAGACTCAAGCCACCACCGCACACACTAGTTAGCAACATTAATGTTAAGACACTGCTTGAATTCTGCTGCCTGAACAAGAGACCTCCTTACTTAAAGCTTAAGTGTATGGAATACCATTGAAACTTTGAATGGCCATATCTCCGTAACAAGCATGGCGGATCCGCACCAAATTCGGGGGATCCCTTCAGCTTGAGGAGCCCTCTCGAATGCCGAATCGAGTGTATGTCTCGAGGCCCCCTTTCGAATGAGACCACCTCCACGTCGATAGCCCCTGGGATCCGGGAGTTACGGGCGATTAAAGTTGCGGTCAGGTGCAACCGATCTGGCTACCGACGCTTGGAGAGCGGTGTTTGAGAGGGCTCCTCGGACTGAAGGGATCCCCAGAATTCAGTGGAGATCTGCTGCTGCGTTTGCGAGATAGTGACACCAGCCAACCCTTTCACTTAAAGCATTTAATCCAGATCGCCAAAAGCAAACAATGGAGCACGCTCTGCTGGACAAACTACATAATTACACCATGTACAAGGCATTTATCGCTTTATGTTTTGTGAAAAAAAATCTATATTTATTTAAAAAATCATATCGTCGGCATATACGCCGATACCGATCTGCGACTGGCTCATATCGGCCGATAAAATCGGCAAAATGATATATCAGTCGGGCTCTAACAGACACTACTGATATGTGTGTGGGAAAGAGCTTAATAGAGTGTGTGCTGAACATGCACATGCATCCATGCATACTGGTGTGTTCATATTTACTTGTGTTTCTGTAGGGTTGTCTCTGTGTGTGCGTGCTAGTTGGCAAGTGTTGCATCTGTTTATTAAGCTGAACTCTTGACCAGTCCCATATGTGTATCTCTGTTACTGAAACATCACCACCAAGGCTGGGAAACTCTAGTCTAGCAAATTACCAATGCGCGACAATCATCAGAATTCAGATGACGCATACTAAAATACCAGAAAATGCCAGTCATTCAAGACAAAACATATTTTTTCCTCTCTTTTAACTGAATTTGTATAATAAATTTGCTCTTTATGTGTTTATCTATCTGTTTGTATTTTATTTATTTATACATGGTGGACTATTTGAGAATAATCAGCAGTATGTTTGTTGAGAAATACATCAGGAATCAGATGACTGAATATATAATGGACATGTGCAAAACATAATTTAGAATTTATTTAAGGCATGTAGCAGATGCTCTTATCTAGAAAAACATACAGAACTGTTTTAGCATCACTTATGAGACTATTTGATCAACAGAGGCAAGCGAAAATTGGAAACACTTCCTGTAAAACTGAAAGTATTTATTCACCCTTAATAAATTCTTTACAAATGATTCATTAATTCCGAAAAAGTTATTTTATTATTATTCATTTCATTCTAAACCCTTCTGTGGCTCATGCATGGGAAATGTTGAATAATGTTCACATTTATCAAAAATGCTGAAAGCATGCATGAACTGTGTAACGAATCAGCTCATAGGAAATATGAATAATTAACCATAACTAGTTATAATAATAATTAACTATTCATATTTTAGATCAGCTGTAGATATTTAGCTGACCTCTCAGGGTCAACTGTATTGTCAATTCTAGAACGTTAATTTCCTGGTTAAGGGAATTAACTTTCTTTCTGTACAATTCTACAAAGCTTGTAGCATAAATCTGCGTGATTAGTGACTCCAGTTATAAGCAAACAATAAACCACGTCAAGTGTGATAAAAGTAAGGTTTTATTAACTACATAAAAACTTAAACTAGTCCAACATACTACATAAACACTTAAACTGGTCTAACATACACATACACACACACACACACATACAGTTGGTATAGGAAAGGGTTAAAGTTTAACTCAGTACAGAGAAGAGACATAGGGAATGAAATTTATGGAACCATTTGCACATATGTCAGGATCTACACCTGAGTGAAACGTCAGATTCTTAGTTCAAAACACACCTTTGTAAAAAGGTGTCAATGATACTTAATGTATCAATTAATAAAACTAAATTTGATACTTGCACGTCTTGTCTGTCTGAAAGAGATTCCTGATGCAATCTTAAGGCCCAAGATCTTGCTGAAGTTGGTTGATGAGAAAGAACCAGTTTTGAGTCAGAGAATCTTGATTGAAATGGAAAGGACAAGGCCGAAGCCTGGCACGAGCTTAATGATGTTCTGGGAGCGTTCTTCTCACCACCTCTCAGAATCCCAACAAACCCACCAACTGGGGCGGGTTCACCTGAAGTGTGGCCTTTAAGGTCGGAGAAGATCTCCGCCTTTCAAGATTGGCTTGTCCAATGAGAGAGATGGACATTCCGAGCGGGAGGTGGCAATTGCTGGAGGGTTTACGACCCTTTGTCTCTAAGCATGGTAATTTGCAAATGGACTTGAATCGAAATTACAAAAAATTCTCAGGACACTAATATATTGCCTAAATACCAACATATAATATACACTCTTGTTTATATCATCAAAAGACGAATTCATAGATACTAAACATAGTAGGATTACACATAGGTAAGATGACAGGAATGAGTGTTTCCATCATAAGCATGCATAAAATCGTCTAAAAATATCAAAGAAAAACATAACACCATGACCTGAAGTGATACACTGTTCATTCAAAGAAGGTTTTCCTATGAAGTAATTAGTAGAAAAGTCAATTTCTACTGTGCATTTGTGCCTCTTGCTTCTGGAAAATGCAGCTGAGAGTCTCTGCTCACATTCCACAAGGTTGTAAATGTATCGGGTGTCCGGGTTACCATGAAACCAGGGGCCTGTTCGGCTTCCTGGGGTGTTACAGAGTATTTGTGAAATCAAACAAAATATAACAAAATATATATTGTGTGTTTGAATGGTCCAGGAGACGCCTACAAAATGTTTCTCCTCAATCTATCTGAAGAGTTCAGTGAAAACACATTATTTTAATTTCTGATGATTGGGCAGTTTCAGCTTTTAGAACATTTTAGGATGGATAGAGGGGTTGAAATTTATAGAATTTTCAGTAGCGCTTTCTGGCACTTTCCAAATCAGTTAAACAATTAGAATAGCACATTTTATAAATTCAAAGCGGACTATCAAAACAATTATTAAAACTTATATCACATAAAGTGTTACACGCGGAATCAACAAAACACAACATCGTAGATCCTTCTGCCTCTTAAACTATCAGCCGGTACGGGTGATTAAGTAACTGAGTCCTTATTGCCATGAGACGGCCCTCTACCTAGTAGTTTACATGCTGTCACGAATCCGCGATCCATGAACTTCCGTCGGTCTAAACCATCAGAGGTACCATCCCATTTTTTTTCATTACTTCACACTGTGCATATCTTCCCGGACTACAATATCCCACAATTCACAGCACGATGAACAGCTGTCACTAATTGCACAGCATGATTGCACCCAGCTCTGTTTCATTCACTCCTCACTATTACACTCACTCGGTCCCTTTCCTCTGCCGAGTATGTTGAGCGCCTATCTTGTGATAGCTACTATACCGACACCCGGTTAGACTCATAGCCTAAGCCTAGTCTTGCCTTGCCTGTTTTCTCAGTTTTTGATCTTCTCCTGTTTTCCTGGATTTCTCACTTTAGTCTTGTCCCTTCTGATTCTGTTTGCCGTTCATCGACCTACACTAGCCCTAGGACTATTCTGTTTCTTGCCCGCCATATACCTGTTTGCCACTGTTTTGACCCTGCCTGTGTTTCTGACCTCTCGGCTTAATAAAGCCTGCACATGGATTTGCATGTCTCACGTCTTGTCAGCCCCATAACAGAATACTCAGCCACACAAGGATCCAGCAGCTTTTGGCCAGGTACAGGGACATGGCCAGGTATGAACTGCAAGGGGGGGGGGGGGGGGGCTGTTTTGCATCGCGCAGGGAACCCGGACTCGCTCGAGAGACGACATTCAAGAGTATCTGGACTTGCCTATCACTCCTGATTTACCGGAAATATGTTTTGATAGATTTCTTCTGTATTGGCATTAATCAACCGCTCAAATTTAAACTCATTCACGAGGGTCCGCGTTTATCACTGAGTTGTTTTTTGGACTTTGCATTGTTGACTGTTGGCTCTCCATTCACTGTGGGTATCACGGAGGAACACGACCCCGCACTCACTCGTGTAATGGCCCCCGCACTAGATTACGTTCACAAAATGGCGGCGACAGATGAGTCTGAGCACAAAATGGCAGACACAACAGCGCCCAGTCAAGTCACAGTTGATCGTCATGGGTCAAGTCTAGTCACAGTTGATCTTCACGAGTCAAGTCAAGTCACCGTTGATCCTCCTGAAGTCAAGTCAAGTCACAGCTGATATTCACAAATCTAGTCAAGTCACAACTGATAGTTATGAGTCTAGTCAAGTCACAGTTGATCGTCATGGGGCAAATCAAGTCACAGTTTATGATCATGATTCTAGTCAAGTCACAGCTGATAGTTATGATTCTAGTCAAGTCACAGCTGATAGTTATGATTCTAGTCAAGTCACAGCTGATAGTCATTAGTCTAGTCAAGTCACAGTTGATCGTAATGGGGCAAATCAAGTAACCTAGGGGGGGGGGGTTTTTATGATCATGAGTCTAGTCAAGTAACAGTTTATTATCATGAGCCTAGTCAAGTCACAACTGATCGTCATGAGGCAAGTCAAGTTACAATTGATTGTCATGAGTCAAGTCACAGTTGATCGTAATGAGGCAAGTCAAGTCACAGTTGATAGTCATGAGGGCATAGAGTACCAGTGGATCATCATGAGCAGGTTAGTCCACGTGATCTTCCTGATCAAGTTCTAGTAACAGTTGGTCTGCAGGAGTGCAGTCAAGTCACAACAGATTTCAGGAGTCTAGGCAAGCACAATGATTCATGATTGTCATGTCTCAGCTGATCTTCCAGAGCCTCATCATGTCTCAGCTGTTCATCCAGAGCCTCGTCACGTCTCAGCTGATCATCCAGAGTCACGTCACGTCACAGCTGACCTTCTAGAGTCTCGCCCCGTCTCAGCTATTCATTCAGAGTCACGCCACGTCTCAGCTATTCATCCAAAGTCACGTCACATCACAGCTGATCATCAAGAGTCACGTCACGTCCTGTCTGTTGCACCCACATTATCAAGGTCAGTCCTTCGGTATCCCAATCTGGTATCCAGTGTGAGGGAGCCGCGGTGGTCTGCACGCGCGCTGGATTCCCAACACCCACTCACTTTAGCCCTCATGTCCTGAATCATTCCACTGTCGGCAAGCACCTTTCCATATGGGGGTTGTTTTATAGGTGTATCGGGCCAAGTACTCCACCGCCGATTGCTAGAGGCAGCGGCACCGGCTACAACTGTCCACTGAAGTCTCTTCAGATAGTCGGTGCTGGGCAGCGAAGGCTGCAGACCCCCGAGATGGCGACATTGCCTCCGTTTCCGTGTGGGTGGTTGGCGCCAGCAACGCACTTTCTGCCTGTCTTGTTCCGGCCAAGGAGGCCGTCTATGAACTCTCTGCCTGTCCTGTTCCGGCCAAGGAGGCCGTCTATGAACTCTCTGCCTGTTCTGTTCCGGCCAAGGAGGCCGCCGATGAACTCTCTTGCGTGTTCTGTTCCGGCCAAGGAGGCCGTCTGTAAACTCTCTGCCTTTTCTGTTCCGGCCAAGGAGGCCGTCTGAACTCTCTGCTTGTCCTGTTCCGGCCAAGGAGGCCGCCTATGAACTCTCTGTCTATCTTGTCACGGCTAAGGAGACCGTTTGCGAACTCCCTGCTCGTCCTGCCACAGCTATAGAGGCCGTTTGCGAACTCCCTGCTCGTCCTGTCACAGCTTTAGAGGCCGTTTGCGAACTCCCTGCTCGTCCTGTCACGCTATAAAGGCCGTTTGCGAACTCCCTGCTCATCCAGTCACAGCTATAAAGGCCGTTTGCGAACTCCCTGCTCATCCAGTCACAGCTATAAAGGCCGTTTGCGAACTCCCTGCTCATCCAGTCACAGCTATAAAGGCCGTTTGCGAACTCCCTGCTCGTCCTGTCCTGGCTATGGAGGCCATTTGTGAATTCTTTGTGTGCTGTGTGTCTGCCAAGGAGGCTGCCCCTGAACGCTCAGTCTTGTCTATCAACCCCAATGTTCTGTCTGTGTTGTCTGTCTCTGCTCTCTCGTTGTTACAGTCTCCGCCATGGTCTCCTGATCGGTGTGGTTCACCAAGGGGGTTCTCTGTTCCTTCTGCTCCGCCGTGGTGGTTCTCTTCTCCGCCGTGGTGGTCCTCTGCCCCGCCATGGTGGTCCTCCGCTCCGAGTGGGGGTCCTCTGCTCCGCCGTTGTGGTCTTCTGCTCCGCCGTGGTGGTCCTCCGCTCCGTCGTGGTGGTCTGCCGTCTGGCTCTGGTGGTCCTCTGCTCCACCGTGGGGATCTTCGGACCCGTCTGCTCTGCTGTGGTGGTCCTCTGCTCCGCCGTGGGGTCTACTGGCGGGCATCTGGTGGTCTTCTGCTCCGCCGTGGTGGTCTCCTGTCTGGCTCTGGTGGTCCTCTGCTCCGCCGTGGTGGTCTACTGTCTGGCTCTGGTGGTGTTCTGCGCCGCCGTGGTGGTCTTCAGTCCTATTCTGGTGGTCTTCTGCTCTGCCGGGGTGGCCTTCAGTCCTGTTCTGGTGATCTTCTGCTCCACCAGGGGGATCTTCTGTCCTGTCTGTTTTGCTGTGGTGGTCTTCCACACCACCTGAGCTGCCGGTTCCGCCCTGGTTCTCTGCTCCGCCAGTCCTGCCTCAGTGCATGGTCTCTCCACTTCCAGGTGGCCCTCCATCCCTCCCCCTGTTCCGCTCCACTACCCTCCTGAATCGTGAAAAGTGTTCGGAGCGTCTGGAAGCCGCTCCTTGGGGTGGGGGCTCTGTCATGAATCCGGTCCATGAACTTCCGTCGGCTAACCATCAGAGGTCACCCTTCCCATTACATTGACTCTCGCACTACACAAAATGTTGCATATCATCCCGGACTACATATCCCACATTCACAGCACTGATTGCACACAGCTGTTTCACTAATTGCTCACAGAACTGATTGCACACAGCTGTTTCATATCATTCACTCACTATTTAACACTCACTCTGATTCCTTCTCTCTGCCGAGTATTGTTTAGCGCCTATCTTTTGATAGCTACTCTACCGAGCCCTCGTTAGCCTCCTAGCCTAGCTTAGTCTTGCCTTGCCTGTTTTCTCGGTTCCTGATCTTCGCCTGGTTTCCTGGATTTCTCACTTTAGTCTTGTCCTTTCTGATTCTGTTTGCCGTTCATCGACCTACGCTAGCCCTAGGACTATTCTCGTGTCTTGCCTGCCATATACCTGTTTGCCACTGTTTGACCCTGCCTGTGTTTCGGACCTCTCTGCTCAATAAAGCTTTGCATATGGATCCGCACGTCTCACGTCTCGTCAGCCCGTAACAACATGAATTCACCCTAAATTTGGAAATTGATCTGCTTCAGAACTAACTGCTTGTGACAGTGGTTTTCAAATGGTTTTGCATCAGGACCCAGATTTTTACACAGAACATCAACTGGTGTCCCAACACATTAGGCCCACCAAAATTGATACTGCACAAAATTAAACTCCGGTTGTTTCTTTGCATAAAACAGCTCACTGCACAAAACACACTGTGGTCAACTTAAATCCTATCCATCCCAAACATGAACCCAAATGTATTGTAGTCTGAGTTGTATTCTTTTGTTGTCCTAATTATGCATGATTTTATGGTTAGTTGCCTTGTATTATTGTATTTCACATTGTTTTCGCCGGCTGTCAGCAACCATATCAGAACAGATCTGCCACCCATTTATGGTTTACGACCCCATCAGTTGACAAGCACAGGCCTATAAGAACATCACAATAAGAAAGTACATGGGAACACACATAAACACACAGACAGGAACACTCTCTCACGCCTGGATGCATTCAAGCCAAAGAATATGAGTCTGTGCAGAGACAGACAAACAATAAATCAAGGAGCAAGAAGATGAGGGGGTAAGAGCTGAATGTGGAAGTGTTGAGAGTAACTGAAGAGTCAATCCTACAGTGCAGCTCAACTGGCGGGTCATGTCCCCAAAATGGGTCACAGGTATTTTCTGATAGGTATACAGATAGCTATCATAGAATAATTGTAATTATAATAATAATATGGATATTTAAAAAACAATTGACACATTGAGCAAAATGAAGCCACATCCATAAAGTAAGTGATATGAATGAATATTAGCTTGTGCTGTTGGTTTTACAATATTGTCTGTTTTCTTATTCATATTGTCATTTTTATAATTTTGCATGTTATTGGGCCTGTGCAGTTCACAGTAATATTAGCCAAAGAAATGTCCATGTTTTAAATTTTAAGTCGTCACCTTTATTTCATTACAGTAGAGATCGCGTCAAATCACACAGATAAACAGAAAAATTAAATAATTTAGAACAAGTCAGTTGAGATCAATAACAGTGTGAAGTTCATCACGTCAGTTCAGCTAAACGCCTTCTAACAAAAATGCAACAATGTCGTTATTCAGTTCAAATCAGTTCTATGTTGATTCAATTCAGTGCAATATCTGTTCAATGTTGCAAGATGCGACACAGCTGTACTGTAACTCTACAGAAGACAGTAGTGCCATCATCCAGCATAATTCAGTTCAAATTTAGTTTGTTTTGTGGCTATGGTTGAAAAGAAAGGACTATACTTGGGCCTCAATTGGGATAACAAGAGGGTTGACTAAGGCTGGCAGGTCCCCATTGAGCTCTGGGCATGTTGTGGGCATGTATAAAATCAAAGAGTCCCACCTGATGACCTTCAAGTATGTTTGCTATTGTATCCTTTCTTGGTATGAGCACACTAACAGCTTCACGGGAAATAGTAATCATACTCATTAACTCTTCATAATTAATATAAATTTATTTCGCTGTAAGTATTGACTTGAACCTCTCAGGGTCACTGTCTGCCATTCGTACAAGAACGTTACTTGCCTGGTCTACAATTCTTCACAGGCTGTAGCATAAATCTGCACGTTAACTACATAACACTTAAATATTCTACATACCATCACACACCGCACACAACACAAACACATACAGGGTGTCTAGGAAAAGGAGTTTAGGTTAGGCAGTAAAGAAAAGAGAATAAAAATAGAGCGATGGGACCATTGATATTCCATCAGATCTACACCTTGAAGGAAACATCAATCGTAGTTCAAACACTACCTTGAAAACTGTGGCAAATTATACCTAATGTATACACTTAATAACTAATTTTAAATACTTGCATGTCTCATCGTCTGTAAAGAAGGCTTGTGCAATCTGAAGGTTCAAGTTTGATCTTGTGGCTGAAGTTGTTGTGCAAAGAACCAGTTTGAGTCAGAAATCCCGGTGATTGAAGTCAAGACCTGCAGCCTGGCCAAAATTAGTGGTTCTTCGCAGCGTTGGAGCCCCCTCTTCTCAGAATGCTAACAGAACCGCAGACTAGGCCGGCGTGTCACTGATGTGAGGCCTTTAAGGTCTGAGAAGATTCACGCCTCTCAAGATGGGCTTGTCCAATGAGAAAGGCTGAAATCCCAAGCGGGAGTTTGGAAATACTGGGGAGTTTTATGACCCTTTGTGTGGAAGCATGGTAATTTGCATATGGAACTTGAATCGAAATTATTAAAGGTTCTCAGGCCACTAATATATTGCCTATGTACCAACATATAATAAACAATCTTGTTTAGATCATCAGAAGGAGAATTCATAGATACTAAACATGGTAGGATTACAAATAGGTAAGATTACATGAACGAGTGGTTCTAATATAAGCATGCATAAAACAGTATACAATATAAAAGACAATGTACAAGGACAGTAACAACATACACAATGACCTGAAGGATATGTGTGTTCATTCAAAGAAAGGTTTTCCTATGAATTAATTAGAGAAGAGTCCATTTTTACTGTGCATTGTGTCTCTTCCTATGGAAAATGTAGTGATTTCCTCTACCCACATTCTTTTGGGCAATAAAACCAGTGATATCGTACCCCATCCCGTGTATTGTGACTGAACTTGAGACATGGGTAAGACACTGACAACACTTTTGGGTTGGTTGAGTATACATAAAAATTACGCTTCCAGTATTGAATCCAAATGATGTAAGCCGAATTTTCAGCTGAAATCTATCTATTTAGTGAGGGATTTGTCGGAACCCGAACCCAAACCTGAGCAATAGTAGATGAAGCCTGCCCTTAGCACACCCATGAAATGCTTACATTCTTTCCTGCTGGACAGAGCCATATCATCTGTCAATGTTTGAACAATAATTCAATTAAATAACCTAGCCCCTAATGCTCTTCAAAGCAGCATTGTTCACATGTGAGAATTGAGTGTTGTATGCCAATAATTGACTGCCTGCATAGGTTGTTGCCATTAAGTGGGAATCACAAATACCCTCTCATCGGCCAGTACTCTCTTCCTTTAATATTCATCTGCTGTCCTTTCATCACCCACAGTCGTCCCTGTCTGAGCCACTGTTTTGGTGTCATCACCTATCTTGTTTGATCATGCTGTCAACTGGAGTGGAAATAACGTGGCAACGGAAGTGTGATAGAGAAGACAATTATACAGATCTATTCTTTGTGTGTCACTTGTCTGCCTGCTCTTGGTTTTGGGCTTTTGGGCCACTTCCACAAGTTTCATGGAGTGACCCCGCAGATCTGGGAACATATGCTATACTTTCTATCTTTTTGAATAGTCATTAACGAATGGCTGGTTAATCACCATGTTCAGCAATACATTTAGATAAATACAGTTATTCTAATATAATTTTGGCTTTGTTTTCCTATTGACGCCTCATACAAGTCCTCATGCATTATATGCATTGCATTTGCAGGTTCTTTGAGCCAGCCCCCGTCCCGTACACCACGATTGGTCAATTATGTACAATGCCTGCACGCTATTGGTCAAACTCCTTTCCAGTCAAATGAAAACAAAACTTGATCTGAATTGAGCTGTAAGATGACACTACTGTCTTATGTAGAGCTGCTTTCTAGCTGAATCATATTTGTTTCATAATTGATGAAATTTGCTATTAAACGGAATTCAATCAACATTGAACTTGAGCTGAATAATGATCCTGTTGCCTTCTGTAGAGCTGTTTATAGCTTAATTGAACTTGTTTTATAGTTGCTAAACTTTACAGGTATTGAATCTGCATTGCATAAAGTGCCATAGAAATAAAGGTTGACTATGGATGGGGGATGCCTTGGTTTGTAAAAGCTGAAAACCCCTGGCCTAAGTCTGAAGCATGGAATACAGGAATCACTCTTGAACATGTCTTAGCGATGATCATAGCAAACATTTGGCATCTCACAGCTGCAAACAAGACACATGGATGACACCATTTAAGCTGTCTGATCTTTGCAAACACCAGAGGCGTTAATCCAGTGTCATCAATGTGCTGTGTTTTGTTTATGCCTGTGGAACAGCTGCTTTTAAACATCATGCTCTCTATGTACTGTTATGTATGGGTTGTTCCAAGAATGCAGGATTGGTGTAAGCAACATATATATTTATATTCAACGGAATAACTATACACATTTTATATTATAACAATATAATTATTTAGCAGGTCCTTTCGCCCAAAGCAACAAATGAGGGACATCACAACAATTTATCATACAAGAATCAACAATATGTGCAGTATTGCGTGTAAGCTAGAGCATTACAGAAGTTAGAGCGGGACTCAAAATTAGAAAACAAAAGATAGTTTATAAGATGTTTATTTAGTTAAGACAAGAGTCTTAGCAGATCAGATAGAGATTGGAAGTTTGTTCCACCACAGGGGAGCAGAGAGAGTAAAGGCTCTGGAAAGCACCTTTGTGCTTCATTGTGATAAAACCATAGGAACTGCTTGCTCACTGGTCCAAAATGCAGCAGCTAGAGTTCTTACTAGAACCAGGAAGTATGACCATATTAGCCCGGTTCTGTCAACTTTGCACTGGCTACCTATTAAACATCGTATAGATTTTAAAATCTTGCTTATTACTTATAAAGCCCTGAATGGTTTAGCACCTCAGTATTTGAACAAGCTCTAGTTACATTATTGTCCTCCACGTCTGCTGCGTTCTCAAAACTCTAGCAATTTGATAATAACTAGAATATCAAAATCAATTGTGGGAGGAAGATCCTTTTCCTATTTAGCACCCAAACTCTGGAATAACCTACCTAATATTGTTCGGGAGGCAGACACACTCTGTCAGTATAATTCTAGATTCAGCCCATCTCTTTAGCCTGGCTTACCCAGACAACACACTAACAAATTTCTAATATTCAAATCCGTTAAAGGTTTTTTAGGCTGCATTAATTAGGACAACCAGAACCGGGAACACTTCCCATAACACCTGATGTATGTATTACATAGTTAGATGAATGGCATCTATGCTAATATTAGTTTGTTTCTCTCTTATTCCGAGGTCACCACTGCCACCAGATCCAATCTGTATCCAGATTAGATGGTCACTGCAGTCAACTAGATCCAGTCTGTATCCAGACATGGTGGATCAGTCCCTAAGAGAGTACCTCTACAGCCCCTGAAAGTCAGCGAAGACCAGACAACTAAATGAGCCCCAGGATACAGATCCCCAAAAGACCTGTCTCCGACGACCACTGACAAGACCACAGAACCATTGATCTCTGCACATGTGACTTTGCTGCCGCCTTGAAATAGAACGGCTGGATTTCGTCCTGGTCATAGGTATAACTGCCCCCCCGCTGGCCTGGTTCTTCCCACGGTTTTTTCTCACATTCTTCGCCGATTGGAGATTTTCTTCCTTGCCGCTGTTGCCTCTGTTTGCTTAGTTGGGGACACTTAATTTCCAGCGATATCGTTGACTTGATTGCACAGACACTATTAAACTAAACTGAGCTGGATGATGACATCACTGAATTCAATGATGAACTGCCTTTAACTGAAAAATGAGTGTTTACTATTGTCATTTTGCATTATTGACACACTATTTTCCTAATTAATGCTGTTCAGTTTCTTTGACACAATCTGCATTGTAAGAAGCGCTATATAAGGTACTTTACTTGACTGCCTCACGACTCGCAGGGGACACGAAGGAACCCTTAAAGTTATTCCTTTTGTGACAGTCTCTCACAATGCAGTTCAGCGCTCTGTGAGAATCCTGCGTTCGCCCCTGCACCCACTAACACTGTCTGACTGTCATATTGAGTAACCAACCATAATTTGCTTATTTCACTGTGATGTCTGAGGCTGGTATGTACCAGATATTGACTACAATTTCTGAACAAACACAAAAACAAGACCGATTGAAACAAACTGGAACATCCATCTGTCTTGATTTTTATTGGTTGTTTTATCAAAGCATATCATAAATGTCAGGTTTGAACGTTCAGTTTGTGTGTTTGTTTACATGTAGAAGCATTACATTTATATTCCTCAGTCTGACTTCGATTGCTTTTATTTAAGATAATCTGCCCCAGAAACATGCACATTTACATGGGATCAACTTTTAGTGAGCTATGACTTGAAATTGTGTGTAAAACAGAGAATTTATAGTATTTACAAATAATGCATTTGTTTTTCTTTAGGTGTTTGTCTAGATAAACTGAATTTGAATTGGACTGAGTTTTAGTTTTAGTGAACAAATAGAAAAGATTAAAGCCAATATACACAGATAAATTGTTTGTAAAATTTAAGTGTATCAACCAAATGTTGAAACCGGTGGAAAATAATCTAAACTAATTACTCCTATGGTTAAAACAAGTCACCAAATGAATTTGATTAAACAAGCCATGAGGTATGTTTAATTCGTAGCTCAGTTAGAGGTTCATTATGAGAAGAGAACAAAGCAGCATTGATACCAAAACCAGGATTTCTTTGGGCATGTAGGATATTTTCTCAGAAATTCCTGAGACAATACTAATATTAAAATCAGGAACGAATCAAGTTGAAGAAATCAAAATGTGTTTTAGGGTTTTGTGATCTTTTAAAGTGCATGTGTTCTGTGTGTGTGTGGTGTCTATGCACAGTCAATTGTGGGTATGTTTCATCATTCAGATGAAAGGAATTTTTCTGAGAAATGGCTAATGGTTTTAGCAATTATTTTAATCAAGAGAAGCAGGCATGAGAAAGCCATAAACTTTTATTTCTAAACAAGTCACACTTGTTCCTGATTCTGATTATGTGAGTAATTTTCCTTCTATTTTATGAATTAGCTGATTAAACCAAAATTTAAAACAGATCGAGTGAACCTGCAAAGTTGGACTGACAAATCACAGGCTCATAATCAGTTGCAGACGAAAACATAACTATATATGCTGTATAGCCTGAGGCTGCAGTTGCAAATATTCACACAAACAGATGAAAAGGACATTTATGCATCAATGCATCTGTGCTATTTCTCTAACCGCTGCAAAACCTGTTTATGTCTACTAAAATGAGGCTTAATCAGCAAAACCCAGTGATTTTCTTGGTGTTTTTGTCTAGTTTCCCAGTACAAATATCTCAACTTTCTTAATTAATTTACTTCAGAAGCAAATTGCTTAGAATACTAAGTCTTGACTTAGTGAGTTTATGCTTAAAATAAAGGGGGAAAATGGCCCAGGGAATTCTGGGAATGTCACTTTATGGTTATTTACTGTAAATTATACTATTTCAAAAATGGTATACTTACATGTAATGTCCCATACAGTTTTTCACTGTACATAGTAGGGGAACTTACCATAACACATTTAATAGGTTTTTAACTGTAGCATTTTTACAGTCTTTTACCATTAAATTTAAGGTCATGTTTTACAGTATATGTGACCCTGGAGCACAAAACCAGTCTTAAGTCGCTGGGGTATATTTGTAGCAATAGCCAAAAATACATTGTATGGGTCAAAATTATCGATTTTTCTTTTATGCCAAAAATCATTAGGATATTAAGTAAAGATTATGTTCCATTAAGATATTTGGTAAATTTCCTACTGTAAATATATCAAAACATTTTTGATTAGTAAAATGAATTGCTAAGAACTTCATTTGGACAACTTTAAAGGTGATTTTCTCAATATTTAGATTTTTTTGCACCCTCTACTTCCAGATTTTCAAATAGTTGAATCTCGGCCAAATAGGTCCTAATCCTACCAAACAAACCAGACATCCGGCAAGCTTATTATTTAGCCTTTCGCTGATGGTATCTCTCAATAAAAACATGACCCTGTATATCCTGGTTTTGGTGGTCCAGGGTACAAATATGACAGACAGACCTACAGACAGACGACAGACAGACAACAGACAGACAAGATAGATAGATAGATAGATAGATAGATAGATATTAATATATATATTATCATAGATAGAAGATAGATAAAGCATCACATAGACAGATTAATATATCTTTATATCCACGGTTTCCTCGGTCCCCCCTCGCTAACTCACTTATGCTCAACCCTTGGAATAACCACCCGCACTGTTGCAGTCACCAGCTCATCAAGACCCTGCTGGGGTCCGAAAGCTTAAGAACTAAATTGTTTGGCCACTTCCTCCATCCACCAATGCTAAGGCTAGTGTTTGCACACCAAGACCACTTCAACAAAACTGGTGTCGGACGATTCTGAAGCAGCATAAACATTTTAATTATATACACAAATATGAGAGAGCTTTGTCATAAGGACATATTACCATATCTTCTCACTAAAATGACACAAACGAGATTTCCACACAAACGACCATCAACGTCACTTTCATATTCAGCTCTTATGTTTTAGCTCAGCTCATGGAATAAAATGCACCGGGTATGCGAGAGAAAAAAGTAAGTTTAATATTTCAGTCATTTCTGACTGACAGCATTAGGGAAAATTTCTTTCTGCCAAACACATGCACCTGCACCTACATGGCTACACACCTTTTTGTTTTTTTTTTGAGTTTGATCCTGAGGGTTCACCATTCTTTCAGATGACTCCGTATCTGTGTGATTACAGTTTTCAGTTTGGCTGAAAAACAATCTGCCGTCTTATAACAATCACTGGCGTCTTCTGCAATGGAGAGCTTTTAGAGCTCTGCTAATTACATTAATGATATTTTATGATCTGGTTTCCCAAGTAATTAAGTTAAACTTAATTACGTGTTGTTGATTCAATTAAGTAAAGGCACGTCATAATGGCTTTCCTCAAAAGATTCCTTCAGTACAGAATGTTTGATGATCAGTGTGAGTTATTCTTTATGTTTATGGGTGTGTGTGTGTGTGTGTGTTAATTATGTGTTGAAGCCTCATAATTACATTTAGTTGGAGATATTTTATGTCCAACGTGGTTGTAAAAGGGTGTACAAAAGCGTGTGCAATAAAGTCATATGTGTTATTTTGTCTAAATACAGTCAGATTTATGAGCGTACATGGGTGTAATGTGTAAGGGGGAAAGTATGTTTGTAATTGCTTTATGGGTTGTATGATTGTGAGTTACCTTCAATCTGAGCTGCAGTGAACAAATTGTAGTTGAATAAATGGTTTGCTCAAAGTTGAGATGGCAATAGAGTGGATAATTTGCAAGCAGTAGTGTACAGAAATGGCAGATAGATGCATACCTCTACAGTCCACACATAAAAACAAGGCTGAATTTAGTGGTCAGGACAACAGCTGGACACGCTGCATCTGCATGCTTTGCCACCGCAGATATACCTGATTTAGCAAATGATGGCAAGATGAAAAGGAGAGAAAAACAGTGGACAGAAAGCAAAAATAGTAGCTGAGGCTAAATTTGTGTAATTATGCACTATTCTGTGCCGTTTTGTAGTATAAATAGTGTAAGTAATGCGTTCACACTGAAAACTCAAAAAAAGAAAAAGTAATTTTTAAATACCTGGATAATGCACTTAATTAACCAAAAAGAGAAATGTGGAAAGTTGGAAACTTCATGCACTCAACTGAGCAGGCGCAGCTTTAATTTCGTACCGAAGGGGGAGGGGCTATCAGACTCCGATTATGAATGACAAAATAACCTTATATAATTCATACACTACATGGTTGAGTAGTGCATGAGCACTTAGTGTATAGTGTGTGTATAGTGCATAGTGTATAGTGTGTCATTTGGGACACAGCTTAAGTCACCATGACTGAAAATGTAGTCTGTCCCAATAGGTGGCTACACCAAAAATAATTTTAACCCAAAACAAAAAATGTTAAAAAGGCCACATTAAAACTGTCCTGGAAACTTCTTACTATGCCTTCATTTAGTTTTTTATTGTCTTGTATGTATAGATTAGTGATGGGAAGTTCGGATCATTTTACAGACTCGGACCTTTGAGTCTCGTTCAGCAAAATGAACGAATCTTTTTTCGAGTCATTTCGTTCATTTTAGCAAAATACAATTAAAATGTTACATGTTACTTCCCTAACACGTCTACTACTTATGCAAACGTTGATCACACTACAAGCAATACAAAACTTCTATAAGAAACAGAAAAGATTAATTCATTGTTTACCTGGGTCTTCAGTCTATGATTAGCTCGCCTCACCTGTTATCTGACAAGTCGAATCGTTCGTTCATCACGTGACAGCCCCATAAACTTAACCATGCAGTCTGAGCCGGAAAGAGAATTGATTAGTTCATCTCGAGTCTTCGGGTTTTTCGGTCACTCGTTCATCACGTGACAAGGCCCAATCGCTTTAACCAATGCAGTCTAGCCGGCAAGAGATTGATTATTTCTCTCGGGGAGTCTTCGGTTTTCGATCCTCGTTCATCACGTGACAGCCCCTAACGCTTTAACAATGCGTCTGAGCCGGAAAGAGACTAATAATCTTAACCAAGCTCTTTTACCTTTTTTTACAACATTCATGTTATGGAAATAAGCATCAGCCAGAATTCAACACCTTTAGAAACTGTAGATAAAACAGCTACCGATTTGAGACCAGAAACGCATCAACTATCTGTAAGAGTAAAGAAGAGTTAATATGATACTAATATAGACTATCCCTATCACCCTTTTGTAAGGAAGCGGGAAATGAACTATTGCTCTATCCATGCTGGCACGTCACGTGACCAAAGAACACCGATTCGAAACTCTAGAGCTGACTAATCAGTCGTAAGCAGAATGTGCGGCGTGGAAAAAAACTCTGTCTTTCTTAAAACGGTTTGACAAAGGTGTAAATTTTGGTTTTAGATTTTGAAAAAGGTGGAAACTCTATTCCTATTCCGAATTTTCAGAAATCCACAAAAAAGTGGATACCTCACCTAGTGTATGAATGGGTTATTAATTCTATTTGACCTAAACTGTTACATTTGGTTAGGGATTGTTACAGATCTTCAAAATGTGAAATGCCAAAAAATTGTATTGGAGGTCTGGAGCTTTCTAAAGTTAAATGTAACTATTTCTGGATTAGAAAAATCCTTATTAAAAAGTTTAGATGTCATCCTATTTTATAAGTGGAAAATAAATGACCCTCTTCTTTCTACTATTAAAATATGGGCCAGTATTAACAAGTTTCTGTTACCTAACAAGATGAAAGAACTTTACTATAAGATTCTTCATATGTACTATCCCTGTAATTCTTTACTCTCAAAATTTAAGTTGGACATCTCTTCACAATGCACATTCTGTCATTCTAATTTGGAAACAATATCACCCTTAGTTTTAATGCGAAGTATGCAACATCAGCGTATGCAAGCGCAGCTCTTCTCTTTCGAAGCTACTTACGTCAGCATCATAAAAAAAAGATCTTTCTCTTTATTTATTCCTTTTCTTTCTAGCTTGTACTTATTGGAACAATGTCTAGAAACTTGGTATTACAACCACTTCATGTATCTGTTTGCCTCTTTAAGAAGAATAGATTTATGTATTCCCCAATTGTAAGTTGCTTTGAATAAAAGCGTCTGCAAAATGACTAAACGTAAATGTAAATGTAAAGATTTTTTGGAAAGAAATATCTTGGCTTGTTTTCTCAGCTTACGACAAACTTTTTAGTTTTGAGGTAATTTAATGCACTATTTTTAATTTGGGAATCATGATCAAAGGAGCTGGATGATATCTTAAAACTGTTAACTCTTTTAGGCCTATTTCATCTTCACAAATGTAAAGCTACATTGTATGCCCAATTTTAGGATTTTTTATGTTGATTTGAAATGATTTTCTGAATCTCTCTGCTCATCACTTAATAAGAAAGCTGCTAAAACTACGATTGATGGGAAAAAATAGTGCTTTGATGGTAGGGTTACCTCCTGTTCTTCTTTGAAGCTTGACCATTATTTATTTAATATTCATTTTTATTTTTATTTTTTATTTAAAAAAAATGTTTAACTTTTTATTTTTTTGTTTTTGTTCTGTTTATATTTCATTTTTTATTATTCTTTATGTATTTATTGTTTTGTATTCTGGGTGTGTGTATTTTATTGCTATGACTGTACCCCTGTGAATGTATTATCTTTCAAAAAAAAAAAAACTATCGATGTCTCGTTACGGGCTCAGAATGCTTGGTAAAGCGTAGGGGCTGTCACTGATGAACGAGTGACTCAAAAACCCGCAAACAAAATCGAGTTGCAACTAATCAATTCTCTTTCCGCTTCAGACTCATTGTTAGCTATGGTGTTGTCACTGATAACGCTTACGCGGAAAAACCCTAAAGACGTCTACCAGTGAAAACTACTTTCTCTATTGCCCGTTCACAGAACTAGATGTGTTGCGCCTGCGCGACTGAACGAATCACTCCCCGATACGACTCGTTCTTCCCGAGTCACATTAAAGATTCGTTCAAAATGAACGAATCGTTCAAGAACGACCCAACAACTATTAAGATGTTAAAGGGGTCATATTATGTTGCTAAAAAGAACATTATGTTGGGTATTTGGTGTAATGAACTGGTGTTTATGCGGTTTAAGGTTCAAAAAACAACATTATTTTCCATATAATGTACATTATTGTTTCTCCTCTATGCCCCGCCTTCTGAAACGCGTCGATTTTTACAAAGCTCATAGTTCTGAAAATTGAGGTGTGCTCTGATTGGCCAGCTAATCCAGTGTGTTGTGATTGGCCGAATACCTCAAGCGTGTCATGGAAATGTTACGCCCTTGCCATACTGTGATGCCGTCTCCCTGCAGGACAAGACTCAGTCCAGCTGCTCAGATCGTGCACATCCCATCATCGGTTCTCTGTTAGCAGTTCAGTCAATGTACTGTTAACAGTAACTGAATAACTCGGGATATTGGTCTATTTCGCGTCAGAGGGAGTGTCAGGCACATTTATAAACCGAATAATTTAAGTAATTTGTGGATTAGTGCGTACTGAAGACGCGAACCATTTCAAACGATTCAGTTCGATTTGGTCAACTGGTTTGACCGGTTCTCTAAGAGAGCCGGTAAACGAACGATTCGTTTGCCGATCTGTACATCACTAAACGGGACAAAAACATTAAAACCCATTACAAACGCTCGCTTTGTTGCATACAGGTACATAATTATGATTTTACATGACTTATACTGTCTTTTTACGCGTTGCGTTGCATCGTGCCGCGTAAACATAAAACCATGTCTGCATTTGTGATCGGAGAAATGACGAACAACAAGCGCTACTCTACACTGCTCAAAACTCGCGTTTGAATTGTCAGTGGCAGATTCTTTAAATATAAAAACATACTTAAAGGCTGTGAGTCAGAAGCGCCAGACCTGTCCTTGAAAAGTTGGAACTGCCCAACTTTATAGAAACAGCCTTTGAGCACAGACACATTAGGCTACTGGTTCAGACAACAGTCCTCATCCGCCATAAGATGTCTGCCAATCTGATGATTTGGGTTTCAATCTGTTCTTACAGTGTTGTAAATACAACTTAACTACTGATTTCTAGTCGTGTCCTCTTTTACAATACTACAGCGAGAATAAAAGTTACGCCTTCTTTCTTTGCGTGAACATTTGGGCGGCGTTATGCAAATTTTCCCACATCGTGACGTAGACATGTGGGGACGTTAGAACGAGCCAGTTAGGTAGGCTTGGCAGAGTCTTAACTTTGATAAAGAATATCTTTTTTTTTGAGACTTTAGTCTTTGCAACTTACAGATCTTCTTTATGCACCAAGACTTGTAACACTCCAAAGAGAAAGGAAAACTTGAAATCGCATCATATGACCCCTTTAATCTTTTTACCATTCTTCCAGACCCAGACTTTCAATATTCAAATTCCATCATAAAAACAATTACATGTTAAAAACAATGATTAGGCCTATATATATGATTGCTAAAACTAATAGTGATTGCTCCTCAATTGTGGTGGTCACTAACAAAAACGTACACGTTAGGTCTACTTGTAAAGGTAATTTAACTTTTCAGTGTCATTGCAATCAAGTTGTAAATTCTGACAAATATGGAACATTTATTGGAAATTATTTGTTGGTATCTCAGAGAAAATACAAATGCATATGAAACTAGCTTTAGCTAGACAAAGTGTCTTAAAATCTTTAGATTGTCATTTTCATAACTTTTTAACTGAAACATCCTTTTAAAAACAACACATAATTTGAGATGTGCTGGAAATGCTCATTCATTTCAGAGAGAAAAATGGACAATGCTTGATTCATATCAGCTGCTGGATATGTAGTTATATCGTGAGAGAGAAAAATGTGTTTTGGGAGTGTTTTATCAAAAAGTTCACATGCCTAAATGTAGAACTAATTATAATATTGCATTTCTTTACAGTTATAGCCTATACTTATAGGCTATAGCCTTAACAAAATAACAGAAATGGTTTATAAATTCATAACATAAACTGTAGTATTGTAGTAATTACTTTAGTAATATCTCAGCTTGGGATGCACCTGCTTTAACCCATGTGTAATGAAATTAACTGCCCGAAGCCTCTTTTAACTGCATGGGTGTGCTTGCCACAAATAACCAGTATTATTCACAATATTCAGTCGTTCCCGTCTCTCTCTGCCACATTCACCCAGCAGCTGCGCGTTAAAACGCTTGGATTCATGCACTTACTGTTGTCAGAAGAGTCCGCTGCAGTGCATTTCTCTCTCGTCGGGTTCATCAGCTTTGAGGGTGAGTTCGTATTTTAATAAAGTTTATGAAAATGCTGAATGTAAATTAGAAACAGACAGCATAAAAACTTGCCAATTTGGCGGAGACAGTTAAATACAGTAACATAATCCATATCTATTGACAATGTTATCAGTGCATTATTTATGTATTAACATTATATATTAAATGCAAAGTAACACTAGTGATTCTCTTTACCTTTTCTCACTATGTACTCACTGCAATACTCAATTGTATCATTTACTCACTGCATTATTAGCCTACTTTTTAATGCAGCAATGATACGACACTTGCTGATGAATTATTAGGTCATTTAAAAATGAGTCTCTCTCACACACACACAATACACTTTAATATGTAAACTCCACTACTGCTTACAAGGTGAGTATATGTAACTTTTTTTTATTCTACCCTATCCTTTTTATCCTATTCTGTATTTATCCAACCCACTTTATATTTGTATAAATCACACAAGTATATTTTCTTCGTATACACTGCATTACTCAATAAATGCAGCATGAGAGCACGAGTAATTGACTTTTTCACACTGTATTTCTGTTTCACATATTTTCTTGTGCAAAATACTGTGAAATTTTCACAAATTTTCTTGTGAATATCAACATTCAGGCCAATATTAAGACTTACCTAGTTTTTAACATTGCACAGTTAGCTTAGCTTATTTAGCTTTCATAGGGTACAGTGGTTCTTGTTGCATATCAGTAAAATCCTTCTTTGAGCTCCGTCTGCAGTATTTCATAGCTGGCCTTGCGCATTGCTTGCCTTCACTCAGCTCAACCTTTTTACCTCCAGGGAGATGCAGTGGTGGAATCAGTTAAGCTGCATAGCAGTTAGTTAAAAACTACCTATGTCTATCCATATTTTCACATTTGGTTGGTGCTTTTTTTCCATAGAGACTTGCAGTGCATTCAATTTATACATTTGATCAGTTTTGTTCTTTCCCTAGTATTTGAACCCTTGACCTTGGCATATTTCCTTGCTACCAGATGAGCTACAAGAGCTAACTTAGGAGGTGCATTACACTGCACTGTAAAAAAAATATTGTGATTTTAACAGTAAAATACTGTAAAAATGCTACAGTAAAAACCTGTTAACAGTAAGTTTCCATACTATATTCAGTGAATAAATGTAATTACATTTAATGTGATTTTACAGTAAAATACTGTTAAAAAATACGGTTTTAGGAAGTGGAAAAGAAAAAGTCATATAATTTATGCTGAAAAACCGTAAATTGACACTCCCAGAATTCCCTGCATGACACTTCATATTTGAATGTTTTTTGTTGAAATAACATGTTTCTTAGTTTTTTTTCTTATCAAGTGTGTACACTAGGGTTTAATCTTACTTTAAATGTTGTTAATTTAATGTTTATTGCATTATTTCAGTATCGTGTGTCACCACGATGGGGTTTAGTGTTTGTGAATGAGACTGTGCACCTTCTATATATGTTAATATTTAGAATCTGCTTGTGATGAGCTTTGGTTCATCATGTGACTTTCTCATCACCACCAGTTTTTGGTGGTTATCAGTGCATTACAATGGTTCAAAACAGATATTAGTACTTCAGTATGTTGGTTTATTAACATTACATCAGTTAATGAAATACAGTATTTTATTGTGAATTTAAGTTAAGTCTGTAAAACCTAAAATGTTGCTACCATATATTTTAAGGTAAAGTTCTGGCAACCACAGCTGCTGGTATTTTAAGTAAATGTCACAGATTTTTTTTTTTTTATTCTCCAGTGCGTTAGGGGTGAAGAATTCTTGTTTTTTTGAAGTCGACTTTTATGTGATGAAAGTCGAGTCAAAGTCGACTAGTCGCTGATGACGTCATTAATGCACAAATAAGCCTGGAGCTGTGATAAACAACTTGTGCACAGCTATGGCATACAACACAGCGCTGCCCACACGGCTGTTGCTCATATAACAGCTTTTTTTATCAGTTATTTTGTATTTAGGTCGTTATATTTCTCACATATTTCTGCTCGTTCTAAATCAGATACAGATAAAGTAGCACAGTAAAGATTACATTAATATGAATGCATTAGTGAGAGCGATTGTGTGTGTGAATTAATTCTGCCTGGCAGCATCTCTCTACTAGTAGTGAAGCTGTGGGATTTAGTTATTAAGAAATATATGCTTGAACTTTTCAGTTTCTAAGCTATTTTATTGAGAAATCACAGAACAGTGTTGACAATACATTTCCGCGCTGAATGATTCTGTGCGTGTGATGTACGAGCTACTGTCTGTAGCTATGTGTGTGTGTTACAGTGCAGCAGCGCATTAGATTAGAACGGCAATTAACTTACCTGTACAATAGGCTGTTTAAAACATGCATTCTCACATTCAATTTCGAGCATCCAGTAATATAATCACACATGTCTTGTGGAGCGCTTTCAGAATATGCATTTATTTGTCATTTGAACTGGTTGGAAACAGAGCGTAAATGTGGAAGTCCTTCAAAGATCTGTTGTCCCCTCTATAGGACCAGTGACTAGTCGACGTCAAGCTTAAAGCGTCATGGCAGAGCACTGAAGTTGACTAGTCGATTAGTCGGTGCAACCCCTAGTGTAAACGTTTTTGCTGATTGCATAGTTATCTTAAAATTACCTCCAGAGGTGGTTTGAACCAAAATTCATCCGGTTGTTCAAGCCATGTATGTAAAATTTACTCCTCCCAAAATGCAACTACGTCTGCATTGCAATTCCTGTGATGAGATTAGTCAGGAGAGTACATCGGCAAGCACACATCTGCCTTTTTTTGGTGCCTGTTTCTAAATTTCATTAGCCACATCAAGTGCACCAAATTTTTTTTAGCCCCACTTTGTCACTACCAGAAGTGTTCAATGACCATTACCTAGGTGTTGATCTTTAAGTTTATGAAACATTGAAACTATCTTTTAGCCTCACCACTGAACTCTTGTCTCTTTACCTTCAGGTAGAGGTAAGGTAGAGGTGAGCAAGATGACAGGTCCTCCATCTTTGTCGTTCAGTCTGACTGCACTGGCTGTGGTTATTTCTTTGGTCTATAGTGGTGCTTCCATCACAAACAATGAATATGACTGCCACTTAACACATATCAAAGTTCCAGTGATCCTGGACCAAAGGACAGTGAGGCTTCAAAGCCCAGAATTCACTGCTGACAACTTAAGTGAGCCAGGAGTGTTGTGTGGGATTGAGTGCCAAAGAAAGCTGCCAAAACCGGGGCCAGCTGAGCTGGAACGACTACTGTCTTATGAAACCATCTACGAGAACGGAACACGGACTTTCACCAAAATAAAATTGGAAGGGGTCACTGGATTAAGAAATGCATCCTCTTCCGTTGTCTGCAAGGCAGAACACTTTAAACGCAGAAAACGGCAGGTATACGGTATGGATGGCCGCTTTGTGATCACAGATAAACACTTCATCACCAATTACCCCTTTTCTGCCTCAGTGAAGCTCTCTACGGGTTGCTCAGGCATCTTGGTTTCTCCAAAACACGTACTGACTTCTGCCCACTGTGTCCATGATGGCCAGGTCTATCTGAAAGGGACCAAGAGGCTCCGAGTGGGTGTCATGAAGCTTCGCTCCAAACGCAGGGGAGGACACCAACGAGGAGGCAGGGGGAGAGGAGGAAAGAGGAGAGAAAGCGAAGTGGGAAATGAAGGAGAAGTAGCCACTGAAGCAGAACTACGTCATAGAGAAAGAGAACACAGGAGGACAAGAAAGAACCATATTAGACGCGACACGGATTCAGACCAGTCCAGACAACCGGTGTTCAGGTGGACACGTGTCAAACGAACACAGGTGCCAATGGGCTGGATGAGGAGAGCAGGCAGGGAGGTCTCGGCTGACTATGATTACGCTCTTCTGGAGCTGAAACGACCCCATAAGATGAAGTTCATGGAGTTACGCATTGTTCCTGTAGTCAAGGGCATCCCAGCTGGAAGAATCCACTTCTCTGGTTTTGACAATGACCAATTAGGGAAAGCGGTCTACCGCTTCTGTTCGGTCTTAGAGGAATCGAATGACCTACTGTGATGCACAGAAGGGGTCAAGTGGAGCCGGGATGTACGTAAGGCTACGAGATCAGGGAGGGAAAGGGAAGTGGAAAAGGAAGGTAATTGGTGTGTTCTCTGGACACCAGTTGGTGGATGTTGATGGGATGCAGGACTATAATGTGGCAGTCAGAATAACACCCGCCAAGTACACCCAGATATGCCACTGGATCCATGGCAATGCTAGTCAGTGTAAACTGGCCTACAAAGGTCAGAGTCCTCAAGACTGCTGGGACGGTTTAGATGCAAACTTCAAAACTGGTCCTGTTTGTGACCTAATGGAAAATCTATGGTGAGTAGTTAAGAGAACAAATGGAGCAACTGTACAGGAAATGCCTTTTTAACAAGATTACTTTGGATGCTGTATATTTATTTTTATTGCCAAAAGTTGAGACTGTAGCCTTTGTAATGTCAAGTTCAGGTCATGTTTGTGTTAAAAAGCCAATATCACCAGCTGAGGCCAAGTAGTTAACTACTGAAAAACAAAACAGCTTGACATTATGTATGATTTGTTTAAGTTCTTGGAGAGTTCGCCCAAATATGAAAAATATCACCAGATGCATGGAGATAAGACAATTTTCCATACAAGAAAAGTGCATGGTGATTCATACAACCTCTGAAAAGATATGGGAAGATTATTTGTGAATAACAGCCTACAATAAGAATAAAGTGCATAAGTGATATGAACTATTATGCTTTTTCCAAGTCTGGCAGTATAAATACCATGCAGAGTAGCTCAGACATTCACAGCTTGGAAGGAAGGAGGGTAATACGCATCTGAGGTGATTGTTTGGTCTAACTGTGTTTGTATTGATTTAATATTGAATGTATTTGCCTAATAAAGTCAACAGAGTTAAAATATTAAACTACAAAAGTACTAATTCATAAATGTACTATAAAATCAGCTTTTGGTTTTTTGATTAATACCAAGTTGTTTTAATATTTTCTTCCACAAAACATTAGACAAATCCTTTCAACACCATTCTGGTTTATTGTCTTTGAAATTGCAGAAAAAGGAACATTTGTTACATTACACATGACAAACAAGCCATGTTAATAGCAAAACATATGTAACGCAAACAAAGTGCACATTCTACACTAACAGCTCATCAGTTGGATCCAAATATAAATATAAAAGCTGAGTGGAGCAACACCAGAACCAGCCAATTAAAGTGTTGATGCAGCTGGACTTTATCCCTCTAGAGATCCTGATTGGACAGCATCCTGGTAGGAGGGCCCGCCCTCTTTCTGGTCAGGGAAGAGCTTGATAAGGTCATCGATTCGAAGGATGGTGATGGCTGCCTCTGTGGCGAACTTCAGACTCTTGGTTTTAACCATCGTGGGTTCATACACTCCCGCCTGCTTGTTATCTCTTGGCTTTCCATTCACCAGGTCCAAACCGATCCTAACAGCGCGCACACAAAAACAGGTTTAAACCGAGTAATCCAAACTGCATTGGCTCTCAGCTTAATCCATAACAGGCCATATTGGTTCCAGATCTACTAAATCTATTCTAATGACATTTTAGGGGAAGTAAACCAAAACCTTACTTCTAAACTCCTGATTTGTATGTTTGTCTGCGGTCTGTCAGAGCAGTCATATTTCTAAGAGCTGAACAGCTTCCCCTGTGTGATGAGAAGAGAGCAACACTAACCATTTGAGGTTCTTGCGTTCAGGGTTGACCTGAGCCTCATTGTGGAAGGCTCTGAGTTTGGCCACCAGGTCAGTGGAGTCTTGTGCGGCGTTGACTGCCAGACTTTTAGGAATGACGAGCAGAGAGCGAGCAAACTCAGCAATAGCCAGCTGCTCACGGGAACCCTACGACAAACACACACCAGTTTCAATGGTTTATTCATACACGCAAATTATTAAAAAGCACAATTACTGTATATTAAAGAGTGCAACCGTGCCCACACCATTTTCCCTTTTATTCCCCATTAATTTTCTCCATAATCATTATAAGCTCTTCAGTTAGAGCTACGAACCAAACTAACCAGCTCTGAGAAATGCTAAACTTTGTAAAATGCAATATAAAGTACACTATGGTGTAGGCAAGAAAATATTTAAAGTTTTTCAAAATACTGGAATATTCAAACAGACTCTGCTCCAATTCCTATTTCTATGGCAACACGGACCATCCTGATTGGTGGAACATTTCAGGATTGTAGAGTATAACTCCTCATTGAGAATTCAGCCATTAAGATTTTCTTTTAAAAAATAAAGCAGAAATCACACTGATGTATAGATTCATTGATCTCAGAACTAGAAAGTTGAGGTAAATCACTACAAATCTACGATCGTGAACCCTGCTGTTGAACGCCGTCCTGAATAGACTGTAACTGATCACACTGCAGGCCTAGTGAGGGTTAATGCGTCTCTGATAAATGAGGCATGTTTGTTCTGAGCAGGATGGAAGCAGCTGTCAGCAGAGCTGTTTATCTGTCCCTTTCCCCACTCAGGACTCTCACTGTCTCCCACGCGTATAACTGCACAAGCCATCAAACAGGCACGGCAGCAATTATAATGGGAGTGTGCATACATCCAATTGCACACAATACAGTAATATTAAAGACACTGACAATAAAAGCCTGCCTGCCTTTTGTTTCACTGTTTGATACATTAGCTATAAATTACCTGTTAGTTTGTTACAACACAACACGATCATGACGACTATGCACTGAACATAAAAGCACAAGTCAAGAAAATAAAGATCCCAGCAGGCAGCTGTGAAAGACTGGGTCCTCACCATGCTTGTTGCATAGTTCTCCAGATAAATGGACAACGCAGCCTCTACAGCGCCACCTCCTGGTACCACAGATTTGGACTCCAGCACCCTCTTCACCACACACAGGGCATCATGCAGCGAGCGCTCCATTTCATCACACATGAAATCATTCGCCCCACGCAAGACGATAGAGGCAGATGTGCGTGCCTTTGTGCTGAGAGACAGAGAGAAATGAAAAAGGCATAAAAAATTAAGTGGTTTCCAATGCAAAACGCTGCTACAAGGTCCCATGCAGTTAATTGCATAACGTATTATTTTTATAATTTATCAGTTGTAGGGAAATTAGACATTACCGATCTGTTCGTTCATACAGAAATGTTTTCTCTCTCCTAACATTTAACAATCTGTATTGTTAGGCAAGGTAAGGCATAAGTTTAAAGTTATATTTATCATATATAAAAGTTATATACATAATAATTATAATCAGAAATAAGTTCGTGGGTTTAGTGGTTGTGTCAGTGTCCTACAGCCGGTTCAATTTGGATTACAACATTATTAATAAATTACATAATAATATATATAAATATGATAGATAAATAATAAGGTTTGAGAGTGATAGATGTACTATTTATTATAATATCTACCGTTTCCGGTGGAACGTGTATGGTCGGAGTAGGGCGAATAAATATTTAAGTATATTAAATAAGTTGTTTAATATAATTTATTTAATAAGTTTTAGGGTCGGTGTAAATTATAATGTGTCAGGTTTACTTCGGCGTCGGTTGTTGTTTGATGGAGGAATGTTTCTGTTAGTTGGTGAGCGGGTTGTTCGGGGTTTAATTAGCCCGTTGAATATATACTAGATTATAAATATAAATATGAATAATTATATAAATAATAATTTATTATATATATAAATTCATTACGTTTGACTGTCCGGGCTATATCAATATTTATTCAAATATTTATAAATGAATACAATAATAAAATATTCATATGTTAATATATATTATATATATTTATAATTACCCCACTTATAAATTACATATTTATAAATTTATTTATATAACCTTATAGGCGAATTATTGAATATATCCTATATATATATAAATTATACATTAATATGATAATTAATTAATAATATAATCATTATTAATTAATTAATTGTCGTATAATATAGAATAATTATATACAATTATATTATATTTAAATTTTATAGCATGACGGTTATGGTCCGTATTAATTTGCTGCTAACTTGATAAATAATGTGTTGAATGGTTTGTATGTCCCAATCTTATTAATCTTAAATACATAATTAAAATTTGAATAATAATATGAAAAATTATTTAACGAGTGACAATATATTATAATAATAAACGGTTTTTAATAGATATGCAAATAAAATTGTATAGATTAATATAAATTAATATATTTTTTATTTCAATTATTATTTTTATTATAATTATAATAAGGTGCGGTTGAGTACAAATTAATTGAGTTTCACTTTAAATTTGTTTAGGCATGGTGCTTTCAATAAATGTTTATAACGAAAGACACTATCATTTATTTGTATTATTCTTGTTCTGTATACTGTACAGTTAAATTTGATGGATTTTTGTGGAACTAAATTAGAGGAACTATTTGTTTTAGGGGAACTAAAATACATTTCTAATGTTTGTAAAAATTTAATTTTATTTATCGATGTTTTACATCATTTCTGAACATAATAAAGTACTTTAAACAACCTTTTTTTTTTTTTTTTTTTTTTTTTCAAGACACCATTGAATTTGGACCCTGTGCAAACTTATTTTCCAAAAAAACAACATAGAGAATGTGCCCTGCGCAATGGCATCATACTCTTTAAATTAAGACCAAGTCTATTCTGATGAATCCACGATTTATCAGCTCTGGAAGTGCCACAGTTATCCAGGTACGAGGTAGAGTGATCAAAAGGAACCAGAACTGATTTAATGAGCCACAGTTTCTCTATACAGGCAGTGTGGAATTATTTTACTGCATGGCTTTATCTCCGGAGAACGTGAAGTGCATGCGTCCTAAATGGCAATTTTCAGAATCTAATGATCAGGCATGAATTCTATTCTACAGGCTGAGGGAAAAGGAAGATGCTCTCACTTCTTGATGAGGATGAGCTCGTCGTCACACACTCTGTCCTGCACCACCTCCTCTGCCTGACCCAGCATGGCCGCCTCAAACGTCTCCTCTCCCTCCAGGTTAGACAGAGACGAGCACACAGTGGCTGTATGGGAAAAATCAAAACATTGTTCATTAAAATTAAGACACAGAGAATAAATGACCTCTGTATTTGAAGAACAGAAGGCCTGGATCTATGGACAGACGGTAGACGGCGGTCCAACCCAAGAAGTCACCATAGGTGAGACAAAAGGGAAAGTGCAGGTAGGATGACCCACCAGTTGCTTTGGCGGGGGGGGATGCGATTGCATGAGGTCCCTATTGATCACCCTCCTCACAGCCAAGGCTCCTACATCTACAAAGTATTTCAGACACATGTCATCAATGCCTCCTGTGGTCAGAATCACATTTGCCCCCGACGCCAGGATCTTCTGAATGCGCTCCTTCGTGATGTCTGACTCCCTGAGAAACAAATCCAGAAAGATCATCAATACTGATGATGATCAAAACTATACTGCATACAAACAGCAAAGAAACTATGTAAAGGCCTAATAAGTTATATAAGGCAAGTTTTAAATAACATAGGTAAACAAGTTAAAGTGTTAGTTGAAAAAAAAAAGAAAAAAAGTTAACCTTCTGAAAATTATAACGTCAATGTCAGGAAGTAAAAATAAATTATACCAGCGTTTCCATTTATTTCATATAAAGCTCTGATGCAAACATGTAACAGGCTCGCATCAATGCTAAATACAGACGTAAAAAGGGTCCAAAATGTTTGTACTCAAATTGCTAAAACCACACAGAGAACGCTTACTCTCACATTTCACATACTGTATAGCAGTGGAAAAAACAGTAGTTTATTTTGTATTTTTTAATTAGAATTAGTTTGATGTAGTGATTTATAATGCATCTATATAATTTTAATTCATTTTTATTTAAAATTTTAGTTCGTTTAAATTATGCAAAAAGAAAATGGGTAATTCAGCTATGGCATCTAAATGAAAATTTTTATTTCAGTTAACTATTTAAATTAACAGAATTTATGGTTTCAGTTTTAGCTAATTATAATAATGCTAAGGCTGTCACTAAGGCTGCAATATTTGGTCAAAAAACGTATTACAATTTAAAATAACGGATTTTAATGTTATTTTTGCAATGTCAAAGCTGAATTTTTTTAGCAGCCTTTACTCCAGTCTTCAGTGTCACATGATCTTCAGAAATCATAATAATATGCTCAAGAAACATTTCTGATTATCATCAGTAGGGCTGTGTATCACCAACAAAGTCACGATACGATATGTACAGGGTTCGTACACATTTTTACCAATACATTTCCATGACTTTTGAGACAATATTTATGACCTAAATGTTCCATTATTTTACAATAAGAATAAAAATCTGTTCAAATTATCATAGCATATGTTAACTGAAATGAATGACTATTAATGCTACTCGATTGCTTTCTTGTTTTAGTAATAAGTACAAGCTGCAACTGCGCCAGACCTTACTCCACATTTCACATCACTGAATATTATCATTTATTTAACTGTGTGGCCAGGGTGGCCATTTTGGTGTCATTTTGTGTGTATTTTTGCTGCTTAAATGCAACAAGCTGCGCTTTAGAGCCCTGCATTTCAGCCTGAGCCCAACGGCCACAACTTATGTATGGCTTCGGGACAATTTTCACGTCATAGCTCAGACACGGGCCAGGCATCAGGCTTGCTTCCTCCTTATGTTTATATTTTAGATATCCATCAATTATTATGGTGATGGCAAAGATTTGCCGCGCTGGTGGAAACAACACGAGACCGTGCTACCGCAACTGTCAAGAGCGGCTCAATGGTGTTTAGTGTCCAGCAGCAGCGAGCGCTGGAAGAGTTCCAGTTAAAGCAACGCAAAGCTTGCCGCTAAAACGCCAGCCAGTAATTACCATGATGCATGCTCCAGTGGAAACCGATATTAGCAGGATTTCGGTTCAAGACTGAGACAGCAGAAAGCGTATCCTGTTTTGTTTTCTAAAAAAGCACAACGTATGCAGATATTGTGAGTGCACACAAATAAAAGTAGAACCTTTACAGTTACGAATGATGTATTACCTTACCTTTATGAGCAAAAATGACAGAGTATTTAAGTTGTTTCCACTGTAAGAAAAAAATGCAAGTGATCGTGCTGGCGACTCCATGTCCTGCAAAGTGCGCTTTAGCTTCTCTGCACAAACGATTGGATACGCTCCTAATAGCACACATTTATCTAGGTTAACCATTTAAGCTAACATTGTTTTTTAAAGCATTTTATATAGGCCTATAGATTTTATTTTAGTCAAGTGGTGATGACTTGAGAAGGCTAAATTGATCAAACATAACGCTCAACTCACTGTCTGCCACTGCCGCTTGGTCATTTTGTACTGACTTTAAAAAAAAAAAAAAACTTGAATTTAACAAACAAAAACATTTTACAAACATATTTCTAAATTAACGTAATAAAGAAACGAAAATATAAATAACCACTTTTGCCATTAAAAATTAACCTGAACTATTTTAATGGCTACAACAGCAGCTGTGTAATTGGGGAAGAGAGAAAGAGAAAAAAGACATGGGCTCCAGTCGGACTCGGCCAGTAATTCTGATAATCTGTCGGATAAGGGCCGGACTAGGGCATATGTTTGAGGCCCGTGCAGGGTTCTGCTGAGCTTATTTGGTAGCAAACTCAATACTCATATACGCACGCGCGCACTTTGGATTTGACTGCGCACCGCCTCTGGAGCGCGTGAGTACCGAATGGTTTAAAAAGACGTGCAAATAAATAATAATATTTTCTGACGATGCAACAATGACCCTATTAGGCAAGTGACTATTCTGTCAACTGTCCCGAAATGCGAGCTAAAGTCTTCTATCCAGCGTGCAGCAGCTCTTGTATCGCAGACAAAATGCGCCGATGTGAAGCGTTTGAAAGAAAAAAGTCAAAGAGAGAAGACGCGTACAGCTGAATCACTCACGCTGTTTTCAAATGACTGATTTGATCAGTCTGTGTGGACTGGACTCAGTCTGTAGGTTTGATTATTTACTCATCAAACCTACATGCTATAGGCTATTGTATAAATGTGTGAATATCCATCATTTTAAAGTCAAAAACTGCGGGAATGAGTCAAATATAGCCTATGCGCAATCCCGCACCGAAATTCAAGACCTGATTAAACACAATTCTATTATACAGATTTTTGTGAAATAGATTTCAATGACTTTTCCAAAACTTTCTGGGTTTATTTATTTTTCCAAAACTTTTCCAGGCCTGGAAATTGGTGTTTTAAAATTCCATGACTTTTCCAGGTTTCTCATGACCGTACGAACTATGTATGTATCACGATACAGAGGCCACGATACGATATGCATCACGATACGGGACTGCACTGAATTTCACCTCAGCAGAATTTAGTAAAACAGCTGTTTATTAAACAATGCATACTATAGGGCTGTTGCTAATTATTGGCAGAGCAGTCAGTTGACCTCTGCATTATGAAGAGCCTCCATAACTGTACCACATTACAATATACGTAATGGCATATCTTCATGTTAATTGTGTGGCACTCCCGCACCAGGTACAATATTTCCAGATTTTGCATCGTGTTTTTAAAACCCAAAATAATGTACTTGTTCTAGTAAATTTATATTGTAATGTACTCATTATAATATATTAAAATCATATTTACATTGCTGGTAGGTTATCATTGCACAAATTAACTCTCTCTCTACATTTAAAAAATAAAAATTAGAAGAGTTCTAAACTAATGCGCTATTTTCTGTATCTAACGCACACACATGCTCAGTCACTCACACAGATCACGATGAGACCGCACTCAGACATTCAGGAACAAACATTTTAGCGCTGCCCCGCAGTTTTATCAACTAAATAGCTTAATCGCTCAAGAGCTACCTTATATTTCTCAACAAGGAGCTGGTAGCATCATTGTTTCTAAAGGAATTAAAGCCACAGCTTTACTGTTAATAGAGAAACGCGGCAAAACGGTGGTAATTCATACACCAACGCCTCTTCTCTCTCTCTCCAAAAACACTCGATGAATTACACTTTTCTGAGAATAGATTATTGAAGTGGAGATAGCTAAACTGCAAGCTAAGCGGTGTTTTCAGAAGCAAGCGCGTTTATCCACAGTGGAGAGAGAGCACGTGCACAGGGTTGCCAGGTTGACAAAGATAAGTAACACATTTAGCAGATATTTCCGTATTGCGCAAGTGTGAAGCTCTGTTTTGGGGATTACGTCTCTTTATATCAGGCAACCCTGTTGTGTTCCTCTGCGGCCAGATTAAACCTTGTTGTAGCCCATCATTTTTTAGAAACCTCGCACTTTTCTGCTCTACTACCACTACTGCGCACGTGCCACAATACCGATACAGGGCCAGCTGTATCGATACTTGTATCGTCAAATCTCTGTGATGATACATCGTCATATTGATGTATTGAACACAGCACTAATTATCAGTGTTGAAAACAGTTGTGCTGCTTCATATTTTTATAGAAACCATGTTTTTTTACCGGTTTATTGATCAGAAATCTTGTTACATTATAAATGTCTTTACTGTGATTTTAGCAATTCAGGTCTATTCTACATGGACGTCCTAAGAGGCCATGGATTATGATTATTTTTCTTTCTTGTGATCTCGACATTACGAACGTTGTTTTGTTTGTTTTGAGACAATTTTGCTTCGCTTAGTAATAACATCTACAATAAATAAATTAAATATAGGCTGATCAACCACTGTTGATTTTTTTTTTTCCAGAGACAGCACACTGAACATTTTGTTTGTGTAATTAACATGTTTAAATGGTCAAACATAAGAGCATTCAACGCTGCAAGCGCAGGTGGATTCAAACACAACATGCATCTAGCAAGAACTTGACGATATATAAAATAATCATATTGATTCAAGCATTTAACATTTATGAATTGATTAAATGTCAGTAATGAACAATACTGCACAAATTATAGCGATCACCACGAAGGTCCTTATTCTGTCCCAAACGTGTACAGTAAAGTGGATATACAGTATACAACACCCCATCAGTTATATTCAGTTCTGTACTGCCACCTGTTGGCGCAGATGTGTAACTTATGCCCCCTTCACACATACAGACTTTACTGGTAAATTACCGTTAAGACATCATGTGTGAATGGGACCTTTTCAAATATACCGGTAAACTCGTTCTGTTCTGCCTCTTCAAATATACCGATAATCTGCTGTGTGTAAACGCTGAATGAAGATTATAAAAATAATCCATGGCCTCTTAGGACTTTCGTAAGAATTTATTTCTTAAAATAAAAATATATGTATTGACCCCAAACTTTTGGCAGTGTACATAAAGGTACATATTGTTGTACAGCCCAAAGGTAAAACAGAGACACAAGTGTATCTGTGTGTAAGAGAGGCTTTGGGCAGACAATGCTTTATCCCACGCGTATAACTACACACACCACAGATGTGTGGCAGCAATGTAAATGGGAATTTACAGCAATGTAAATTTCTTTCTCTGTGCGTGCGTGACCTCACCTCTGTCTGATTTGGTCCAGTTTCTCTGGATCACTGATGAGCACCTGAACACCCAGCTTCATCTTGGTTTTCTGCAGGCTGAAGTCCAGACAGGCTATCTTGGCGTTGGACACGCGCTTCACCATTCCTAAACAAACATAAACAACATTACCACACACACACACATACTAACTCACTATGCAAATGCCAAAAACAAGCATGCGTGTGAACAGACCTTGTGAACCGACAGTGCAGTTAAGTGCGTATCCGTTGACGAGGAAACTCTCTTTCTGGCTGCGTCCGTGAGCCTTCAGCACATTCACAGAGTTGATGGGATAGCGAGGAACACCTTTCCCATCAACAAACTTCACAGCCAGGGCAGCATCCACCACCATATTAGCAAAAAAATCTGAATCACTGACAGAACGTCAAGGAGCAACATCCTTTCAAATGATTAGTCAGGCCATGCCCATCTCACTTTATACTATTTCAAACTCTGAAAAGAAATGCAGACTCTCTACACAGCCTTGTAATGCTACAATCACTTAAAGTGCCCCGATTAAGCCATTTCCAATATTGTCTTTCATGCAGTGTGTACTGTAGATGTATGTGAATGTAAATAATCTGCAGAGTTGTAAAGCCGACAGTGCAAGATAAATAAAGTTATTGTCTCTCAAAAGAAAGAATCGACTCTGAACAGCCTAAACGAGTCGTCAGTAATTCGAATCTTACTTCCGTGATGGATACACATCACAGGGTAACACATTTGCATAAAGCCTGCCTCTGCTCTACGTTGGCCGGCCACGGACAACTTGACCCGTCCTCAAACACTGTAGCTTGTTCATGTGGTTGAGAAGATCATGTGTCTTATGCAGTGAAAGTAAATTAGTTTTATTTTCACTTCCGAAAGATGAGGCTGCAAAGAATCAGTGGTTAAACTGTATTTTTTCCGCCACTGTCCCATCCCACAGAAGCACAGACAACCCCCAATCTATTTTTTGGGTCCCGTCATTCTTTTACTGACGACACACAAACCCAAAAACAAAACCTTGCTCTTGAAAGATTATCTCTGAGCTCGTTTATATTTCTATCGAGCATTTTTCAAAATAACGGATCTGTGTGCATGGATTTATCGTTTTCTGACAGACGCGCTGTCGCGAAGACCAGCACAACAGACTATTGGGCCCATCTGAACCAATCAGGAGGGCACGCAAGGCTCTCAACGTGGAAGGATGGGTTTAGAAGAGACCTCTGAGTCTCAGAACTGCTGCTTCGAACGAATCCACACAAAAAATCACAAAATGAAGTGATAATTAAATGCATATTTTGGAGAAACGCAAGCTTTTTTTTGAGACATCTTGCCAGCATGAAACCTATTGTAGGAGACCACTCGAGAGTATTAGGGGAACCTTATAACAAAAATGGCTAGAATAAGATGGGCAACCCTGTTAAAAAAAAAAAGAAAGAAAAACAGTAATCAGTATTACCATTTATTTTGGGGTACCATCCTAGTAACCGCGATTTTTTTTGGATGGTTGTAAACGGAATATGATTTCAGGGAAATAACTTTTTCCATCCCACCAGTCAACACAGCCATTAATTTATTTTGAAATGGTTATTAAACCATAAAACAATGTTAGACTTATGTTAATATCATTATTTCACACCACCAGAGCCATTAACATGATGTCCACTACCAATTCTAGAGCAATGTAGTGAAGCCTGGATCTCAATGGTGCCCTGCCCCCACCAGCAGATGCAGCTTTCACACGAGCAGTATATACAAAACCCAACACGCAAACCACCACTAGGACCCGCCCGCGTCTCCGGTCAGAGATAGTGTTTCGGTGTCGATACATGGAAAGAAAAAAATCTCCTGCTTATTTTTGTATAAAATAAAAAAAAAATTAAAAAAGTCGGTCGTTTTGAATAAAAAGGCAAAATATGTGGATTGGGGGGCACATGTTCCCTGGCGCCTAACAGGTGATCGATGACCCCTCCAGGTCCAACGACGCATGAAATGGGCCCAAGATCATCAAGACTGTACCGTGGATGATTGGAAGAAAGTGGCCTGGTCTGACGAATCATGATTCCTGGTGCATCACGTCCAAGGCCCAGTGTGAATACACTGATTGCCAACAGAGGCTATGGCACCTGGATGCACTGCTGGGCAGCAAAGGCCGGTTATTGTTAGATTGGGGGATGGGTTTTCTATTTTTTTTGGGACCCCCACTTAGGCACCCCCCAATTAATCCCAATATCACTATCCCTGACAGCTGTCATTTATCTGAACATCGCAGCGGACCAAGTGCACCCATTAATGGCAACTGTGTACCCTGCCAAAGATGGCCATCACCAACAGGATAATGCACTATGCCACACTGCCAGAATCGTCAAGGAGTGCTTCTAGGAACATGATGGTGAATTTCTGTTAATGCCTCGGCCTCCAAATTCACCTGACATGAACCCAACCGAAAAGCGGGATTGCGCTGCATCATGCCCACCCCACAATGCACAGAAACTGGAGGACCTGCTGTTGATATTATGGTACCAGTTACCCCAGGAGACCTATCGGCGCCTCATCAAATCGCTGTGTGGCCACCGTTTTGTGGGTTATTAGATAGGTGGTCATAATGTAGCGGCTCATGCACACACACACATCAATCAGCACCACACAGAGGATACACTCCAATAATCTTAGAGGACATGGATGTCTTGGCAGCATTGATGAGACACTCTCTGCCCAAGTCATCTGTGCTGATGGTCAGATTCTCATTGATGTATCGGACTGCCTCCCTGGGAACCAGACAAAATTAGCTTACTTTAAATGTCTTGCTCAATCGTACTTAAACACACAAGACTTCCTGTTGGCACAGGAAGTGACTCTTACTTGCAGGCCAGTCTGTATCCACTGATGATGGAGGTGGGGTGGATCTTCTGTTTGACGAGCTCATCGGCACTCTTCAGCAGCTCAGCGGCGATGATCACCTACAGACACACGCAGAGATGAGTGGCTTCTGCAACACAATCTCACTTCACACCGTCTAGTGTCCTGTCAGAGATGTGGAAGCTGCAGGGAAAGACCGACACTCCTATCCAAAGCAGCAAATGTCTCACCACTGATGTTGTGCCATCTCCAACCTCCTTATCCTGCAGCTCTGCTAGCTCACAGAGGACCTTAGCCGCCGGGTGCTCCACCTCCAGCAGCTTCAGGATAGTGGCTCCATCATTGGTGATGGTCACGTCCTGCAATACATATCCAAAGCATAAGAAAACAGACCAGAGAGTAACATCCACACTGCATTCGGTATGTATGAACAATTCCAACGGTATGTACGAACAATTCTAACATTTCCCATCTAGCATGTAAGAGCTGAGCATCACGGGTCACTGTGACAGGAGGAAAAATGTGTGCACTTACGCCGATGTCATCCACCAACATCTTGTCCAGTCCGACGGGACCGAGAGAGCTCTTCACGATATTAGCAATGGACGCGGCGGCCATGACTGCGAAGCAACAAATAAAATGAATCTAAACGTTTCACTCGTTTCTGTTCAGCAAGATTTTGTATGCACCGCAAGAACAGTTCACACAGAATGCATCTTTGCACTACTTTTCAAAAGTTTTTTCTATGTAAACATGCGCTACATGGATGTGCACTCACGTCTTTTGATGCGCTTAACACATTGCGTCCAATATTAGTTTTTTTCTGTATTTTTGGTCAAATAAATGCAGCCATGATGAACAGAAGAGACTTCTTTAAAACACATTAAAATCTTACCGATCCCAAAAAAAAACAAAAGGAAAAAAAAAAAAAAAAAAAAAAAAAAAAAGAACTTTGGGGCTTTTGAACAGCAATGCAAGTAAAGCTACAGAGTTCGTTATTATTTTTTAATTCATGGTGCACTACAATCTGTTGTTACAGAACGCTCTTTATCTATTGTTTTACAGTAAAAACTAGGGCTGAACGATTAATTGCATTTGCGATAATATCGCGATATGAAAAATTTAGATTTTTCAATCGCAGAGGCTGCGATTACACTCGGTCACGTGACAGGCGAGAGTAAAGAGGTGTGTTCGACTTGAAGATCAGATCGGTGTATGACATCAAAGTAAGGCGAGCGATAGAAAGCATAAGGAGACGTCCGTGCTCTTATAGCTCTCGCAGTGCTTTGTTCTGACACACACCATCGGTCTAAGTGCCTGCTTCAAGCGAGAGCGGGCCAGCAGGCAGAAAATAAAAGAATAAAACAGTAGACAGTCATTCCTGGGGTACACAGCATCACTGATTATAATGGGTTCTACTGTATTTAGCCGTAGACACGGTGTTTAATGTCGTTGCTGAGGAGGAAAGCCTGTGTGTGTCCTATGCCTTAGCGAACAGCAAGAAACCCACAAAATAAATAAATAACAGAGAGAGAATAATAATAATAATAGTTATCCTCTCTATGCTATTTTTCAATGTTTCAAGTGATGCAGGTGTTTTTTTTCCCTGTAGGTTTTTTTAATTAAAAAAGCATTAATTTCTCATAATGTTTAGTGAATATATTTGGTAGCCTGAGGTGGGATGGGGATTCGGGAAAGGGGGGCAGATTTTTTTTATAGGTTTAAAGGGGGGCTTGACCAAATAAGTTTAAGAAGCACTAGTCTAAAGTTAAAGACAGTGTTTAGTGCAGTGCACATGTTTATTACAGTGACTGTGAATGACCTGAAGCAGTGTGCTAAAGCAACAGATTGTTTTTATATTTCTGCAATCTACTTTAGTTTGTGTGATTTGTTACTGACTTTCATATTAATGTTTACACCAGGCTTATTTAAACATAATTATTACACGCTCACAAGGTTGGAAGTTCAACAAATCAGTCAATGTACTCTGATTGTAGTTGTTAAATAAAAATGTCATTCATATCAATTCATGCATCACCTAATTTCATCGTAACATATAGGCCTGGCCTACAGAAAAGAACATTTGTGTTTAATCTATCTAATAGTGTGTTGAGCATACTATACAATGATTTATAGCTCGTCTTTGTTGAATAATACAGAACATAAAGAGCTTTAAAAAAATAATTGCATATTAAATCGCAATATTGGTAAAAAAAAAAATCGCAATTAGATTATTTTCCAAAATCGTTCAGCCCTAGTAAAAACGCGCTAACGTTAGATGGACACTACGTCTCAAAAACGGCCCCGTATTACTGTAACGTTACCGAACAGCGTGCAGCCCGGCGGAGCCAGAGTATTGAGGACTAGCTTACCGGACACAATGCTGAAGAACGGTGAAGCGTTACTAAACCCTGACTCCTGTGCGCCGCACGTGCTGCTCGAGACACCGGGCGCCGCGCGCTTTGGTTTGTTGCGGGCAGACACGAGCGCATCCCGACTCACCGTTCTGAGTCCTCACGGACTCGCCGGTCGTCCTCTGGCCGAGCACGGTTAACGGACCCTCTATCACGGACATGCTGCATGGAGAGAAGGATGGAGGCGCGGGGGGTTATGGGTAGCGTGAGAGCGGGAGGGGCAGATCAGTCCAGAAGAGCAGCTTTAGTTCACAGCACGAGCCACTGAAGGCATTTATTAAGACTGAGGGACATCTGGTGGACTGGCAGCGCAGCGGCGGCCCTGCGTCCCAATCTTCAGCCGATCCATCCTAAATAGCATGCGAGATTAGAATTAGTGTGCTCCAAAGCATAGTATGTTGAAGAGAGTATGCCAAAAGTCCCCGGATGCTCTGCTATTTCAGGCGGATTTCTGAAGTGTGGATCCGTGCGCACTCGTCCTCAAGGACCTCCACATCGTCTTTGTGAGGACCAAATGCAATCAAGTATAATTCAAGTTATTTGACTTGTCCAGTATTTGGCCGTATCATCCATTATATTGGATTTTTCTTTCATGGTGAACAAAATATACAAATATACAAAACATATACAAAGATGCATACTTTATGGGCCTACTGGCATTACGTCAAAGACCACCAGTGTTGGGGAAAGTTACTTTTAAAAGTAATGCATTACAATATTGCGTTACTCCATAAAAAGTAACTAATTACGTTACTTAGTTACTTTTTATGGAAAGTAATGTGTTACGTTACTTTTGCGTTACTTTTTAAATCTGGACAGGGCTTGCTTGTTTGTTTTTAAAATAAAAAAGCTCTATTTTTGGCAAATATAAAAGCCTTTTCACACCAGAAGTGAAATGAATAAGCCTCAGGCTGAAGGGAAAGTAAAGTTACGTCCGTACAGTAGAATGCAGAAGAAGACATTTCAACACACTTCAGCAATAAAAAAAGACACACAAATGTTTGTCTAGAGTAATTTGTGCTTATTAGTACGGTTGAACTGGATCATCGAAGGTCAGAAGCAAAGACATTGCTTAATAGATGGGATTAAATACATAAAGGATATTTGTGTTGTTTAACATTTAATTATTGCAGGTTTGCGTCATATTCTGAGTTGCATTATTTTTATTCATTTTGAGGAATACTGAATCTGTGTGTGTGTGTGTTGTGAGTGAGATGAATTAATGCATATTCATATTTATTTTAGAACTACAGTAACATCTGATTTCTCTCAACATGGGGACAGGAGAGCTGTCAATCAATAAATTAGAAAAAAGTAACTTGCGTTACTTACTTGAAAAAGTAACTCAGATATTCTCTTGTAAATAAAAAAGTAATGCGTTACTTTACTAGTTACTTGAAAAAAGTAATCTGATTACGTAACTCGCGTTACTTGTAATATATTACCCCCAACACTGAAGACCACTAGGGGTCCACGGACCCATGGCTGAGAAACACTGCTCTAATGGTTAATATTACCCACAATACATTGCGCTTGCGGAAAAATCAAAAAAAAAATTTCATTCTGTTCAGAACTACAAACATGAATAACAATGTTAAAAAACTACAAATATGGCGAGACCTAGTAGAGAGGTTTAGATAAAGGGGTTTGAGTTACTAATAATCAACATTTAACCTGGTGAAAATATGTATTTAATGTTATCTATGTTATATTTTATCTGCAACAACAATGTGAACATTTATAAACGTCCGTTTGGTCATTCATTTATAAATGGATCATTATGCAAAAACAATTATAAATAAATATGAGCAGAGTTCCCAGCATGAATACCCAACGTGCTACTTTTTTTCTCTAATACGGAAGGAAGTTAAATTGAATGAAATGTAGATGTGTTAACTGTGACAAGATGATTGACAGACCAGTTTACAGTGAAGGGTGCGTGTATGAAACAGAGCGGTATGACGTGACAGTATGTCCCAAGGCTTGCCTACTCTTCTACTAATTTCAAGGTTTTAAATTTTTTTTATTTCGTGTTACTAAACAATAATCACATTTTAATTATGGACCATTTATATCACCAGGCTCAAATTGTGAAAGATTGGCCACCAGAGTCCTGAGCTTAACCCCACTGAAAGTCTTTGGGATGTGCTAGACTCGACTTTACACTGCCTGTCTAAAAAACCGTCCCACACTAATGTTTTGTTGGATCACCTTTAGCTTTCATTCTATGCATTCATTGTGGCATTGTTTCATGAACATCATGCAACATCACAGCATTTATTTCCATCAAGAGTTGCATTAATTGTTGGCTGAGATCTTGTATGGACAATGAAAGAGTTGAACCACTCTGTCAAGTCGACTCCAGCACATCCTAAAGACTTCCAATAGGGTTAAGATCAGGACTCTGTGGTGGCAAATTCATACAAGAAAATGATTTATTATGCTCACTGAACCACTGTTTCACAAATTGAGCCTGGTGAATCTTATAATTGTCATCCATTGTCAATTTTTTTTTTTTAATGTTGCTTTGAAGTGTCAGGTTTTTCATTATGATTAGAGTCAAACCAGAAGACAGAGAAAGCTTTTTGTTACCCATAATCTAATCCGAACATCAAAATTTAACAAAAAATGTAGAACTCTGATTTCAACCTCTTAGATTTGAGTCTTCATACCTCGGCTGTGTGTGTTTCTGTGTGTGTAATTGAGTGTGTGTGTTTTTCACTCTTGATGTTTTAGAGTTTCACATATTCACTGCTGTTTTTTTTTTGCTTTATGGCAGAATTATTGAATTTATTTCACAAATTCTCAAAACTTTACTCTGCGTTACAGTCACACCAGTTAATGTGTGTGTGTGTGTGTGTGTGTGTGTTTACTTCACACTTAATGTTTGAGTTTCACCCCTTCACTGCTTTGTGCTTGTTTTCCTGCATTATGGCTGATTTGTAGATGGTAAACGCAAATAAATATCTCTATTTTCATTTTTTACCGCAAAGAACACATTACTTTTTTTTTAATCAAGTCCACATTGTGTGTGTGTGTTCACATAGCAAGTGTCACAAAAGTCACCAAGATTCATACCATTGTGATGAAGTTAATTCAAAACATATTTTTCCAGTCTAAAATGAATGTAATGTAAACATTCAAAATCTCTCTTAATTGGATACTAATTTTATATAAAGTTGTGTTTGGTCTCCGTCTTATATCCTAACATTTCCAAATGACGCTAGAGCTTCATTCGCATGTTAAAAAGTGACTAAAGAAAACATAATATAAACTAATACTTTACTTTGTGATGGCAAAACTGAAGGCAAAAGCAGTTTGTTTTAATTGAATGTTTATTTGTTGACTACAATATCGACCAGTTACAACTAGGCAGATAAAAAAAAAAAAAAGGCAAAAACTTAAATTACGATCATGAAAATAGGTGAATGGCAACATTTATGAAAATTTACATCTTTACAAACAGATTGTTTAAAAGGAAGGAAAGTGCAAAAGTAACAATTCCAATGGATAACAGTCCCCACCAGTGAATCAGAAATCAACATGTACAACTAAATAAAAATGAAAGAAAAAGTATATAAACATACTTCATTTAAAGCTTCCATCAATATTTAAATTCAGTTTATTTACACTGGTACTTAATAGAATATGGTTTTAGGAGATTTCTTCTTTCAATGTAACATTTTGATAAGGCAGCATCTTTGAACAATGCTCATAAAAACATATTAGAATTACAGTTTCATCAAATTTGAAGCAAAAAAAAATATCTGTTCAAATCTGAAACTTGGGAGGAAGTATTTAACGTTTTCCCAGAAGTAAATAAATAAGAAAAATCAACTGAAATGTGCTGTGAAAATCACTAATAAAAATAGCGAAATCTTTGGGATGACAGACCAGTGTGTAGTTTGAAGGCAAAGACAGGGTGGGGACAGCCAATGATGAATACATTAGACACTAAACGCTTAAATGATCAGACAGCACAGTATTGAACTCAAATTTACATCCAATTACAGTACATTTTTGACACCTCAAACTCCTCAGTCTCCATCATGGTCCCTGAACACAATCAGATTAACCTAAAATTAACTTATAAATTACATTGTCCTTTTTTGCCAAGTACATTTATTAACGGTGGTCCTAATATGACGCTAAACACAAATTAACTCTAAAAACAGTATAGTAAATTTATGCCATAATCACTGATAATATGCTAATGTCTGAGGAGTGGTTGATTGTAACTAGGATTTTAGCAAAAACCTGATCACATTTTTAAATATACTTATGACTTCCCAGTCTGATAAATCTATATCTATACCAAATGTACAGCATAGTAAAATATATATGGATTCTATGTATTCTTGGCCTCGGAAAAAAATGTGGCATGCAAATATTACAAATTACACACTGAATGGTCACTGGTTGATGTTACCACCTGGAGATGCAGCCACCTACACAACCAAATTTACTACCTTCTACACAATTAAATGTAAATATTTAATTATTGGCTTAAGGAACTGTCAAAATGTTTACACAGAAATTATGGCAGATTATTTAATTAACATCACCAGTCATGTGCGCCTTATGTGGCTTATCTTAAAGCTTGTACGGCAACATTTATGTACATGCACTAGAATATTATGACCAGTAGTTTGAGAATATTGTAACAGTTTCAGAGAGAAATAAATTTAAGTTGTACCTGTAATTCAAGCCCATGTAGCCAATGTGTTTCTTTCATTTCTTAATACGTATAATCATGATCTGACATGTGCATTAAAATTCATGTGATATAATTATTGACTTCATATTAAGGAAAAAGAGATGAGATAAATCAGTTGAAAGATGTTGTGTACAGTGTTCCGCTTAGATCTATAACTACCGTGTTTAACTGAATTCAAGTGTTGAGATGAGCATGAGTAATGCTGAATCCATAATTTACAAATCGTATGTTGTTGAGTGCATGTAGCTCTGCCAATTTCAATGAATTAAGAGTTAAAATGTTGTATTTCTTGTGCTTCGTGTTGTGTCTTTAAGTTGTGTAACATGTTCCATGTGGAAGTTAGGTTTGTTGTGTCTCATTTCTTCCTATGTGCTAAGTATGTGACATGTTGTCCATCTTTGTTGCTTCCTATGCAAAACTGCTTGAGCTGAGACACTGGAACTTTTCCCTCAGTGACTGGGCAATAGTGGGCTGATTCACACCTTGCTGGCTGCAGTCCGGATCATTCCACAAGTATCCCTGCAGAGCCATCTCAGGGTTAGTGGAAACCTGCTGTCCTTTTATGAGAGTTTGCATGCTGCCTTGAGGCGGGTTGCAGTACTTTACAGTAGTTCCCGTTAGACTGTGCGGCTGAGCAGTTTCCTGCTTCTGCTCCTCACCCTCATCTTCAGAACGGATCTCTACATAGTCGTCATCATCATCTCCAGTGTCTTTAAAGTTGGCCAGATAATTCTCAGTGGCACTTTGCGCATTCAGTGGCACGTTTTTGTTGAGCACCAGTATTTGCTGTGAGTCCCGCAGTGTGATATCACATGGCGCTGAGAGGTCTGAAGTCCCCTGGACGGGGCAATCTGGGAGGCTGCGCTGCCGCGGCATGTGTGTCCTTGATTTGTGTCCTTTGACCTCCCACACCTGGTTGCTTGGACCCCTGCCATTCTCTTTTCCGGTCTGGTCTATCAGTGAAGATGACTGGCAGCGATTATAGGGCGACACCTTGGCATTGCGTGGTCCAATTGAAGTGTAAATGTGATCAGAGTCATCTTTAATTGGTGTCACACAAGCACTCCAACGCTGATTGGGTGGAGCACTCGGTGTAGGAGGGAGGTTCTTCAAAGCAGGAGTAGAACTTGCGGGTGCCAGTCCTCTCTGTGGGGTTGAAGTGCATACTGTTGTTTCTGCAGGCCAAGACACAAAATCAGCAAAGTTCTCCATTACTGTATGTGCAGCTCAACCAGTCAGACTCTTGGGAAGAGCTCTCAGATAGGGAAGGGGAGGATGTGGTGCTGGGGAAAAGTGGATGGGGGCCGGCAATACTGATAGAGGACTTCAGCATCGGCGTAGTGGATGGAGAACCTTTAAAAACCACCTGTTCATACAGATGAGAGTACTCTGCTATTCTTGCACCTATGCAAAAGAAAGGAAGACATTCATAAACCAAAATATCACATGTTTAATCTTTATGAATAACACATTGTAGAACAAAGAAAAAGAACATTAGCCATACAAGTGTGTCTTACCTATTGCAGCGCCACCTTGTTTCTTCTCCTCCAGTATGGCTGCCAGGTCTTTCTGTTTGCTTAGTGTTAGCTTAGCACAACTGGATTCATGGTCCATGCTCTTCATCTTCAATAACTGGTTGGTCTTTTTGATCTTCTGACTGTACTGTCTAGCCATGAGGAACACTCTGTTCTTGCCCCTCTCCCCAAGCTCTAGAAACTGGTCCCCAGCTTCCACACTCAGCAGCATACTAGAGGAGCCAGAGTCCATGCTACTAAACAGGGTCTGAAGCTCTGAGTCCTTTGGTGAAGGGATATCCTCATCATCCATCCTGAAGCTTCCACTGCTTAATCTTGCAAGTTTTTTGCGAATGCTCTTCACTGTACCAGGTTGAGGCTCTGGGGTAGGAGGGAGTGGAAGGGAAGGTGCTGCAGGAGAAGATGCTTCGTCTTTCTCATCCAACCTAGTTTCTACAATTTCGGGAATGTTGAGGATAGGGATCTGGGGAGCTGGAGAGGGGTTAGAGGCTGGTGAGTTGGGTGACCCAGATGCAGCACAAACAGGGACCGTTTTTAAGGGTAATTTGCACAGAGAATCATTTGTCTTTTGTGCAGAATTGGCTTTCTTACTTGGAGATTCTTGCGCTTTGCATTGGGAAACACTAGCTCTTTGTTGCAGCCTATTCCCTTTACTTGGGGAGTTATGTGTTTTTTGTGGAGAGTCTTGTGCTTTGTGTGGGGTATCATGTACTTTTTTGGGAGAGTCCTGTGTTTTACATGCAGCATCCGTTCTGCTTACAGGGAATGCAGCTGGAAGTCTGTCTGGCTTCTTTTCATTGTTCCGGATGTAATTTTCCAAATCCGTCCAGATCTCATCCACTTGCTCTAATGTATGATCAGCTGTGGAAATCTGAGATGATTCAGTGTCTGAAACTGCAGCAGAGGGAATATGAGGCTGTTCAACCTCTGTCTTATTTGTAGGACAGAGTTTTTCCTCAGATACAAACCCTCCTAAAATCTGGCTAGCCATGAGGTCTACTTCAGATGTCTTCAAACTCTCTGGTTTTCCCTGATCCATCTCAGCTGCAAGGACTGGGGGCTCCTGGAAGACAATGGTATCATAGACATTCTCCTCATCCTCAACAATTTGCAGTTCACACGTCTCAAGTGGCTCCCCGCCTTGACCAGAAGACCTATTGCTTTCACATGAACTCTCGGTTTCAGTTGGAGTTATTATTACTTGTGGTGCTATCCTAGATTTGACCTCTGCTACCTCAGAGTTTACATGGTTAACTTGATCCTTGCGGATAAGCCCCATGGCCTGAAGCTCCTCGTAACTAATGTTGTCATAAACATTCTCTATATCATCAATTGTTAACTGCTCGGCTGAAGAAGACCCTGAGTTTTCATTGCTTGAAGACTCAGTCTGGTTGTTGGCCTCTTCGTCTTGTAGGGCTCGCTTGGTAGGGCTTTGTTGCTCACTTTGGTTTTCTCCAACACTGCTGGCCCTACGAAGTATTCTGCTCCTGCTTGTGGGGAGGTCTAGCCGTGATGATTTAGTTTGTTCAACATGCCAGCTACAGGGTCTTTCTGGATGGTCAGCAGTCTCATGGTCACTCTCGACATCATGACTGCTCGTATCATTCTCCGTTGGCAGGAATATCTGATAGATGTCTTCATCATCATCATCAATTTGAAAACTCTTTTGACGAGTTGGAAACATAGCCCTCCGGACTCGATGATCTGTCCATATGTTGCGGAAGGAAGGTTCCTCTCCAGTTCCCAGCATGTTAGAGTAGCGTTCATCTCTGTCTCCTTCTGGAGGTGCGGTAACCCGTAGGATAGGGGGGGTGATAACCTTATTTTGCAGGGACTCTTTAGCAGTCTGAATGAAAGAAATTAATAATCACTTTTACCATTCATAAGATTAGGGCTGCAGGAATTCCAAAATAATTATTTTGTTTCTGCCACATTATGTATCACACTATGTCCTTACCTGGAGGTCTGCATGAGTAAGGTTGTGATTTCTCCACTGGTCAATGCTGTCCACCGACACTTGCTGGTTCAGTCTTTTCCGGCTGCCCTTCCCTGGTACTCTCAGCTTGCCCTCAGAGCTCTGGTCATACAAAAGTTGACTCTTAGGGTGTGTTCACACTTGTAGTTTGGTTAGTTTGGTTCATTGGGTCCAGACCAAAAAAGGAAAATGATACATTTGATCCTGGTCCGCTTTCACATTGGCACTTTTGACAGCAAACTTAAAGACAGCGAACGTAAAGGCATAGTGATACGTTCACAACCTGATTGGTCGGCTTGAATGACGTATATATCGTGACGGAACTCACCGAACACCCCAAACAAAAGGTGCGTTAGACTTAAAGGTGACATATCATGAAAATCTGACTTTTCCAGGTTGTAAGTGCTATAATCGCAAGCGACAACGGTGCACCAGTTCTAATGCCATGGCGAAAGTTTGAGCAAAACATGCTAACTGTTCTGTCTTTGGCTGCACAGATGAGCACAGAACACTATTTATAGTCCCAACCTCAGAGGAGACAAGAGAGCAGTGATTTATTGATTTATTTAGGCTACTGTATATTGCTGCTGCCACACAGATCTAAAATAAACAAGTGATTTATATCCCAGCTGTTTACCTTAACAGACATAACCGACTGTTTTTGTAACTCGTGTGTTTTTAACGTAAACTTGTGTGTGAATGAGAACTTAGATTAGTACTCACATGCTGTGACAGCCGCTTTCTGTGCGTGTGCTTCGGATGTGTGCGCTCAGAAAACCGTATATCAGAAGTTTAAACTCATATGGTTTAAAACGCATGATTTCAGCGTGATAAACATGATAATCAGAACCAAAACAGATGTTTTTTTAGCAGATACAAGCTGTAAAGGCGCAGCTCTATTCTGGAAAAGGGGGCGGGGAGCAGCTGCTTTTTTGCATTTAAAGAGACAGGCCCGAAAATTAGCGTGTTTCTGCTTCCACTCAAAATTTGTATTTTCAAAATTATATAATAAATGATCTGTGGGGTATTTTGAGCTGAAACTTCACAGACACATTCTGGGGACACCAGAGACTTATATTACATATTGTAAAAATGGGCATAATATGTCACCTTTAAAGCGGTGCTACGGGTGTATGATATCAAAGCATCCATTAACCGATCGGTCTGCTCAGCGCCGCTTTAAGTCGAACACACATAATGCCGTCTGCTGGACTAAGCGCGCTCATTCTTGCGTGTACATACAATTTTATTTTCACCACCTGCAAACTCACAAGGAGCTCATAAAAGGCACTTTACCTCATCGTTGCTCGACGTTTGCCCTCCGCTCATTTTGTTTTGGTTACACCGCATCGTCAAATCATGTCGCATAGTGTCGCATGTTGTCATTACTTCCTGTTTTTGGTTCGTTTAGAAGTATTTGGTCCATGTTGCTTTCATATATCATTCAAACCGCACCAGAGTTCGTTTGGAAGTGGACCGAGACCCATCTTTTCAGCGGTCTCGGTCAGCTTGTTTGGTGCGCACCAGGGTTCGGATGCCAGCGTTCACACTTACTCAAACGAACCCACTAACAGAGAAAAAAAAAAAAAGAAAAAAAAAAAAAAAAAAAAAAAAAAACAAAAAAAAAAAAAAAAAAAAAAAAAAAAAAAAAAAAAAAAAAAAAAGAAAAAAAAAAAAAAAAAAAAAAAAAAAAAAAAAAAAAAAAAAAAAAAAAAAAAAAAGAAAAAAAATCAAAAAAAAAAAAAAAAAAAAAAAAAAAAAAAAAAAAAAAAAAAAAAAAAAACAATCGCACCAGGGTTCGTTTTAATCGAACCAAACATGACAAGTGTGAACACACTCCTTAGAACACTATTCTTAATCAATGAAACGTCAATATAAACCAGATCTTTACATTTGCAAAGGTGCTTTTCCTTGCAAAAATTGCAAGTACAAAACTAAGGTGTTGTGAGGACACTGCTATACAGATTTTCCGGCCGTTTTTAATTTTTTAAATTTTAGATACATTTTTGGTTACAGGCCTACGTTCCCTTATTCTTTTTTTTTTGGACATCAGTATGTTAGCATGTCAGATCCGTAACCCAAATCTAGCTAGCTTGTTTGTTGCTACTTTAACTGACCCCTAAGTAATTACTGATATGATTAAAAACATCAAATGTCAATTCAGACTTACCAAACCAGTATCGTCCTCATCATCAGCATCCTGTGGATGTGGCTCGTCGTCAACATCACTGTGGTCACCAGGGTCCAGAGACTCCTGTGATTCACTAACAAGGCTACGGGATCGGCCAATAGTACCCAAATGGGCAACAGGTGACAGCAGAGTGACTCCCAAACTAGAACACTGTGAGCAAATACATTTTGTATTTATTTTGAATGATTTTTGATCAGATTTGTATAATGGATTAATGCTTTCATGTTATGGGTTATGGTGTTCTTTACCTTTTGAATATCTGGACTAGATACTACAGCAACAATAAGGAAGAGTGAAATAAAAAATTGCCACAGTGTTTAAAAGATCCATATTATTTACAGGCATATTTTTTTTATCAATTATCATTTTTCAAACAAATGCTACTTACTTATATGTTTAGAGTTTTTCAATAACTTAGATAAGGGCTCTGATGAAACAGCAAGACAGGCAGAGAGACAAAAATAATTAGTAAATAGATGATCAATGAAAAATTGTTTGTTTGTTTGTTGTATTTGCTGTGGGTCTCACCTGTCTTCCTGCGTACTCTCCGAGGCGAAGGACCTTCTTTAGTGTTCACTTTCTTGTCATCAGAGTTGTAGTTAAAACTTGGGTGGTCTGAAAAAAAGTTAAGAATAGTGTCTGAAATCTAGTCTTTGTGAACACTCAAGAAGTAAATATAGTGCTGTGTAGCTTTCAGTTTGAAGTGAAAGTAATGCTTACTTGCGGTATCCATCTCCAGAATGGCCTGCTTTGCCTGTAGAAACAGAAAGAACCTTCCTCAAACAGTTCCTTGAAGTATTTATTTGTTTACTATGTATGATAGTATTTGATGAACTACCATGAATTTATACACATTTTTAATGATATGCATATTGTATTGTTATGCAATATGAATTATAAATTAAACTATTAAAACAAAACGGGGTTAGTTATTTTATTACTTCATTTTCTTAATGCAAAATATAATTTTTTTCTTCCTTTTTTTAAATTGAGGAAAAATATGATTAAGACAAATTTATATGTGATTTGACGTGCTAAAGGTAAATTAAATGCACATAGAAGAAAAAAAAACTTCCAGACCTTGAAATTAGTTAAACCATTTAAATGAGCCTATAAACGAGTAAACACAAAATTGCATCCCTTTTTTCTGTGAAAAATGTAATTTTGACTAAGTGGCCTCTGGGTGGCGCTATGTCTTCCCTTCTGTAAATACAGAAATTTCGGCTCCACCTTCAAGTTCTTTCATGTGAACTACTTTATCGTGACACAGTTGAGTGTGAATAGCCAGATTTGGCCACAGCTGTCTAATCACAGTGTACACTGTACGTTCTAACCTTGGCCGGTATTTTGGCTGGATGGTTTTCAAGGATCAGCCGTTTTAGATGCAGGACCCACATTCTCTTGTCCTGTTGAGACTTCGCCTAAAAGTGGATTAGAGACATATCAGCACAATCTGCACGTTTAAGATCATTTACAGACACACCTTTGAAACTACCGTGACCGAGTCATCCCACTACCAAAGAACATCAACACCAATCGTCAAAATCAAAACAAACACTTTCATCAATTGGGTGAACGTCAGCACAATCAGTAACTAACACAGAGATGAGGTTGAATGGAACTGCTACTCAGCAGTGACGCATTTATACATGGTTCATTTCAGAGACAGTAAAACGCAACATCTTGCTGTGAGAATTCATTATTCAAGCTAAATCTCTAAATTCTTATTACTGTAATGCAGTGGGGAAAAAATTGTCCATAGATGGATAGATTGATGGATGTTCTAACCCTAAGAGGTTATGAAATCAAGGGGAACATGTCTTAGCTGCAGAGATAACAGTGAGCCATTCAATAATTAGGAGATGAGGTGATTTACAGGTGTTCAGTCAGGTTCAGTCCTCTGTGGCACATCATATTTATGACTACTCGGCTGAGGTCCAAGAAGAAGGTCAGATGTACCAACACTGGTTTAAGGCAAGACTCATACCATCACTCGCACACACAGTTGTGTGTGCATATATTCATACATGCTGAAGCCTGTAGGTAAAGGGGTGCAGTTTTACTAGGGTAAAGTTCAAGGCAGTTGGCTGTCCGTCAGAAGCCTGGCCTCAGGCTTGACATTCCACTATGTGTTTAACACAACCTGCTGATCTTTGGTTACATGCAGTGTGTGTGTGTGTGTGTGAGTGTGAGTGTGAGTGAGAGAGAGAGAGAGAGAGAGAGAGAGAGAGAGAGATTTTGAAATAGTACCTGCACAGTGTGTTGAAGTTTGGGGTTCTTGTAGTGAAACACGCTGAAGCTAAGAGGCTCTTTAGGAATGACTTCTACCAACATTAGATTACAGCACTGCAGAAATGTAGAGATGGGAGGAGAACCAGATTATAGATTAGAATAAGGAGCACAGTCATTTACACTTTAAAACATTTTATTGAACCATGACAACAATTTATGCATATTTCATTTACACACTGTCAGAAAAAAAAAGGCAAAAATTGTACATTTAGGGGTACAAAAGCTTGTCACTGAGGCAGTGCCCTCTTTGTAACCTGCTTTACCTCCAAAGATTGCATATTAGTAACTTTGAGCAGTAATATGTACCCATAAGGTAGTAATATATATTCTTATGGTACTATTTTGAACCCCCAATAAAGATGAATAAGGTACAATGGTGTCCCTTTGAGGGCACTTCCCCAATGACAAGCTGTTGTGCACCTAAAGGTACAGTCTTTGCACAGATTTTTCTGAAAGTGCACACTGCTGTGAAAGTTTAACTAAAACCAGTTTATTTTTTGAGCTGGTTAAAATAGGTTTTCACAACCGGATCAACTGCTTGATCAGAATCAGAGTTCAATTCCACCCCCTACCCTTACCCCTGCAGGTCTATTTCCACAGTGTACAATTTGGGTTCGAACCACAGAACATTTGCATCATCATTAAGAGTATTATCTGGAGCTGTTTACTACAGTAGCTGTATAATGACCCATTTGTGCCTTCAAATTTTCCACCAAACTTTACACGCACAGAACGTCGCTTGTATTTGCCATAGATACATTGCAAGAGAAGCAAAGAATGCAAACTGCTCTCCGAAGGTCATATTTCAGAGACAAGCATCAATGAGAAATGCATTATGAACAGCTGGTGAGGACAAGGCTGACTTGGTAGACCACTTTGGTAGTCTAACTACCAATAAAAATAAAACTACCAAGTCCTGAACACCAGCTTGACCACCTTGACCTGATTGTCCAGAATGGGAAACTAGTAGGTATACGGACTCTCACCAGGATATGGGCTTTGTAGGTGTAAGTCTCCTCGCGTTTCTTGGTGATCAGCAGAACTTTGTCGAACAGGAAGAGTGTTCTTTCATTTTTCGCTCTCTGGATACGGAATGTTCCCTCAAGAACCAGCTCGCCATAGCCAATCAGATCAGGCCCCTTCCAGTTAGTCAGCAAACTCTGAATCTCCTGAGAGAGAGAAAGTGTGAGCAGAAGAGGAGGAGCCTCACTCTTCATGTACATCAGGTAACTTAGCCGACGGGCAAGTTGGGAACAACGTTTATGTCTGATGAATCTCAAACATAATGTTCTATTATCTGTTACCACACATCCATAAAAAAGCGTGCACTCTGTAGCCAAAACTGAACTACTGGCTGGTGGGCTTGTGTACTGCCAACATAGTAGACCAGGGGTGTCCAATCATGCTCCAGGAGGGCCATTTTACTGCAGTATTTAGCTCCAAAAAAATTTCTCCAACACATCTACCTGGAAGTTTAATAATCCTGAAGACCCTGATTAGCTGGTTTAGGTGTTTAATGAAGGTTAACTCTGCAGTAAGATCATCCTCCAGGAGAATAATTGGACACTGTTGTAGACCATCTACAGCACCTTGTGCCAGCAAAAAAACAGCTACCATTTTCTAAACAACTACATGACCTCCTTTTTACAAGGCTGGTTTCCCAAATGCATCACAAGCCTAAATAGATGGTGGAAGCTATTGGCACCAATGATCTTTATGATTTACTTAGGCTTACAATTCTTTGGGGAACATAGTCCAGATCAGTTTACCCTCTTGTATTTCTTGTGAAGTAACTGATATAGCTGTCTAAATGGTGCATAGTGTGTATATGAGTGTGTGTGTGTGTGTGTGTGTGTAAGGTTCACAAACCTGCAGTCTAACTGCATGCTCGTGTTTTCTCTTCATGTCATTGATGTGCCAGGCAACCCTCTGCATGGTGTCAATGGCCTCCTGGATCACGTCGTACATCTCTGAATCCTTCTCCAGATGAGTGGCAATCTCCTGCAAAACAGCAGTACATCTCTGACCTCAGATCATTGTGTGTGTCTAGTGCAGTCTTTGTGTGCAGGTGTACCATGTCTGGGGTCTGTGTGTGTATAGGAAGGTCACTCTGGGTGTGTTTGTACTTACATGCAGAAGTAGATGATACTTTAGGATCCTCTGGACAGGTTTAAGCAGGTAGGAGCCGAGAGGAAGGGAGTGTTTAAGACTTTCCTGGCGCTCTCGCAGAAACTTTGCCACTGTTTTATTCCGCATGCACTCTGTTAAGACAGCAACGGACCTGCGGATGCACACAAACACGTGTTATCAATAAAAGATGTTTAGTTTATATCCACTCAGACTGCGGCAGATATGCACAATGTAAACATGTCACACACATACTATTGATTCTGCATCTCTCTATGATGAATTTGTTCAGGCTACAACCAAAACTACATATACAATGGCCAAAAAAGCACTTAAGTGCACTTAAAAATATCTGAATGTCATTACATTATATATCAAAATATCAAAGTAAATGTCGTCTGCATTTTCTCAAAACTTCGCTTTTTTCATTGATGATGAGTGACTTTTAATCAACTGGAGATTTATGTTGTATGTAGGGGAAGTCAGTTCCTCTCACATTCACGCAGGTGTCCTAGCAGACTAATCATATATGTAGTTGATAACATCAACCATGAATGTGATCCAGTGTTTCACAATGGCTTTTTCTTCATTTTGAAGTAAATTTGAAGACATTTTTTGAAGTAAATCTCTTTTTTAGCATTGAAAACCCAAGAAACTTCAGTTTGTACAATAATTAGCTTGAAATCTGTGCATGCTATCTGCCTTTGAAATAAATTACACTTGGGGCCAGATTTACTTAACAGGGCAAATTAGCATGAGGATGCAATCCCATTCATGCAGTAATGGGAGTGGACAATTCTGCGGTTGATCTAGACCAGTGATCCTCAAATCTGGCTCGCGAGATCCACTTTCCTGCAGAGTTTAGCTCCAACCCTAATCAAACACACCAGATTTGAGGATCACTGATCTAGACAATGCGCAAATTAAAGGATACAGCTGGATCATTTCCATAATGACCAATGCAATCGACCAAGAGAAGCGCAAATTAGCGTAGGGTCGCAAACAAGCAAAGCCAATGGTAATCAGGTGTGGGTAACAAACACAGCAGAATAGGTTAAGACGTTTTTTTTGTTAAATAATGGCACAAATACCAGTAAACTGACTACCCAAACCATGGTAAATCATGTTGCATGATTCGTTTAAATACTCTCCTCCTGTAAATTTTGTGTCTGAAAGGGAAACTTCTACAAATGCGTATGCAATAAGGTCAGCTGCAAAAATAACTGTCTTCGCCTTTTCATCACTATTTGTATTTAGTCAATCCTGACAGCACCATTTTAACACCAAAAGAGGGTTTGGGCTGGCGCAAGGTGTTAGTAAATCTGGCCCTTGGTTTGAGACTTTATCTAATACAGTGACATTTAGACATTTTTAAGAGGGGCTTAAATGGATAGTTCATCCAAAAATGAAAATGTATTCTCTTTGGAACAACATGAGGGTGAGTAATTAATAACAGAATTATAATTTTTAGGGGGATCAAGTGTCCAAATGTTTTTCTGGGGGCTAATGTACAGTATAGTACTGCTTCCATAAACAAATTAATACACACAGACATACACACACAACGAAGACGCATGTACGCACGGTTGGGAGAGTAAGGTCAGGCCCTTCTGTTAAACCACAGATTTTACAGTTTATTGGATCTGCTGCCACGCCTCACAAAGCACTGGGACAGATAGACGTGTGTGTGTGCGCACATTCCAGCATCCTGCGCACAGACTTCACATTGTCCCAATGGGAAATATAACCGGAGTATCACTGAGATACAGCTATTGCTTTCAGGAGTGTTACTGTATGTGTGTGTGAGTGTGCCATATGACCTTGGTTAGGGTCAACAGCTGTGTGAGGGTGTGCAGAGAGGGTCTCCGGGCCCAGACAAGAATCCATGCATGCACATACACCATGCGGGATGATGAAACTATACTGTCAGGTCACTTTTAATTTCTCCTAGCATCAAAAGTAGGACTTGTGACAGCACGTGCTGCACCAGTGTATGTGTGTGTGTGTTTGAAAAGAAACCATGGGTGTGGGTGGTATTTTGCTAGGGAAAGGTGTTGTATGTCAATGCTTTTGTTGAACTTTGTCATATTTCAGGCTTATGGATAGATTTAAATCTCTGCACATATACATGCACCCAAAGGCAAACACAGTTGACACATATTCACAATAATCTCCTGTAACCTTTATTCAAGACCTCAACACTGTTCAGTCACTAAAACACTGACTTAGTATTTATTTTCATCTCTAATTCTCACCTCAAAACAAATGTTTGTGAAGTTGACCCAATGCAGCTTGCTAACCAAGCAAAGCTAAGCTATTTCAAAGGCACTTTTAAAACTGAACGGCGTAAACGTGTTTCTATTAATATGGAATAAAAACCACTAATTTTAGTGTTTAGCTAAGTTTTAGTTTTGGTTAGTCTGGTCCACTTGGCCCACAGCAGTCTATGCTAAAGAATTTAGAAGAAAATACAGAATGTAGACTTTGTAATCATGAATTGTATGTGTTTAAAAACCGTTCTGCTCATGGATGTCTTATGTACTTGTTATTAAATGTGACCCTGGAGCACAAAACCAGTCTTAAGTCGCTGGGGTATATTTGTAGCAATAGCCAAAAATACATTGTATGGGTCAAAATTCCATGTTCCATGAAGATATTTTGTAAATTTCCTAGCATTGCTAAGAACTTCTTTTGGACAACTTTAAAGGAGATTTTCCTCAATATTTTGATTATTTGCACCCTCAGATTCCAGATTTTCAAATAGTTGGCCAAATATTGTCCTATCCTAACAAACCATACATCAATGGAAAGCTTATTCATTGGAAAAATGGACCCTTATGACTGGTTTTGTGGTTCAGGGTCACATATATAATACAATTTTATGTTACCAATGCTTGTTCTATTAACAAGCATATTTGTCATCCATTACTAACTGTAAGATGCATTGTTAGCGAAATTAGTCACGGCTGTTTCCTGAAACCGTAAAAGACTTTGTTGCACGTCTGTTATTCAAACCATGTTCATTCAACAACAGAGCTGTCAGTAATGATGTCACATAGGTGGTGAAGTTATAACGTCTTCTAATTAAATGATCTGAGGTCAAATTAATTAGTCGGATCATTTGCTTTATATTCTTTATTTGTTTGTACCATAACTTTATCTGTAGGCCTATGTCATTTAAAAAAAAGTTTGTTAACCCTTAAAATGCTTGAATGTTTCGCCAATCATTATTACAAATTCGGGTCTTTAGCAACCCAGACCTATATATCCAGCACAGATGGATCTCTAACTGCTGCATAGCAAAAAAAACTCTATTGATGTTTTAAGAACTATTACAGAAGAATAAATTAAAGCATATTTCGTTACCTTTTCAAAACGTAAAAGGGTTACAATTTTACCATCGCTGTTATCGTCAGAGCACACTTCCACAGTACATTCAGCATCTGCCTCATATTCACGATCTCAGGCATATTCTCAAAACTTGACAATGACTTGATATTCAATAATTTGATCACCTGGCAGCTTATTCACCACATCCAGTATCAAATGACAGTGACATTTATATTTCATTGCGTATAGTAACTGCTCTGCATAAAGCGATTCAAACCACTTCAGTTTTTGCTGATGATATTAGTTTGTTTTATGCCTGCAGTAATTATGAATGAAACGTCACTTCATTATTGTGTATCAAACAGTGTCAACTTGAGGAAAAAAGATGCATTGCACAAAATTAGTTATCAGATATGTAAATATAGTTGCGCAAGAAAAAATACCTTCACATTTACATACCTGGGGTCTCTAGAGACCCTGTACACTTTTTACAAAAAAAAATTAATCAGAAAACTGGCATTATTTTATATTTTAAAATGTTTTGTTGTTATATTGTTTATAATTAATAGACTGAGGAATACTAAGAAAGTTGATGTCTAACTTAAAAAAAATGAAGGAGGGAGAGGTTAGAGAATGATGTCCCGGGTCGCTTAAGACCCGAGGTATGCATTTGGGTAATGTACTATTCATTTCTTTAGGGGTAAAAAGATCTTAAAGTGCAAAAGGTTACTTGGTGCAGTTTTAAATGTAATAACAAAAAAAAAAAAAAACCCCCAAAGGGTTGCTGTATTGGGACACGTGATAGAGCAGAGAGAAAGCCAGGACCGTCCGACAGGTGGGGTTTCCCCGGGGGGAATTAGGAAAGACTCCTAGACTCCAATGTGTTCACACATGCACAACAACACAAAAACAAAAATATGAGACACACTCTCACGAGTCTAACATTCCACACAAACACACACTTATTCACCACACAACACACACACACACACCACACACACACACACACACACACCCACACACAGCGAGAACGGGCATCTGGCAGCCATTGCTCTGACGTCTTTGAAAGCTTCTATATGAGAGACAGATGGTGAATACAAACCACAGGAAATAAACTACAGCCACAAACCACAGGAAGTATTTCTTACCTTGGATAATTTGTGCAGTACTGCGTGTATATGTGGAAGTCTTCACTCTGAAAAACAATCAGGAAATTAGGGTTAGTTACTCAAAGGAAGACATGTGTTTGTGTGGGGGTCAACCAAAGATCCCCACAGGGAAATAGCTAGATTAACATATTAAATAATATCATAAAGAAAAGTAATGCAGAAAGGTTTGTGTGAGGGTAAAGAATACTTGTACAGGACAAGTTCATGCCTAATGTACTACATAATTCATCAAAAAAATAAAAAAAACTCATTTACTCACCCTCATGTTGTTACAAACCTATAAGATACATACATAGAACACATCAAATATGGTAAACAGAAGTTCAATTAAATGTCCTTGTTAAGCAAGAACCAATAAGGCTTATGTGTGTCTAGCAAGTACAGTTGAGCTTTTATTTACAATATTTGATGTGCTCTATGTATGTACGCTGATCAATATTTATATGTGAATAAAAGCCAAAAATAAATCTGTCCATCATATAAAGCAATCGTGGCTCTTCAGAAGACCTGAAACCACTCTATTCATATGGATTACTTTACAATGTCTTTTTGAATCATCAGAGTTTGGGTGAAATGGACTTTCAGTGGAGGGACTGATATCTCCCATGTTTGATTAAAACTGCCTTCATTTTTGTTTAAAAAATGAATGAAAGCGCACACAAAACAAAAAGAAAGCAAAAAAAAAAACAAAAAAAAAAGTCCTATAACTGGTTAGTACAAACTTACACTTTTAAATTTCGATAGAAATGACATTAAAGTATATGTTAATTTACCATAGATGCTTGGCAGTATTTGAAAACACAATTTATACTTCTAAAGACAATAGAAGTAATTAGGAAATTTACATTTTATTTAGCAGACGCTTTTATCCAAAGCGACTTACAAATGAGGAGATCAATAGAATAGAATAGAGTAGAGTAGAGTAGAATAGAATAGAATAGAATAGAATAGGTAAGTGCTAGTATTAATTGGTCAGGTGCTGGTGAAAAAGATGTGTCTTTAGAGGTTTTTTGAAAATGGCTAAAGCAGCTGGGCACAGTCCAGGAAAACGTCAGCGAGAGTGATTTTGTGCCTCTTTGGGATGCCACCACGAGGCGTCGTTCACTTGCAGAATGCAAGCTTCTGGAGGGCGCATCAGTCTGAACTAGCGGGTTTAGGTATATTGGTGCAATATGTAATTACATAAATGGAAATTACATATAAAGAAATTAAATTAAAAGACGTACTTAAGATCCTACTTAAGTAGATAAAAAACCCTAAAGTTCAGCTAATTGCATTTAATATAAATTTTTACTATATTACATTTTCATTTAATTGCAATTAACATGCAATTACTGACAAACATTACATTCAGTTTGTATATACTGTATTATTTTTTTTTTTTTTTCTGAATCCATTTTAAAAATGTATGCTAAAGTGGACTTCTTTTTCACAAGGGTATGTCCACATTTATATAGCTAGTTTAGTGTGTGTATGTCTGTTAGGCACATAAAGCAACAGACTTGCTCTGAAAGGTCACGTCAGGATGTTGCGCTACAGAAAAAGCCTCACATTGCCAGCACACACACACCACAGCGTTGCAGTGGAGGGACTGTAATAAGAGTCCGGAGTTGGTTTACAGTAATGGCTAGAGTGAGTGTGCTCTGATTAAATCTCTGTCCTCCTCCTCTTATGGATCTTTGGCTCTCTCATTCTGCCTGTATGAACATCAAGCACTTGTAAAATACAGAGAAGGTCTGGAGTATCAAAGAGCCATTTACCTCTTCCTCTAATTCCACCCTTCTCAGCCGCCCCCGCCGGCTTCACATCTACCCTTACTCTTCCAAACACACACACACACACACGTCTGGTTTGCCATCCTTGTGGGGACTCTCCATAGGCGAAATGCTTTTTCTACTGTACAGACCGTACATTATATTGCCCTACACCAACCCTACACCTAAACCTACCCCTTACAGGAAACTTTCTGCATTTTTAGATGGTCAAAAAACTTAATTCTGTGTGATTTATTTGCTTGTTTACCCGTGGGAACCTCAATTTAGGTCCCCACCGTGACACGAGTCACCATGAGTCTGTGTGTATTCAGGTAAAATAACGTCCCACCAGATAGAAAAACAGGGACACACAAACACACACACCACACACACACACACACCCACACACAAACACACACACACACACCCACACACCAACCACACACACACACAGGTAACCTTAGAATGAAGGTGGTCTTGCATACAAGCTGTGACCCAATCGCACACACAAACACACTGAGTGGTAGGTTCTCCATGGGAAAACTTAAAATAAAGAGCAGCATACTCTCCTGTTGTTTAAAAGCCGGAACCAACCAAATGTGTGCTTACTGTTTGATAACACTAAAGTTGCCTTCACGTCTACAAATGTATGTACAGATGTGAACGAAAGCATTTAGCATTTAGCATTTATCACATGATTTGAATACTCCTATATTCAAATTAATGGACATTTAGTTTTGTGACGGAGCTGTTAGCATATCATGCACTTTGGTGAAAATGGAACTTGTGCTAATGCAATATCCTTCTGTCTGAACTGAAGAGCTGCAAACAGCAGGTGGAGGATCGTTTCTATTCTCAGAGAAACATTGAGTCAGCGTTTGTCCTTAACAGAGAGGAAGAGAAAGGCAGTGTTTTCAGGAAAGCTTTGACAGGAATCAGATGTAATAAAACAACTCACTCTTACTGGAATCCTGAAGCTCCTTTGTGATATTAATACCACATAACTGGCTGAGTAATGCATTTAAACACACACACATACACACACACACAACACACACAAACACACACACACGCAGACAGACAGACAGACACACAGACGTTGTGGGGGACAGACAGACAGAAAGACCAGACAGGCAGACAGCACACACACACACCACACACACACACACAAAACACACAAAACACACACACACACACAAACACACACACACAGACAGACAGACAGAGCGACAGACAGACACACACACACACCACACACACAAACACACACACACACACACACACACACACACACACACACACAGACAGACAGACACACACACACACACACACACACACACACGTAGACAGACAGACAGACACACACACACACACACACACACACAAACAGGGACACACACACACACAAACACACACAGTAGTGAACACACACACACCACACACCACACACCACACAGGCCAGACAGACAGACGCACAAACGGACGCACAGATGCACACACACACAGACACACACACACACAGAGAGACAAACACACACACACACACACACACACACACACACACAGAGAGACAAACACACACACACACACACAAAAAAAAAAAAAAAAAAACACACACACACACACACACACACGGGTTCTTGGAGTGTTTGCTAATGATGACTAACCTTTACTGACCAATACGCACACAACTAGCTTAATACACTGTAAAAAGTGGGAACAAGCTATTTCTACCTGATTTAACTGATTTACTTTGTTTTGATAAATTAATGCATTTAGATGGATTCAGCAATATTAAATAATATTTATAACTTGAATGAAAAACAGTTCATTAAGAAGTTACAATTTTTTAGTTTACAGTTTTCTTTGTTTTTTTGTCAATGTAAAACAGTGCAGTTCATTGTTGTTATTGTTAATTAAAATACTGAAAATAGATTTTGGTAATTGAAATAAAGCAATTCATTACACATATTGGCCTGGCAACTAACTGAAATAAAGTTTAAATTGAAGTACTAAAATTACTAAAACTAAATCTGAAATAAAAATAAATTAAAGCTAAAAAGGGGCCCTCTAATGCTTTTTCACTTTTTCAACTTTACTTTTATTCCCACTTTTTCTACTTTAGTTAGTGTGTAATGTTGCTGTTTAGGCATAAAACAGGTCTGCAAGGTTATAAAGCTCAACGTTCACTCCAAAGTGTATTATTCGCTCTAACAGAAAACACTTTTAACAGAACTACAACAAACGGCTCGATCGGACTACAGCGCGCTACTTCCTGATTTAGTGACGTCAGAAAGTCACTCATTTAAATAATAATTACTGCCCACAGAATACACAAAGAAGAAGGAGGGGCTTCATCGAAACAGGAACTAAACAGAGCGTTCGAGACAGACTAGGAAGCTGCAATAATGTAAATATGTGAAAAATAATGTGTTTTCGAGCAACCAAGCATGCAAACCAAGACTTCATAAAAGGGCATATATGACCCCTTTAAATAAATAAATAAAATAAAACTTTACAAAAGCACATAACTAAATTACTAAAACTGAAAATATTAAAATAAAAGCTGATTAAACAAATGAAAGCTAATTAAAAATATTAATAAATACTATAATAATATATAAATCATACTAAAATAACACTGGTATAGTGTAGACATAATTCTGTCTGGATGAGCCACTTGAGATGAATTGGTTTTGTTGTCTTCCTTAGTTGTAAGTTGCTTTTGGATAAAAGTGAAAATACAATATTCCAATATAATATAAATAGCACAGATAAATATAATATAGGTCTAAGTTCAGTTAATTATCTTTATTTTTAAATGTATTATTAAATACATACCCTTGGAAATCCAGTACAGGTGGCAAATATTGAAATATTAAAAAGATTAACATCTGATTCATGCTCAGGAATGTGTGGGTTTTAGGCTTTATATGAGATCTTGTAAGCCACAAGTCATTTGCACTGTGTAAAATGTCAGCCCCCTGCTAACAGCACATTAGCACAACAATACCCCGAACAAAACAAAGCAGTTATCACACGACACCACAGGACAGAAAACCACTCAAACCAGCTGCATTCCAGCTGCTGTTGATTAGAGCTGTAAAACAGCTATTACACTTACTCAAGTGTGTGTTATTACACTAATCGACAGAGACACTTGAGGTAGGAAACTAATTATAACACGTAATAGGCATAATAGTGTTGATTGTTTGTGTGTGTGTGTGTGTGTGAGAGACCATATGATAGCAGTCTTTCTCCATTTGGGTTTCACGGATGAAAATCTGATTTGTAATGACCTGAAGGTGAGTAAATGATCATCAAATTTTCATTTTTGACAAAAGAGTTTTACCTTGGCTACGAAACACTTTGCAATGGCAACTGGGTTGGCGTTACACATCTCCAGGTCATGAAGCAGATCACTAACAACCACAATAACAGAGGAGATGAGAGAGAGAGAGAGAGATTAAATATCATTCCTCACATCCATTAAAGGGCTGAGCCGTTATGAAACTATTCAGATTGTCTTGCAGTTATGAGCTGTATTGTAGGCCATGCACTGTGAGGAAAGACCACTTCCATGAATTGAGCAGATTGTGAATGCATGTGTGGTCACTTCAGCATGCAGTCATGGCGGTAAACACTCTGTGTGTGTGTGTGTGGGCTGAATTTGGTGTGAGTCTGACAAAATGTGCAGGTGTGTGTGTGGTCCAAAGTGAGAGGAACTGAGGAAAGAGAGATGGTAAATACAGAGCAGTCAGTCTAAAACAGAAGATCTTTCTTCATCAAGACATTAAGGACATTTTGCTCTGTCATTTGGAGATGTTTAAAAATATTTAGTAGTCTACCTCAGAAGGTCAAACTAAATGTTATATAAGCTGTTTTATTTTTTATTATTTTCATTAATATGAAGCAAAACATATTAAATAAATATTTAGCTTTGTAATATTCAGCCAATTATAATTTTTTTTAAATCCTTAAAATTGTGACATCAGTTGAACCATTTCAGCAAATAATCTTTCTATTCTTCTATATTTATTTATTTATTTTTATTTACTTTTTTTGTGCAAATATTGATGTTTTAAATGCATTTATCAAGTGCAACCATTCAACCCTTAAGTTTTTTTTTTGTTTTTTTTTTTTGGGAAAATTAAGTCATAAATATCAAGCCAAAATGTCATCCCCACATAGAGATAGATCAAGATTTATATTAAATCTGCTGTCGTTTTTTAATTTAATTTTAATTTGTTCTGCTTAACTGATGTTTTGGTAATTAAAATGAGTTTGAAAAAGCAGATCATCAAAATAGTATTTTCAATCAAATTATATTATATGACTCTAATGGTTGGAAACTATCGAAAAAGTCAGAATTACTAATAATAGTTTATCCAGTAGTTTCCAAAAAGAAAGAAAATTGGCAAACACCCGTTACATTTCTCTCAAGAGATGTTTCTGTCACTAAAACTAACCTGTTAAAACGGTAGATCTCACGGATGTTTCCAAATAAAGAATTCCTCTCTTCATCTCCAAGCAGCAGAAGAGACTGATTGCTGATGCTCTCCAGGTAATCCTGTGGAGAAACAGACGAAAGCATGAATACTCTCATCAGCATTAGTCATGTGGGACGGGCCTGCCGTCCGAGTACCGAGGATATTGTACCAAGACTTGCTACTGCCAAAACAGCCACAACATGCTGCTGTGAGCATGTAAGAAATACTGCTGCTGCACATATAACACATATGAATAACCCCCATCTAGCATCCATGAATCACCCCGTAGCAGATCAATACAGGTGGAGCTGGGGAAGGTGGAGGGTTTCTGAAGCAAGCTGCAACTGCTACAGCAAGCACTAGCCAAATATCTGAATGTTGAGCAGTCAGCTCATTGGCTACCGATGCAGGAGAGAACCAATCAGCTGCCATGTGACAATGATGTCGCCAGGTCAGATTGAGCTAGACCTATCGGACTGCGCCATCTAGAGTTTCATGCCAGAACTCTGTATTTCAACATGGCCATGATTTACCTAAAACTATGGAATTAATTCATCCAATGTGGCCTTGTTAAACAAGTCTTGGGAATTAATTTGTAACTCGTGGACACAATATCTGTTTTTTTCCCCCATATGTCATGTACAGGGTAATCCGTATTTTAAAGCTGAAGAGGACAATTTCTGTGGAACCCAAGAATTAAAAAAGAAAGTTAAAAATAACAAGTCTCAAACCCATCTTCCACCGGTCCATTCCTTCCAAATACATAGTTGAGTCACTGCAGTTTTATTTGGTGCTGCTAGTGATGCAGAAATGAAACACTTTATGTTTCACAATGAGATTATCGTGCTCTAGTTCTGCAGAAACATACATATGTACTAGTGTTTTTAAAGAACACAGAAACTGTATCTCTCACATACACAAATATAAGCACAGCATGTCAGAATCTGTAACTCCTGCTCCGCCCTGCATCTGAATGTCTCTGTCTTTGGTTGACAGATGAGATAAGTGATTCTCTCACTCTGACGAAAATCTTTAGCTGAACACCCTCAGGCAGTGTAAAATAACCATTCTGTGTGGAAAACACAACCTGTGTCAACAGCCCGCGCACACATAAAGACAGACAGAGAGGTGGGGTTAAAACTGAAAAATAAAGATGGTATGACCCCAGGGAAAAAAACAAAACATCAACATTATCATCAACAAAGCTGTCTACACTGGAAGCACCTGCTTTGCTTTCTTTGAGTATGCTGTTTTCTGTTTGCTTGTAGAAAAAAAGTGCAGAAGATACACTGAGGTAACAAACACTCTATAGTAGAACCTTGAGACGCTAATCATCTCAAACCTGCCAAGAACAACATTAAGATGTAATTTCAAGCACAGCAAAGTGCAATCAAGTAATATTGTGATCTATGAAGAGCTAGGGCTGCACGATAAATCGAAATGGAATCGAGATCGCGATTCGACAGAAGCTGCGATTGTCATGCGTATCTTTCAGTGAAGCACGGTTCTGTGATCAGCAGTAAATCTCCATCCGAAGGCCAGAGAAACTCCAAATACGCCTCGCAGAAGAAACCCAGAAAATGCCTATCGCTGCAGCTGAATAAACAGAAGATTCAACTGCTCTCATTGATTCAGCGTGACTAATAAACACACGACAATAATCTTATTATTATAATTTTCATTAAAATAAAGTATATTTATAATGCAATGCCTTTATCACTGCTTAAATACTATGAAATATGTTGCGTGCCATTCTGTGTAAGAAGCCACATCATCTCACAGAAGGATTTAGTTCAAACACTCGACTGACGTTATGAAGTGAGTTTGGAGTAAAAACATGTTATTAAATGTGGTATTTTCACATGCTTTCAGATGGAGCAGCATTTACTACACAGAGCCGTAGTTCACTGAGAAGCTATGCAAGCAGCTGTCATTATCTTCGATTTCAGAATCGTTCAATAAAATCGCCTGCTTTTGAAAAAAATAATTTTTCTGCGTAGCTTGTCAGTGAACTACGGCTCTGTGTAGTAAATTCTGCTCCATCTGAAAGCACGTGCTGGAGATTTACTACTAAACACAGGAGCAGCTTTACTGACGAGATGCGCATGACAATCACATTCGATTAATCGTGCAGCCCTATGTAGAGCTCCAGCTTTGTGTCCCCAAAAGACCTTCTAAGTCTTGTGTATTGTCTATTAGATGATGTGTTCGTTCATAAGTGTCCTAATGTGGCGAACAGCTGCTGGAAACTGGGTGACGCTCTTACATACAAATAACCTTTGTGACCTTTTCTCCTTGCATACGTGGTCTAATCTGCCTTTGGGTCAAATGATAGCAGTAGTTTGCATCCTGCTGAGGTTGCACTTTAGGCCACAAGCATCCCTCAAACTCCAGTCAGCAGCTCCTGATTTGATTATCTAGATCAGCGGTTCTCAAATCCAGTCCTCACGACCCCCCCGTTCTGCACACTTTGTATGTTTCCCTTAATCACTTCAGACATTTGTTCTATTTGGCCGTAAGTGCCCTGAGAAGTGGACATCACAGGATATTCCGCCCTGGTTCCAGTTCGAAGGGAGCGAATATGTTCCATTCCGAGGGCATAAAAGTGTGAGACGTGAATATAAATTGTAATTTAAGTGCGTCATCCGGGTATTTAAAGTGCACTTTTTCTTTTTGGAATTTTGAGTGTGAACGCACTACTTGCACTATTTATACTAAAAAACGTCATAGAATAGTGCATAAGTACGGGATTTGGGACGCACCTTAACTCTCTCTCACACTCATTTGACTTCTCTTTTCAAGTAACCAATAAGTAATGACCTATAATCTTCATAGCCACACCGTAGCAACCACTTGCAGCACCCTAGCAACCACAGATCAAAAGGGATATCTTTGGATAGAAGTGTCATAGAAACATGGGGGTTTTGCTCCTTTGATAGATGCTAGCAAACAGGAGTTCCATCATGTTACACATGCTAGCAGCAAATAGCTACATGCTAATAGTGATTAGCTAAGTGCTAAATCAGGCTAAGGGCATGCTAAGAACTCCATAAAACTCCATATTAACAATCTGTGACAACTACCAACCGCCTAGCAACACAATAGTAACAGTTCAGAACACCCTAGCAATGCCTAGCAACCATCTAAAACTCTCTAGCAACCGCCTAGCAACGCCCTAGCAACCACTCAGGTTACCATAGCAACGCCCTAGCAACCACCCAGGTTACCATAGCAACTTCCTAGCAACCACCCAGGATATCTTAGCAACCACCTAGCAACACCATGGCAACCACCCAGAACACCCTAGTAACCGCAGTAACACTACCATGGCATTTTAACCTTTGTGGTCAGATTGCGAGTACCAGATTCAATATGCTCACATTTTTACATTATCTGCAAAAAGTGAGTAAAAATGTCTGCAGATTGGATTTAAACTAAATTTTTGTCAAACCAGGGGTCTTCAATGGAGGATCTAAACGGTGGTCCTAGGGGGTCCAAGATGGTACTGCAGGGGCAATTATTGTTTGATCGCAAACTCATTTTAAGTTAAACTCAACCAAAGATAAAGATCATTGTTCCTCCCTCATTAACATAAGTACATTTTGCAAAATTACAACGTAAGGGGTTCTTGCTTTATAAGGTGGGACACACGCCTGTTACACAGAGTTAAGAGTACTACACTACTATTTGTAAAATAAAATATAACCAAATTAGCTTAAATATCTAATAACATACAAGGCCTTTATTGAGAAACCTTTTATAGATCAGCAGGAGCTACCAACTAACAGTGCATTATGGGTAAGTTGCGAGCTTATTTACAACTTTGAGCTCACAGATATGTTGTAACTAAGAGACAATAAAAATCAGTAATGTAAAATGAAAATATGTTGCCTTCACTTTACAAACACACATGTGTTTTCAACAGTCTGATGTGTTAACAGAACGGTTGTTTTGCTAACCCACTTTCCTCTCCTTTATCTGTCCTCTCCATCCATCCTGCCTGCTTTCCTTTTCTTCCATTCTCTCCTCAGACCATCTATCATTCTCTCAGAGCCGGGGGGGCCTGTGAATGTGTCTGTATGGAGGACTAGGTGGGGAAGGGGGTTGCGACCCTCTAAAACTCTCAATCCTCACATTAACAGAGAAAGAGTCAGAAAATCAGGGCAAGGGTGAGAAGAAGAGTTTAGCATTCATCTCCTCGCTCGCTAGGTCAAATGACAGCCATGTGCACTTTACATCTGACAGCTATATAAATCATACACAAAGAAACGCACACACATGCCTCTTATTCAAGGAGCGTCAGTACTAGTCGGAGCCTCATGTTTTATGGGAAGTGCTGTTTTAAGGTTCAAGGTTTGAGCTCAAGTATGGGAACCCATACACTGGAAGCTCACTACCATTTGTTTCCTTGAGCAAAGCACTTCACCCAAAAATAAACTTACTCACTAACTAATTCTGACTTTCTTCCGTGGAAATGAAAATGAAATGTTCTGAAGAAAGTTAAAAACGAACATAAAACTAGTCCATATGACGACATTTGCTATAAAAAAATATACATTTTTATTCACGTCAAGATGTGTCGAACCAGGCTTGATATCAGTGACAATAAACTCCGCTGGTTATTGAATATACAATCACAACAACGTAAAGTCTGAAAATGCAGAATTGCAATGAGATCTGAGAGTTTCTGTCATGATTTTCAGTGAAGAATGACTCTCACACAAAGTTCATGACTTCAGAAAACGTACAATATAGTGTGCAAATGTTCTCTTTTTTGCAGCTTGACATTATGAATAACCATCCACTTACTATGCATGGAGAAAGGCAGCGTGAAAAGTATTTTGTGTTCTATGGGACAAAAAGTCAAACAGCTTCGGAACTACATGGGAATCAATAAATGATGACCAATATGCAGATGAATATTGGTCATCATTTATTGATTCCCATGTAACATTAACGTTAACATTAACATAATATAACATTAACAGGTCATGACAAAATTGTTTGTTAATGAATGGTTTTTCGATTTCTTCAGTGACAGTGAAGCAAAAACACATTATGGAAATAAATGTAATTAAATATACTGTTGACAAAAATATGACAACAATAAATAACACCTATAGATATTAACAATGCACTAGCAATTTTTTTTCTCCACGTTTTTTGCTAAATGTCAATATTTTAAATTAAGAAAACACAGACAAGGCTTAAGCCTAGTCCCAGACTAAAATGCATGTCTGAAATGTTTTAACTGAAATAAACTTGCAATGGCATATCTTAAAATGTTTGAATATTTGGTTTCATTTAGCACTTTTTCACCCAAAAACGTTATTTTAGTCTAACATTAAAATAAAATAAGATGCCATTATTTAGTCACATATTGACTAAATGTAATTGAAATACAAAAACTGACTAAAACAACACAACAAAAAGTTAAGGTTACACTTTATTTCGATAGTCCACTTTAGACATTCTACTAACAGTAACAGGCCACCACTTTGTAATACATGTAAAACCAGTCAAAATTCTCATTAATTTGAAAAATACATGTCTACTAAACTCTCAGAGTAGCACCGGTTAGGGTCGGCCTTAGGTGTTAGTAGAATGGTTGACAAAGTAAAGTGTTAATAGATATTAAGCAGGTAGTCTGCTAATAATGAATTGTAGCTGATGTAGTTGCAAAGTTACTTACTGTTAACAGAATGTCTAAAGTGGACTATCGAAATAAAGTGCTACCAAAGTTAAATAAAAATAAATGAAATTTTTTAGGGGAACTATTCCTTCAAATGTAGCTTGTTGCAATTAGTTTCCTTGAGTAAGCAATCTGCTGAATGACACCCTCAGGAAGTGACTGCACATGCTTTGTGTGTTTCTCACCTGGACTATACTGCGAAGGTCCTGGACGTAGGTTTTTTCCGTTTCAAGAATTTCCTCCACCACTCGGTCCACATACTGGACTTTACGTCCTTCCGGCGACTGAATATCTGCATGGCTATGATTGGTCGGTGTAGGTGTTTGTCGTCCCGTCTCCTCCTCCTCTAGCTGTCGGGCAGGCACCAGCTCCAGTCGGATGGCTCCAGAATCATGATCCCTCTCGGGGGCGGAGCCTAATACCGGCCGCCCCCCCAGCGAGCAGTGGCTGTCACGGGAGGAGGCGGATGAAGACGTGGAGCCGTAGCTCACCGGCCGCTCGTTGCAGTGCGTGGAGTCCATGCTGCGCGAGGAGCAATATCTCAGAGCAGAGTTTCTGATGGGACCACCTGCCTGGCTTAGGACCGGCCCTCCAGCAGGGACCTCCGGGAGTGGCGGTAAAACATCAGTGGAGAATGGATAATCTTCTGAAAGATAAAAAGTGGCTAGACATTAGTTCAATGTGCCATAACTCGGTAAATAATGCAATATGCCATTTGATGCAGAATCAGTTTAAATTATATTTAAAAACTGAAAATGAACCTATGTTTCACGTTCTGAGTGGGAAAAGAAAGTATCACTACTTAGCGAACAGCAGTGTTTTATTGTAGCATTATATAAAAGCTCATTTTAACATCAATGTTTAAAAAAAAAAATACCACCAACTCTTTGCACAACTTGATAATATATATGTAAATTAGTTTACAAACTTAACATCAAGAACATCCAGGTAAACAAGAACACTAGGTAATGTTTATTGCTCTACCTCCCTCCTTTGTCTTTCCTCACATGCTAGTTCGCTATGAGAGCGTAACGACGATTGCTAAGCATCACAACAATTGTTGATTATCTTGCATACACACACCCCAAGTAAGTCGTATACAAAGTCTATTCCTTGCTATCTGCGTTGACCTAAAACTTTGACTTTTCATTACTTTTTGAAATATTAAAACCATACAGTTATGGCAGCCCGATGCAATATGCATATTGGGATTTGTACATTTGAGGAATTTTGATAAATTAGCATGCAACCCTGTTAGAAACTGTCATTCTTAAAGGGATAAAAAAATGAGATATTATGAAGAATATTCTGAAACGGATGCTGGTCCCCATACTATCATGGTCCACATGATAACAGTTCCTCTTCAGGAACTCGAGCTGCGTCGAGAATGCTAGGGGAATGCCTTCAGTGACCCACGATCTGAATCACATGTGAAATCAGTCCAATAGCTGAGCGGGACGTCACGGCGGATAACGTCATGACCAGGAAGCTATAAAAGCACGTGCGGCGGAGCCAGCGTCAGCTTTGTGTCATTCAGCGCCACCCCCCCCCACCCCCACCACAAGCCTCTGCACCAATCGCGGACTGTACAACAGATGTCAACACCAACACAAACCAACATAGTCAAACATAAAGAGACAAAACTACGCAACCCGAAAAAACAAAAACCAGAAAATAAAGGTAACACAGCAAATCCACAACAAAAAAAAATGGAACAACACTTCTATAGAGAGAAGTTAATGAAAAACAAGCCCCCGTTGCAGAAGTGCCTAACCACATTTCCCTGAACAAAAACAAAAACCCACACCAGAAACAACAAGAATTTATCACGAGCTGGGCTCACCCAGCCTTGTGCGTGGTTTGCTTGCGAGCGAAGCATTGTTGTTACTGCCTTGCTTCGCTCTCAGCGGGCTCTCTTTGAGGAGGGAGCTTTCACTATCGTTCCTCGCGGTGCCGGCCCCGCTAGCACACACCCCACCAACACCATAAAGCCACACCCGGCGGGCGGCACACACACCAAGGCAGAGCGGCGGCTGTGCTCGTGGGTTTGGATGGATCATGCTAATCACCAGATACGGCAATCAGATACTCGGGGTTCGGAAGCCAGTGCCTTGCGGATACTTCCCCCAAGCCCCCGGGGAACGAGGCGCACGACGCTCCGCATGTCTTTCTCGAGGAGATTGATAAGGAGGGCGCCAAACGAGCTGCCAGTTGCAAAAACATCAGTTACAACCAAGCATTATTTGCCTTATCTTATAAGGACCAGAATTAATAAGGAGCGAGCTGCGCATTCGGGGAGGATTGGTGTGTCCCAGACCCCCCCCCCCGATAATTAACGCTACGCTCTCGAAGGGCAAGCTACGAGGAGGGTTCTGTGTGAATGTGATAGTGCGATTGCGGTCCCACTGCTGATGAGGCACCGGCGGCGACCTGAGAACGTGGGAGATTAGCTCATGATCTAGCAGCGGGTTGGGGTGGAGGACGCTCTCTCGGCGGAGGTCCCCAGAGCAGCTAGTTCGGCATCCCCTGTCGGCGTGCAGATGCTTCAAGGCACCGAACTAGCCGTTCAGGGCACACCAGAGATCAGTCTCGAGAGACTGAATCCCTTAGTAGATTATTTAGCAGCGTAGAAACTACTGCCAAATGTATCTCATTGGGTCCTGCAGACTGTAGAAAGAGGCTACGGCATCGCCAGTTCAGTTCTCGTCTGCCTCGTTTCAACGGGGTCATCCCCACACTTGTGGGCCCCGAGCAGGCTCTGGTATTAGAACAACAAGTAGTTACTCTCTTAAAGAAGGAGACCATCAAGGTGGTCCCTCCTCATGAAAGAGAGTCCAGGTTCTACAGCCGGTACTTAATTGTTCTGAAGAAGAATGGGGGGTTGCGTCCCATTTTAGATCTGCGCTTATTGAACCGCTCAGTCATGCGACTGAAGTTCAGAATACTCACACTCAAACGAGTCGTGTTTCAGATCAGGTCCGAGGACTGGTTTGTCACGATCGATCTGAAAGACGCTTATTTTCATATCTCCATCCTTCCTCATCTCAGGAAAGTCCCTGAGGTTCGTTTTGGGGGGCAAAGCGTACCAATATCGTGTTATTCCTTTCGGCCTTGCACTCTCACCCCACACATTCACGACTCAACCACATCAACGATTGGTTGATACTAGCTCAATCAGAGCGGATGGCGGTTCGACATCGAGATGGCGTTCTCGCTCACACGAAAGAGCTGGGGTTAAGACTAAACGCCAAGAAAAGTGTGCTTTCTCCAGTAAAGAGAACCACTTATCTGGGCGTGGTATGGGATTCAACAACGATGCAGGCACAGTTGTCTCCTGCTCGAATTGAATCGATCCTCACTGCAGTCGCGAGAATCAGAGAAGGCCGGTCACTCACTGTCAAAAAGTTTCAGAGACTGCTGGGTCTGATGGCAGCTGCGTCCAAGGGTAACTCGTGGCCGGCTGTACATGAGACCCCTACAGTGGTGGCTTAGGACCAAGGGTTTCTCCCTGAGGGGAAACCCGCTTCACTTGCTCAAGGTCACGCGGAGGTGCCTAAGTGCCTTAGACATGTGGAGGAAACCTTGGTTCTTGTCTCCGGGCCCGGTGCTGGGAGCTCCTTGTCAACGCATAACGCTAGCGACGGATGCGTCCCTCACCGGCTGGAGTGCGGTCCCACTGCCCCCAACGTCCCCCCCCGCCCCACACCCCAAGAGCCCCCACCACACCCGCGGTCTGTGGCGGTGTCGCATTCTGAACAACCATCTAACGTGGCATATCAATTGTCTGGAGATGCTGGCCATGTTTCGAGTTCTTCCAGATCTAAGAGGTCACCATGTGTTGGTAACAACACAACGGTGGTCTCTTAAATCAACCACCAGGGAGATCTGCGTTCGCGCCCCTTGTACAAGCAGGTGCACCAGATCCTTGTGTGGTCCCTGCCGGCCAAACCCCACGCCCTCTCGCTGAGAGCAGTTCACCTTCCTGGGCATCTCAATATGGGAGCAGACATCCTGTCAAGGCATGGGCTGAGGCCCGGGGAATGGATGCTACACCCCAAGGTGGTGAAGCAGATATGTAGAGGTTTTGGCCAGGCTCAGGTGGACCTGATTGCGACTTATGTATAACACTGTTCGCCTCTCGCCCCGCCCCCTCTTTGACTCATCCGGCTCCACTGGGGCTGGATGCCATGGTTCAGACGTGGCCGAGGCTTCGTCTGTATGCCTTCCCCCTGATTGCTCTGCTCTTGGGAGTTCTGGAGAGAGTGCGCCGGGGCAGGGCGCAACCGTCGGTTGTTAGTATCCTCATTCTGGCCGGGCCGAGTTGGGTCTCATGCCTGATTTCTCTCCTCCACGGCGCTCCGTGGGCCCGTCAGGAGAGATCTCCTCTCACATGCGGAGGGCACGCCCCCGCCAGGAGCTGTGGGTGTGGCCTCTAAGGAGGCACAACTCATAACTTCCGGTCTCTCAACCAAGGTTGTTGACGACACGACCATCCTACATCCAGCGCTCCTCTAGCGCACCACCCGGGGAGAAACTGTATTTCTGCGGAGACCGCCAGCCCGACCCAACTAACTGCCCATTTGGTACAGTTCTGGATTTCCTGCAGGCCTGTTTATCCGCAGGATTGACCCACTCCACCCTAGAGGTCTTCATGACGACCATTGTGGCCTACCACGCCCCTCTCAGTGGCCATTCAGTGGGAAAACCCTCTTCTTACACGTTTCCTCTGCACTGAGGCAGAGGCCTCCGGCCAGAGAAGCTTAGGCTATGTGGTGGATCAGGATGCTATTCATAGCCTCGAGTCCTCTGATCTCCCATCGCCTCTGGGGGTCAAGAAATTCACTCCTCCAGAAGTGGGCCTTCGGGATGGCGAGCCGCACTACTGAGCCATCGGGCTTTTTGTTCCTCGGCCCCTACTGTGCAGTTTCACACTAGGCCGGATTTGGAAGCCACGACCTGCACCCGGCGAACCGTGGGCTTCGTGTTCCCTAGCGTTCTCGACGCCGCTCGAGCTTCCCCCCTGCACAACACACACAGACGGAACATCTCAGTTTACGTATGTACACATAGTTCCCACCTACGAACCCACCACGACAAAGATGACCACCCACCACGCAACACTGACGTCCAACGTGCAACAATAATTCCCACAGGCCCCCCAACCGTCCCGACGGAGCTCTGCTTTCATTCCTAGAAAGCTGACGCTGCCCGCCACAACATGCTTTATAGCTTCCGGTCTGACGCATGCCGCCGTGACGTCACGGCCTTTCACAAGGGCGTATGTTGGAATCTGATTTAACAAATGTGATTCAGAGCGGGGGTCACTGAAGGCGTTCCCCTAGCGTTCTCGACGCAGCGTCTCGTTCCCTCGAGGAACTAGGGTTACATACGTAACCTGAGACAATTTTTTTCCACATTTTTCCATTTTTTTGGGTGAACTGTCCCTTTAAATGGACTCTTGATTCGTGTCGAACACAAAATTATAACCAAAAATCCCACCCACTGCACTTATAAATTTGTTTCCCACAGACATAGATCTCAAGGGGGAACTTGCACACAAAAATATTATGAGAAACCCACAGTAATCTCTAGCATTCATGTGCAGTAATCGCTATAGTACACACACATACAGTACACACACTCAAAATGACTCTAGGTTTGTCTTTCAGACAACAGTGCTGGTCTCTCTCTGTTCCCATTTTTCTCTTGTACACAATTTAAGAGAAAGCTAAAGGTTAACCTACTTTTAAGTAGCTATAACTATTTTTTATCTCACTAGTCTCACTGTCCCGTTATCCTAACATAGTAACACACCAATAGTAAATCCAAGAACACAACACTAAAATACATCATTTTTACATTCACAAAAGAAACTATGAGTGAAAACCTGTGGGTTTTATGGCTGATTCTACGCATTTGCTAATGTTTTTTTTTGCATAATGCTAGGTGATTAATAGGGTATTCTGGGTAGTTGCTAGGGAGGGACTTCTATCTAGAGACCAGAATATCACTGGAGGTGAATTGGGACTTGTACGGTAAAGACTTGGCACAGTAAACACTAAACAATACCTTAGAAACCACTCAAATGTCCCTAGCACCATTCACGTTTTCTTCAGAAAATATAAAACTCAGGTGTTTATTTAATTTTGAGAGCTTTTACTGCTATAGGTAGAGTGCATGTGTCTGTAATTTTGAGTTTGATTCAGTTGTGTCTTAAACCAGTTGACAGTCACTCATCACATCACTCAGTGAATTACCATGGAACACACACACACACACACACACACAGAGAGAGAGAGAGAGAGTCTTTCATAAAATGAAAGGCCAGCACTGAAAGAGAGAGGCTTTAATGAGCAGATTAATGTGTAATGGAGACATTTCACTCTCTGGGTGAAAAGAAAGAGAGCTCTGTGTGACCGTGCATGTGTGTGTGTGTTGGTGTGTATGTGTGCACGTGTGTGGTTGTAGACTGTCTATTGTCAGACTCACTAACACAACATTGTAAGATCATCCAGACGCACCCACTCCACACACACTAGCACAGGTGTGCACACACAATCAACTCAGTGTAACACAGTCGTTTTTACCCTCCGTTAACACAATAGGTAGATTACCGCAGTGGGAAGGGGTAAGTGATATACATATAGGACAAAGTGAAGCATTGAATTACAATATGTCATACAGTTTGCACCAAATCACGTCATGTAAGCCAGTCACATTCAACAAGTAATCGCTCTCTGACGACAAAACCATATAAAGGGTTTCCAGGGAATTTAAGACTTTCTTTTTGTCTTGCAGTCAACCACATGTCTCCTTCTCAGCTGCCAGTTATGAATAATCACCGCCATTACTCACTCAACACGGAGCCGTCTATATTATCCAGGGCTCCAGAGCAAAGCCACATGATTGGCTCTTGATTGTTTGAGCCAGGCTGTGATTGGTTAATTCCTGTGCATGGCAAACTCACACACTGACCCACTTTCACGAGACAAACACAAAATGAGATCCAGCCATCAAGTAAACACGTATGCTTGAGTGCTGCATATTCATTTCAGTTTAACTATTGATGAATGGATACATCTGTTTATGTTAGAGGCTTTATTAATGTTTCATGCATCAGGTTCACTGATGATTGTGTGCTTTGTTGGATGGGGTCGTGTTCAAGTAAAATAAACTTCTGTGGGTGTGTTTGTACACAGTTGCATGCTGTGTTTATCTTACAGCTGAGATTCTGTTGTGATTCAGTTTGGAATTTACGTTTTACCTATTAAAATGCAAAAAGACAGCATGCTGTTGCTCCCAAATGTGCACACCACAAACATGACATGTCTTCATAATATCACTTTTTCTCACCCTATAAATGTTTTTTCTATTAATATATTTATAAATGAAAAACATATGCCTGTCTTTATATTTCAGGAAGGATGTCCCTTGCATGGGGATCATCTTTTTCCCCCACAAGGGGATGTAGCCAATATTAGCTCAAGAAGCATGCATGGACTTTGAAAATCCACCAGAGATAGTAAATCATCTAGGCACCTTCAGCATTCTAATACTAATCTTGCATACTAAACCATCCCAGACTTACAACAGGAGTGGAATGCAACAGCTCAAGTGTCAGCCTGGTAACACCCCCACCAAAGTTCAGTCAGTTAAAGGTTCTACGTCAGTTGCCACTGACCATTAGAACAGCCAATGGCTTTGTATCATCACACGGGCTTGTCAGCATGAATGAAAACATTTGAGAGGCTGATTCTGTGATACATCAAGAGATAACAAGTTCTACAACCACAAATGCATCACAGCACAGATTGGAATAGTTCAGTCTAATGAATAAATCAGCCACTTAATGAGACGCATTTCAGTTAGGATGAGAAAACCACACCCCTTTTTCACATTTCCCAAAACAACAAAAACAGCCCAAGGGTTTTAGAAGCTCATTATAGCCATATAATACACATTCATGTTTGCTGTATAAATTCATTTATATATATAGATAGGTTTATATATAATGAGGTCAAAAGGAAATCTCGCATGAGGTCACAGAAAAAAAGAGACCAAATCCTGGGTTATTAGACAAACATTTTTAATGAACTAAGCAGGATTGCATGTGATTAACCTGACCTGTTCTCTTTACCTGTACTGTGCTGATACATTGTACTTGTACAGTGCTATTAATATAACATCTATCCCTCATTTTCAGCTTCTAGCAGATGAGGAGACTGACAGCGGGACAGGTGGGACGGGATGGGGACGGATAAAGATTTAAGCATTAAAAGCTACCTACCATAATGCATTATCAATGAAAGAGGTTGATGGCCTCGATCTCGTAAAACTCCACTGAACTAGAAAACAGTGCTGTCCCATGTAGTTTATCAGAGCATAAGCCATTACGGCGGACTCGTTTTCGGTTAATAATTTTGATCAATTTCGTCTCGTAACAGTCCCCCGAGGCCCCCAAGTCCGACAGACAGACTCTCGGCCCACAAGCAGAACAATACTATTCACCCACATTATTGGTTGACACTCTCCCTCTAAAAAATGCTGGGTTAAATACAACCCAGTGCTGGGTTTGTCCCTATTTTACCAGCACCACCTGGGACCCCCAGCACAGCTCTACAACAACCCACCCAACCAAGCAACCCATCAGATCCCACTAAGACAAGTTACGAAAAAAACCCCGGCGTGTAAACACAAACACAGAACCCCACGAGACGCCAACCAAGCCCAAAACCACCACAAACCAGCCACAGCACTACCCACAGACTTGCCTTTGACAATAACCAACGTTAAACTTCCAAACTTAAAAAATGCCAAAAGTAAATATTAATCACAATGCAATGTTTTCATCTAAGGTTAATCGTTTTAGTGTAAGGTCCCTCACACGACGAAGAGGATAATATAAAAACAAAAACAAAATAGTGATGTCAGAAGTACGAAAGAAAGAGCTTATTACCAAGTATATGTACACAACAAGGACTTTGACTTGGCGCGGAGCTTCCAGTGCATAAGTCTAAACGGGATGCACAATAATGTCCTGTTATTATAACGGATGAGTTGTCGTCTATGATTTTAAATGCTTGAGCTTGTAAAGTCGGGTGATTGTGTGATTTGCTGTCAAAGTTTTTATCGTTTTTAAAGCATTGTGCTTACATAGGACTATGGTTCTGTTCCAGAGAAGAGCCAACTACACATGACGGAGAAATAATAGTGCTTGTCCATGATTAACACACACACCACACACACACACCAACACACACCACACACACACACAAACGACACACACACACATTGGTTTCCATGTTTTATGGGGACATTCAATAAATGTAATGGCTTTTATACTGTACAAACTGTATGTGCTATGGCCCTACACCAACTCTACACCTAAACCTACCACTTACAGGAAACTTTGTGCAGTTTTACTTTATCAAAAAAACTAATTCTGTATGATTTACAAGCTTGTTTCCCCATAGGGACCTCAAAAATGTCCCCACAAGGACAAAATTTACCAGTATTATTATACTTGTTGGGGACATGGGTCCCCACACGTGGAATACAAGTTACATACAGTACATTACACACACACACACACACAGTTTTTTTTTTGTGAAAAGTGGGGACATCCCATAGGGGTAATTGTTTTTATACTGTACATACCGTATTTTCTATTGCCCTACACCAAACCTACCCCTAACCCTACCCCTCACAGGAAACTTTGTGCTGCCGTGTAAGATTCCGCAAGACACTCCTCCTCACATGCCGTGATTTATAAGGGTTTTGAAAAGTGGGGACATGGGGTATTGTCCTGAAAAGTCAACTTCTCCTTGTAATACCTATGTCCTAGCTATACCTCGATACACCCTATACACATTTTCTGTACATCAATTGCCCACAACGCCGCCCGGCACAACAAAACACACGCACCCCACAACACAAACACCCAACCACACACACACACAAGACACACCACACACACACACACAACCACACACACTGTCGTATCACTGCTATTACCCCAGTAAAAAACAGCTGCCATGCCATTACAACCTTACACACACAGACACAGACATGCAAACAAGCACAAGTGTAACATGTGCTGTTGGACTTCAAAGGCTACAGGTTATAATGAAAACCAGCAATGTGGTTTTTGTTAAGAAGGAAAATAGGTGTGTGTGTGGGTGTTGTTGTGTGTGTGTGTGTTATATGCAAAGACATTTGTTTAAGATCATGTTTACTTTGATCATTGCAACCAAATCCATTAAAGCGCTGAGCCTTTTGGTTTATTTAGCAGAGGATTCTGGGTTTCACCAGCTTATATTACAGTTAAATCCAGTGTTCTTTATTTATATTTACCCTTTGATCTGTGGAAATACAGTGATATATGGTAACATTTTTGATGGTACGCCATAGCTGTTCTGGGCGATTTCTAGGACATTTCTAGGTGGTTGCCAGGGGGTTTGGAGTGGTTGCTAGGGCTGGATGATTGCTGGAAAATTGCAAGTTGGTTGCTAGGATATCTGACTGGGTGTTACCGCATTGCTGGATGTAGGGTGATCGTATGATTGGGTCTGGCATGGCTCGTGATTGCCACTTAAGTCTTAGGATATTTGTCCCAAATTGGCCAGGTCTTACTTTACATAAAGACTATTGGATTTTTTTTGTCACAATGTCACAATTAAAAATGGTCAACAAATATTTTTGTTGTCGAGTAGCCGTTTGATCTCATATGACCTAATATAAGGGTCTGCAATAACACTGGTTAACCAGTGTGGTGCCGTAGAGCAAGACTGTAATTCAGCCCTCCTGCAAGCAATCCAATAGAAGACACGGCGCTCATGAGCAGCGCAAACGAAACCAAACCAGTAGAGTGTGGGAAAGTTGCACAAAACTACAAACAAAATATACTGTGATGTGTAAAGTCCTCACGGACAAAGTTCTTTGGCATTCTTCAGTTTGGGATAAAATGCAGTTTGGTATAAGCAAGCAGCGCTTTACTGTTAGCGAACATCCTGACACTGATGAGAGCGGCGTTTGGATGAATGTGTAAATACGTGTACTGTGCGCAGAAAATAAAATAAAACAAAATAAGCACACAACAATCAGTGAAATTATTGACAATTGGTAGATTAATCATTCTAATCATCGTTAGATTAATCAATTCAAAAAGAAATATCAAAATAATAATCTGTTGCATCCCTAGTTTTAAACAGCACTGATTACTTTGTATTGAAAGAGTGAAGTAACATTCAGTGAATGTGCCTTATGAAGCTCTATGTAGGTCTCAAGACGCGTCATTGCTCACACATTGTTGCTCAGAGGTAAAACCAGAAGGTGGGCAGCTGGTCTCCAATTTCCTACTCTCTCCCTCATATCACAATGCTGGCTTAGACACACATATCCATTCCTCACAGTGAACGATAGATGGAGAGTGAAGAAAGGGGAGAGAGTAACTAGGGGGGTTTAAGGCGGATTAAGCCCTGTCTGCCCCCCTCTGAGGGCTACTGCTGGGAGACTCAAACATGACATAATTCAGAGGAGACTAAAGGACAAAGACCTCTCTTACACACACACACACACACACACACACACACCACACACACACACACACACACACTCTCTCTCTGTGCCTCACTCTCGTCCGCTCATCAGACAGACAACATCATATAGTCCCCAACAGCCCTCTTCAGATGAATGGTGCCGGTTTTACAGTTACACACACATTCAGCGGGTTGAAGGAGTTCAGGCCTGTGAACGTTGAGCTTTTACAGTTTACTGAGAGAGAAAGAGACTTTGAGAGACTCCCAAACTGAAGTCATGCATGTGTATTTATATATGGATGTCAATAAAAGTTTTAAGCACAGACTTTGCGCTGAAGTCCATCCAGCTGTGAGCTAAGCGGTTCAGTTGAGCGTTTCCTGAGGCCTGTATGTGCCATTTAAACCATTATTTAATCTAGAAAACACACTAGTGGTCAACCAGCACGGGGTTTGCGATGGCTGATATAGTGGCGACTTATAATACAGATATAAACACATGATACATTTTAATTAATTCATAGTAAATTGAGATATACACAATCTTGCGCACTGGCTGATCTAGCCTGAAAAATAAGCTTTTTTACAACACTATTTGAGCAAAATAAACAACATTTATGACACAGTTGTTGTCAAATTTTGTTGGTGATTTCAAACATGAAATCTAATCGCAAGCTTAGTAAACACTTTTGGAGAATTGTATGTTTCCCCATTCAAAGAGATAGGAGCTGCACTTGCATGCCCGAGAGGCATTTCAAAGATGGCCGCCAAGTGACATGACTTGTCTTAAAGGGACTTTGTTTATACTCTTTAAATGGTTAAGCTCACTGTTTCACCTGCCCCCCCCACAATTATTTTACCAAGTCTTATTGTTTGGAAATGTAACAGCACACATCCCTTAACATGACATATGATGTATCATTCATGTCTGTAGCACAAACGGTGCTGGGATGAACTGCGTTCCAAGGTAAAATTGAGAACAAATTCTAATCCTAAGTATGAACAACAGTAATAGCGATACTAGCCTTAGCAAAATGAACACAAAACTGCATAAACATGTACTCCCACCCAGTCATGCACACACAGTCATATCTGTGTAAGCAGTTCCTGACCGCACATACTGTACAGTACGCATATATAATCATTCCCAAACACACGCTCATAAACATGTCAAATACTCAAACAAACAAGTGTGAATGACTCTACTTGTCTGCAGAATGGACACTTTTCAGATCTGTGCAATCAAATGTAACTGTAAAGTGCTGTGCAACTGATGATATGTATGCTATAATGTAGTGTGATGTGTACATAAGGGTCAAGTCAGTACTGTTACAACACATGTCTATCTGTAGAGAATGTGAGCTCTTGAGATGTGTGTTTTTCTTCTGGCCAAGTCAACTGTGCTCCACTGGAAACTATTGCAGGAACTGAAATTAGAAGCTTGTGAGAACATCAAAGCATTAAACATATTAAAGATGTGACTGCAGATGATTGTTAAATGGTTGCTTTAGTGCAAATGAAGTTCTTATGAAATGCTGCTGCCATATGTTTTGTGGTGTAGCAATTTAACCAGCACCATTCTGATATAAAACATGGGTTTTCTCAAAAAATGTAATTCTGTTACTCATTTACAATCCCATATTATTTTTTGTTCGTCCATGAAACACAAAAGGAGAAATTTAGCAGCTGTTTTCTACACAGCAAAGCTTGATGGCACATTTATACTGTAAATTATATTTGGGAGCTTGAGCAGAATTATCAGTGAACTTCGGTCTGTTCTTCACCCAAAGCTATAATATGGCTCCAGACGACTTGTAATTCAACACATGAGTTATATGGACTACTTTTATGATTATTTTATGGTGCTTTTATGATGCCGATGATTTCCGAGGTTAGAACAACAAGACAGTAAGCAAACTATGATGGAATCTTGAGTGAATGTTTCCTGAAATTATAAGTAGTGTTTGCTTACATGCACGTTTTCGCTTTTTGGTTTAAGTATTGTAGCTTTTTCCGCCTGATTAATTGCCCATTTTTATATTAGACTCGTCTATCTGCTCAGACTGATAAGGTCAATCCTTTAATGGTGCATTCAGTCTGATAACCTCATGATCATAAGTGCCAGCAAATATGTGTGTCAGTTTGCAAATTAATTTCCACATATGAATCACTGACAGATTTTCATAAAAAAATATTACGCTATATTACTTTTTCAATTATGCATTGGTCTGCCGTGCCTTTCAGTCCCAAACACTGACATCTGTGTGTATTCATTATAAACGAATCCTATAGCATGAAACATAAACAAAGATTTTACACTGTCACGTTTGCTTTAAGAGAACTCTGATCACCGAGCACAAAAAGAATCAGACACTTGCACAAAATTAAACAATGATCTCATGGTCTTGATATCTCCACGGCAATGTGTGTTTTGCAGCCAAGCGCTGCGTGTCCATAACCAATGGGATTAAATCTCTCAGGCCCGGATTAAATCTCTCAGGCCCGACTGCATGACAGCAGCACACACACTCACGCAAGCAACACAACTTCTATTCTGGTCTCTGAAACATGGTGGAACTCCACCACGACTTCTGGAGCTGGAATGCCTGTAACGGCATGCCGAAAACATTCCCGAAACCACACCAAACTTCTCATCTACTCCAGAGCTGAGGATCCTGAGAAAAAGTCCTTGCTTATCTCTCAATCAAGCATAATGACTCAGAGTAATCACATAGTTATAAATAGCTTTTCTTCACTGCCCATTTCCTGCAATCAGACCGACCCATTATCTCCCAGAAGTCATCAGAAGAACCAGCTGAAGATCTGATGAGTTGGGTATTCTAACTCAGGACATCCACCACTTCAGTTACAACTGAAAAAGTACAGTAAAGAGAAAGAAAGTCATTTCATACTTTTTTAATGCATTTTACTTGCAGACAGACTCTCTATCTACTATAACACATCAAAGAACTGGAGGAGACAAAACAGTCTGACTGCAGTCCAAGGAAAAGCTTAAATATCAATTAATCAACCACAAAAACTATTCCATATGGGAGAAGGACAGAGCCATTCACACTCTTGATGGATGGATGAGCATATATCAGACTTTGTCTGGTGATCTCTGCAGTCATCTGCAAAGCGCTGCTGTCCGGTATGACATCTGAACTATGTTTGCCCTGTCTGGAGGATCAGGATCTGTTACTGATGTGCTTCTATTTCCAGACAGCAGCAGTGTGATGCCATTAACATGAATGATTCGTTTTTTTCACCTTTGTATGTATGATATAACATACACATAGTTTATTACACATGTATAACATGGTGTGCACTTAAAATCAATGTGTTAATTACACATTTATAACAACCAATTTACCGACAGGCTGGCAAGAGGTTTCGCTAGAATCTGAATGCATTTAAAGAATAGGACGTGACAAAGGGACGTAACCTGCGTGAATGAACATACTAATATATACACACCACGCATACAGGGTTAATGTCTGCCCGTGACCCACGGCCCCAGTGATACCCGCAGATTAGATTTCATATGTATATGTACCCTGAAGGTACTACTTTGAACCTTTTATGTGTAAATAAGGTACAAAGGTACACATTTAAAGGTACAGTGTACTTTCAAAACGCTATTTCTCACAGAAGTGAAAAACGAAGCTCCGGGTTAGCAAGAGTAAACCCTCCTAGGATGACTGCTTTTTGAACTTTTGAAACAAGTAATTGTTATCTGCAAATATGTTCTGACAGGTTTTCACCGTGCCATCTTTCAAACACATGCTTTAAACTCTTTCTCGCTCTCTCCAGCTGGGTTGCGTCCCGGGGGGTGTATTACTTTAGGGACAGATGTCCTGAGGGGGTGCTGGTATTGTCTAAAGCAGACTCTAAACTGTTATTATCTCCCCAAAACCCTCAACCCATGGGGGACTAATTTAGGTCAGGAGTGGGGGAGAGCGACGGAGAGCAAAAGGTCTCCTCACAACAACATAACCGAAATATACCCTTTCAATACACACTGAAAAACCATGTGTAGGATTGACTTGAAACCAATTTCCACTCGGAAACTGCTGGTTCATTTCACAAGCAACATTGAATTAAACATGAACATTTGAAGTAAAAAGACTGAAATTTTCTGAGACGTACTACAATAATTAGTTTTATTTACAAATAATTATTCATTGTACCACTCACTTTTATGCAAAATCTTATGTAAACACATGCTCACAACAACACACACATCTACTTAGCTATTTCAATCTAGTTATAATAACCCCAAACAAGCTAAACCCTACCTTTAAAAGAACAAGGTATTATTGACTTTATTTATGAATCATATTTACCTTTGGCAATGTCTTCCAATAAAAGATTGGTCAGATCTACCTAATGTCTGGAGGCAATTTTGTGCCCAAAGTACAGCAACCCACACACACACACACACACACACACACACACACACACACACATACACATATATATGCACTTACAAATATTTCAGTCAGTCGAGGTTGTGTAGAGGACTTCTGTTTGGTACACGAGCCCACCAGCACAAACCAAGCCAAATACATACTCTCAGTTCACAACTTGCCAACACACACATACAGACATTTAGTTAAAAAGAGAGTGGCCAGAGGGTTCAAATGTTGCCACACACACATTCACAGGAAGCTTTCGAGAGCTGCTATGACTTTAGAAGCCATAAAGACACCTTTAATGATGAGATTCTGCACATTAAACATTAACCAACATGTCTAAGGAAACCAAGTGCACACAAAAGTACAATAAAACACGACAAAGACTTGTTTCTCATCTGTTTATGATGTTTAATGCAAGTGTGATCTCTTACCCGTAGGCATTGCAGCTCGATCCAGATTTGATCACATATCCACTTAGTATTCCAGACCAGTGCCACACACACACACACACACACACACACAAACACACTCCTCTAATCCTTCAATTCACTGTTACTTCCTCTGCGACAACAAAGGGTTCGCCTCCGTCTGTGTGAATGATACTGCACACACACACACACACACATTCAGTAAATCCTCGGTTCACACACACATAAGGTCTGAGCCACACCACAACGGTCCTGATGGTCTGCCTGTCACTCACGCATTGAGAACGCTAGTTCTCTTCCCAATCATTCCTCCCCGTGGCCTCCCTCCCCTTTCTTTTTTGGCTCCTCCCTCTCCCACTGCAACAAATTATCAGACTTCCACAGAATGCCTCTCCCTCTCACTTTCTCTTTTAACTTCCTGTGAATTCCGGGAAATTTCTTGCATGCTTTTTTCCTACAGTGTGTATTCATTTATTGTGTTCTTTTTCGTCACGTGATTTATTTTGAGCATTTGTATTTTGGCTCAACAAAATTTACCACCGTGGCTCTGTTCCAAACACTAGTGAGGCTGTTTGATTCTGACTGTCTGAGACAAATTTGGGGAATTGTGAAAGATTCCATTCATAGGGCTAAGTCTTTGCTTTCTGTGACATGCTCTCTGCTCACTGACAGATGATTAATTGCAAAGCATTTTTGATAAACTTCTGACAGTCTCTGCTTCAGGAACTTCATGAGTGAGCGATGTTGGACACTCTACATAGGCAGCAACTCCTTGTGTTATACAAATGGTACTCTTCATGTGACAGACACAAGATACATTATACACAATTCATTTCTACAACGTTTGGGATTAACATTACTTTAATAATGCTAAATGCACAGCACACACAAAAATTGGTAAACACTCAAACTTAAGTTCAGTTGCTGCCGAAAATTATAAAAGTATATATAAAGTATAATTATCTTGGTTGCACAAGTCATTTCAACTTAAATGACATTAAACTGACTTAAAAATCAAGTTGAATTTCATATTTGAACTTGTTTTGATGAGTTAATGTAAAAACATAAGTTGCTATGACTTACTGATCATATCGTTTTTACAGTGTATATTTAAAATGTTATCAATAGAATTTGTTAATAAATTATTTATATTTAACATTTCTCTTGCTTAGTCCACTATCTTGGACAGATGAGCTTGATAGATTTCTCTAAACTTGTCTCTTTTGAAAGAGAAGTGCTGTTATTTGTAATGAATGTGCACTTGTAGTGTACTTCAAATCTTAAAAGTATATATTTTTTTAAAATGTACTGCAGAATATATAATTAATGAAATAAAAGGCCACTTAAGTGCACTTAAAGAGAGTTCAACTCCATGACTGTTTCCTAACACACATAAGTACATTCGTTTATAAGAATGTCAAATTAAATGTTTAACGTTAAAATACTTTTTAAATCATTGTTTTAAATCATATTTTGTTGTGTTTTAAAGTACACTTATTTTCATATATGACTAACATAAAACACATGTAAAGTACTTCAATATTATTTAAACTGTAGTGTTTTCAATATAAGTTATAAGTTAATATATTTTAAATATACTAAACTGAAACGTCATCATTACAAATGTGTAATTACAAATATGTAAACAAATACCATCATGATTCTTTTTTACCATAATGCTTGTCGGTAAATTTGACAGTATTGTACACTTTAACCATATTTCAAAGAAAATACAATTCATTACAAAAGGACATATTAATATGTGGCAAACTACATGTGGCAAAAGAAAGCCTTTTAGACTGCCACTTTTGATGGCTTAAAATGTTATCTACCACTAGTCATCTTCACTAGGTTTGGACGGCCCAGGTATGAGACAGAAAGAGAGAAAGTTATAGCATGTTACAAATTTCTCACGTTAGTCAGCAGGCACAGCAAGCTGACCCTACCACCCCCCCCGCCACAGCCTCTCTCTCTCTCCTCTCCTCCATCTCCTCTCTCTCTCCCTCCCACCCTCCTCTTCTCCGCGTCTCCTCAATCTCCTCTCTCTCATCTCTCCTCTCCTCTCTCTCTCTCTCTCTCTCTGTGTGTTCTGTGTTGTCTGTGTGTGTGAAACAGTAGCAGGGGGTTCAGGATTGATCAATAGCTGAGAACAACCCCACATAAAGACCGCCCCCCCTCTGTTCTCATTGGAGAGGAGCTGTCTGAAACAAACAATACACCACAGCCACTTGATCACACACTATCAGTCAGGGAGATTTATTCCTGTCCACTAACACGCCTGACTAAATCATGCACCTTTCACTTGCTAGTTATTTTAGTTCATTCATTATATCTAATTATATACGTAGATATAAGATTAGATATCATGACTGTCTTTTAAAAGAAAATGAATGAATGAAAGAATAAACACACACACACGCACAAATGAACTACTAACTAACATGTAGGTAAATGAGCTTTTCATGAATTAAATATTCATATGAATGAACAAAGGAACTAAGGTACCAATGAACCAACAATCTAGCTAGCTAGCTAACTAACTAAAATTACTTATAATGTAACTAACTAATGATGAGTGAGTGAGTGAATGAGCACACACACACAACACACACACACACACACACCCACCCACACGAGATACACACCTCAACACACACTTCTCACACACACACACCCACACACTCCTGCAAAACATTATACCTATACTTACTGTAATCTGAATTTGTGACACGATCAAACATTTATGTATAAATGTGTGTCTGTGTGTGCGTGCGTGTGTGTGTGTGTGTGTGTGTGTGTGTGTGCATGCGTTTGTGTGTGTGTGTGTGTGTGTGTTGTGGTGGCGTGTGGTATGTGTGCGTTTGTTGTGTGTGTGTGTGTGTGCTAGCGTGGTAGGTACTGCATTGTAGCATAGCAAAGAGCTTGTTGTCAGTTTAGAATGATGATTTAAAGTCTCGCTTCTCACACACCATCCAGCCCGCCCATTTCAGTTTCATGTTGAAACTGCTGTTTAATCCCTGATCCCTCAAAAAAACGAAACAAACCCCCCGGTTACAGGAGAGGTGAGATTTCCCACAAGACCAAACACGCACCCCATTCACCTTTAAATCCTTACATGTGTTGTTCACACATCTTTAGTGTCAACTGAGGACACCCTACCATTGTGTGCTTGGTATTATTTGTGCCACCATATACTGTAATATTGTAATGTATGTATTAGCATGTAAGGTATTTTAAATCGAAGTACAAATGTTAATTCTTACATACACTACCGTCAACTTTTTAAATAACTTTTTTCACAAGGATGCATTCATTATGCTGTTCATTTTGAGCTTTTAATCAAATAATCCTGAAAAAATTCAAAAATGTATTGATTGATAATAAGTATGCATAATAAATAACTTTCATAATAACACTTATATGACAATGGTTTCTCGAGCAGCCAAATCAGCATATAGAATGATTTCTGAAGCAATATGTGACACTGAAGACTGGAGTAACTGCTGAAAATCCAGCATCTGATCACAGAATACACGTACATCTTAAAAATGCATTACAGTTATTTTTAAATTGTCATAATATTTTCACAATATTACTGTAGATTTGATCAAATAATTGCAAGCCCTTGGTGATCAGAAGGGACTTCTTAATATAATATATATATATACATATTATTATAATATATATCTAGTGTATATTATATATAAGTGATGTATGTGTACACAATACCTTTTTTTTTAAACATTTCTATTAATATTACTTTATATGAATGGTCATGTAATTAACACTACCCATATGCTATTATATTCTAAATTACCTACATTAATTTTTGCTGTAAAAATATTGCTTGTTGTTTATTCAGTCGTTGCCTAATGGTTAGAGAGTCGGACTTGTAACCTGAAGGTTGTAGGTTCGAGTCTCAGGTCCGGCAGGGATTGTAGGTGGGGGGAGTGAATAGCCAGTGCTCTCTTTGACCCTCAATACCACGACTGAGGTGAGACCCTTGAGCAAGAACTGAACCCCCGACTGCTCCCCGGGTGCCGCAGCAATAGGGCTGCCCACTGCTCCAGGTGTGTGTTCACTACTGTGAGTGTGCACTTGGATGGGTTAAATGCAGAGCACAAATTCTGAGTATGGGTCGCCACACTTCACTTCACTCACTTTTTTTTTCATGACACCTGGTGTATTAAATAAAGTTAACCAATTGAACCTACTAGTACTATCATTATTATTATATAAATCAAATAGCTGTATTTCTAGATTCTGACTGTAAAATAAATACTTAAAGTTGTGTAAAATGCACTACAAATGTGACATGAAACAACTCTTCTTTATGTGCATCACTGTACAGCACTCATAGAGACCATTCAGTAAACTTAGTGTGCATGTCAGGATCTAGATCTTCTAGAGGAAGGGTTATATTATTATATTAGGGATTAGGGTTATATTACAGCTATATTAAAAACTGAATATTATATTATAATATATTTAATATTTAATCCAATTTGTCATATTAAGCTAAATTCTGGCAATGATTTTGTACTCCAAAAATATCAAAGTAAAACACACACAATACAGAGGGTGGGGGCTGCCAGGAAGACAGCTGTTGTTATGACAACAGGTTCAGTGGCAAGGCCCTGGGATGTGAGGGGCGGGACGGCCCACACAAAAGAACATCGTTAATAAACGAGTGGGTCCCTCACTCTCACACTCCTTCTCAAAGAAGGACATAAGGAGAGAGAGAGAGGGTAAACACTCTGCTCTCACAATGTACTATATGGGCAAATACAAGTTACACTGGTTGTACATTTCCATTCATGAATATCGTCACACTCCACCACAGCAGATAAAAATCTGAAGCAAATTGTCCTGATACATCCTGGTAATAGACTAGATTTCAGCAGGTGACTGTATATTTGCATGATTATGCTCAGGTGTGTGTGTGTGTTAGTATTTGTTATTCCAGCTGTGAAGCTCAGCCCAGGAAGTGGACATTCCCCCGCTGTAAGGTAGCATCAGTGTGTGTTTGTGTCTGTGTGAATGTTAGAGGTAGTTTTGATGATACATGAAAGCTATCGTCCCTGACCCCAATCCCTAAAACATATCAACAGCCCCCACCACACACACCCTACACAAATTCACACATGCATTTTCAAAAATCTGGCCCTTCAAATATAGCAAAAGAAGTACAGACACACACACTGCATTCAGTAAACTGTACAATTAATTAAGCTGGGCTAGTTTCCTGTCTCTTGTTTCACAACATTTCAAAATATCAAGTCAAATTAAAAGTTTAATGGCAATTTAACATTATTTGTTCATTTGGTGGCCATGTATTAAGTAGGCTTGTGTTTTCAGGGGTCAGCGGCACTGTGTGTGTGTGTGTGTGTGTGTGTGTGTGTGATGGAGGAAGTGCTGTTTGGCCTCAGATGATCACGCTGGGTGAGCAGTCAACAGGAGGTGGAAATGGTCTTCCTCTGACTAACATGGATGTGTTTGTGTGTGCGTGTGTGTGCGTGCGTGCATGTGCATGAGTGTGTGTGTGTGTGTGTGTGCGCGTGCGTGCGTGCATGTGTGTGTGCATGCATGCGTGAGTGAGTGTGTGTGCGTGAGTGTTCTGTGTGTGTGCTTGTGTGTGCGTGAGTGAGTGGTTTGTGCGTGAGGGTGGCTGTGTGTGGTGTGTGTGTGTGTGTGTGTGTGTGTGGTGTGTGTCTGTGTGTGTGTGTGCGCGTTTTTGTGACAAATGATGACATAAATTTGTATAATGACAAAGGTTTGACATAGGTATTACAAGGAGAAGGTGACTTTTCAGGACATTACCCCATGTCCCCACTTTTCAAAATGCTTATAAATCACACAGAATGGAGTGTATTGAAAATCTGAAATAGCACAAAGTCTCCTGTGAGGGGTAGGTTTAGGGGTAGGGTTGGTGTAGGGCAATAGAATATACGGTCTGTACAGTATAAAAACCATTACGCCTATGGAATGTCCCCACTTTTCACAACAACACACCCTGTGTGTGTGTGTGTGGTGTCATGTGTTGGTCCCGTGGTAGTTCCCCTGAGAAAAATGAATCTAACAAAAATATATTCTTATATATGAATATAAATGTCAAAATATACAACAATAATTTGACACTGACTGTGTCCATCAAGTGGATCACTTTAAATAAGGCAGCACATTTACACACTCACATAATGACATCAGCACATTTCCAGTATTTTATCCTGTAAATATTGCATACCAAATATTTGCACATCCAAATCCAGAACACACAACCATACAAACTCAGTAAACAGAGTTATTACAAGACAAACATTTTGTTTTAAATAACTACCATCATTTGGTTTACCCTTAAAAATATTTAAACATTATTAAATTGAGATTTGTTTTCTGAAAATATTTTATGAATATAATGATATGCTCTATTTTGATATGCTCTAGACTTTTGGACATTTGGACACTGGACATTTATTCCCATTGATTTTAAACATTATCCTCAGTAAATGTGCAAAATCACGAATATGCGTTGTGTGGAGTTGGACGTTCATAAGCAATTTTATGAAATAAAAAGCTTTCTAAATGACACATTAAAGCTCAGTAATGCCACAGTGCCTCAGTCCATACAAATAAAAAAACATAAATACTCCTACAAATACAGTACACGGCCAGAGCAAGAACCTGGTAAACATGAAAACTGAATTTTAAAGGAGGCCGTACGTCCATCTGCACAAGCGTCAAAAACAATATTTGCTGCTGTCACTAAACATTGAGTCTATACATACAATTCACTCCTATTATAAATGAATGAATAACAGCCATAAACTCACATTTCAAACAGCTTTGCCACTGTTTCCTGCCCTCCGGTGTGATTCACACAGTTTTCTTGAGAATAAAATCCTTCGGACGTTTAATTCCATGTCCATGGGCTCAAGCAGTCTTGCTTGCTGTCTGACACACACACACGAACACACACACGCAGCCTGAGACTGAGCGTCCACACGCCTCCCACCCGTTCTAATGGAGAGAAAGAGAGAGAGAGAGAGAGAGAGAGAGAGAGCATATATCTGATGTCTTTTCTACTGCGCAACCATCACAAGACACACACACAGTCACTCACATCTCCGGGAAGGCGGAACTGATCACGGGTAACGCTGCAAGCCAACGCCAAGCAAACCAAAAATTGCCTTGCACGTCCCCACCTCAACAAGATCAAGATTTTAGAGAAAATTTGGAGAGAAACGGAGGTGTTAAGAAAGCGAGAAGCGAGCCAAGGGCGAACCGTCCTCCTCTCTACAAACGTACACACAACTGGGTCACTTTAAAGAGGCTACACACACAGAAATAGATCTGAAAGCGGTCCAAGATAGACGTAGAGATGGGATTTCTGCTCAGAGCTCAGTCTGGGGCTAATGCTTTGAAAACACACACACACACACACTCTCAGGGCTGTACCCTTGTAGGAACCTTACCTCTTGTTGACCTTCATTCACATACAGAGAGAATAAACTTGACCCTCCACCACACATAAACACACTAATGTCACCAGAGGAAATCTGTGAAACTGTTTGAGACCCAAAACAACGTCATGGTGTAAAACAGGGGCATTGTTTCAATAATTGTTGCACACACTCACACTCTTGAGGAAAGTCCCTCAATAGAGTTCAACGGTCATTCCTGCTTCCTGAGACTGAAGTGTTTCCATCACACTTCGGTTTTGAATAAAACACACACACCTCATGCATTTATGACCTTATTCATGACAAAAGATACAATGCAGCATTAACAATAATGAATGTCCTTGTACAAATGCCATAAGCACTAAACAGGGCAACACTGTTTGAGTTTGTGTGAGATTCAGGTCGCTGACTGTTATTGTGACATCTGGCACACCCTACATAGGAAACATTCAGCTAATTCAAGCTGTAAATTGATTAAAAACTTTACATTAATTAATCACACAGCTTTCTGTGATTAATCGCACATAAAAATCGGATTATTTTTAATGGCATATTTTAACTATGGTGACACTTTAGATTAGGGAACACATATTCACTATTAACCAAGAGTTTTCCCTCAATACACTTCTAATTTACTGCTTATGGATGGTGAGTAAGATGGATGTTGTAGTAGTTGTGTTTAGGTATGGGGTGGGTTAAGGGATCTATTGTCATGTGGAATAGGGCATTAATATGTGCTTTATAAGCACTAATGAACAGCCAATATGCATACTAATAAGCAACTAGTGGTTACACTTTATTTTACAGCACATGTACTTACAGTGTATGCACTGGGTAGTATAGGGTAACTACATGAGTTAAGGTTAGGTTTAGGGGCAGGTTCAGGGTTAGTATAGTTATTACCCAGTTATTTAAATTGCAATAATAAGTATATAGTATGTACATGCGGAACAGGACTGTAAAATAAAGTGCTACTCAACTAGTTAATAGTGAACAGTGTTCCCTAAACTAAAGTGTTACCTTCATGAGGTATTATCAAGGCTAATATTTCTAATACAATACCTTTGTTAATTTCTTTCTTTTCTTTTTTTTCATATTTTGAGGACATAAGTAATTATAGACACCAGCAATATATCTGAATCAACTGCAACATTTAATAAGCAATGACAATAACCGAACATGATCAATCTTATTACAGAGGTGAGCTTTAGCTTAAGAAAGGTGACTAGCGCAACAGCATGTTCACATTGCAGTGGGAAGCTCCCCACTTCCTGCTCCAGATTTCTGGAGATTGGGAAGCAAACAGGATGTGACCTCATGGTGAAAAGATAAATAGCAGTTGATGGATACTATGACCTCAAAACTATTTATATAATGATTTATAAAAAATCAACCCTTCACAATCATGCTGCTATACATTATGACTCTGAATAAAACACATGCACTGGAGCTACACACAGAGGACACATAAAAAGCTCATTTTAGACACAAAGACAGAAATAGATGGTGGTTTTATAACACACACTTATAAAAATGGTGTGGGTGAGCCAGTATTGGGATCTCATGTGTTTGGTATTAGAGCTAAAACCACAGTCTCTAAAATACAACCCAAATATAACTGAAGTCAAAAGTGTATGTATCACTGCACACTGCAGTGGAGTTTTCTGGTTGGATTTTCTTTCAAAAATTGCTTGTGCATAGAGATAATAACTACATTTTTATATTTTCTAAAGAAAATGTGAGTGACGTCCATACAAAAATCAACACAACAATAGGTTGAGGCTTATTCTGAGATGCTATGTGGTTTCTAAAGGATACTTAGTGTCTCTTAGAGAGTTGCCAGGGTGTTGCTTTGCAGTTGCTTAAGTTCTAGGTGGGTTTTAATGCATTATTATGCGGTTGCTACAGTAGGTGATTGCTTACTAAGTCAAAAGAGTCCATCCCAAAGTCTCTATGATATTTCTAGATATGGGTGGGTTCCTGGATTCCGATCATCCAAGAAGTGTTGTTAAAAAAGTTCATGTGTTCTCACATGTTTGACATTTGAAAGATTCGAAATGTTCAGAAAAGTCATTCTTGCAGCTCATTTTCAATAAAGGAAGAGTTTTAAGTTGTGAAAGTTAAATTTTTTCATATTACAAAATCTGCTTGCATCACACACTACGATAAGCAAATACTTGTATTTTTTTTACATTGTGAACAATTATGTATATGGTATTCCGTGCTCTGATATTTCAGATAAAATATTTTTGAAATGAAAATGGAGAATACAAGTCTCTCCCTGTCCCAACAAATCAGAAATGAGAAAATGCGAAGAGAGAGACACTCTCTAATTCATTTGGGCTTGGTTTTCTGCTTTCATTGTTGGCTGGACGACCAAAACCATTAAACAGGAGAGCACATGTCTAACTAATGAAGGGTTATCTGTGTCGAAACTGCTTTTAGACATGTATACAGACTCACAAAGCAGTAACAGGGCCCAGATGTTTGTTGAACTAAAAGTATGAATATCTCACGAGTGTAAAGAATGTCCTGACACGGCAAACTGAGTGACAAACTGACATCAGATGTCCTAAATAATTCATTCTCAGTATTTACAGACTTCTACTGTCAACAGACCTACTCCCAAAAACACGACTAACATTTAACAGCACTGGCAGATAGGGTTATATTTTTAGAAAGAAATCTGAGTGTTGTCACCAAATTGATGCCAGGATCTTGTATGTATGTGGTTGCCAGGTTGCTAGATGGCTCCTATAGCATTATGGCTGTTTTTTCAGGTGGTTACATACTGACCCAAGTCAGAAAAGCCCACCCTCAAGTATGATATTTTGCTTCTTGTTTGCATTGTCAAAAACCATCATGGAAAATTCATCAGCCAGGACATCTGAAGAATGTGTTTTAGTAAGCATTGCCAAAAACACTGGGCTTCTTCTTCAGAAGGGGCTCAATTATAGGCATTATCCAGTTTTACTGGTGGATCTCCTGTCTGTTTTCAGTATAAATATTTGCTTACACATGCTTTAGAGATATGCTTTAGCATAATTGATATCCTGGACTGTGTCCTGTAATACGCAGATCAACATGGTGAACTGCTGCAGGCAGATCTGCTGTAGCACTGCATGCTGGGCAGACATGCAGGGGGTGTGTGTGTGTGTGTGTGTGTGTGTGTTTGTGTGTGTTTGTGTGTGTGACACAGATGGTGAACCTGTGAGTCATCTCTCTATGTTCTGCACATAAAACAGCCTTATGCTCATTCTGATCCCATATTTATTGTGTATTTTGTTTCATTTAGGAGCTGTTGTTTTACAGAGCACGAAATCTCTTTAATGTCACCTGTTTCTACAAGTTTCTTTCAGACGAGATCTCATCAGTAGCATAACTAGCGGTAGTGCAGGCAGGATATTGCAGTGGGGCCCTCGGAACAGGGGACCCATTATCGCCAGGACCCCTAATAATGTATTATATCACAATATCTCACATGCACGTATAGATTCAATATTAAGACTCCTAACAGTGCGTGTCCACTGCAGTGGGGAAACATCACCATTCAGTGCCAATGAAAACACTAAAAGGTTCTGCTTTAACTGTGTGCAAATGTGTATAATCTGTCAATGTTGTAGACCAGACAAGACCGGGCTTGAGACAGAGACCTGAAGGGTCTGAACAATTCAGGCAGTGTAATATTTTTGGGGGTGAATGAAGCCTGGATTTGCATCAGGGTCACTTGAACCTCCGCAGTGAGCACACCGTGTGCTCTGGTCTAGAGACACAATTGCACAAACTGATCATAAGTTGGCAGAGATCACAAAACTAAAGTCTATGCTCCCAAGACCGTGAAAATATGATCTTGGACTTGAGAAGAAATTAAGACAGATTCCAGTCTTGAGTACTACAAAACTTTAGCTTAATATAGTGGTTGCCAGCCCTTGTCCTGGAACGGAGTTCCCCCAACAGTCTTTCTTATTTGACAGCCCTATTTCGTGTTATGGATTCTTTATTAACAAGCTGATGAGTAGATGCAGGTGAGTTTGATTAGGAAAACATACAAAATGTGCAGAATTGGGGGTAATCCAGGACCAGGGTTGGGAACACTGGTGCAATACATTTTTGTTAAACCAGCTAGTCTAGTCAAAATGAAAGCATTCAAATCGTATTTGAGACTGGAATTAAATATAGTAATATCTAATCATTACAGACGTCACAGTCACTGCATCACACAGTGGACTGGTTGTTGCCTTCCATTTTTCTCTTGATATCTGCATAACGTTTCACATTTCTCAACTTGTGGATGCTCCAATGCTCCACAATGCTACACCAGGGACTCTTGGGATTTGTTTTTTTTAATTTAGAAGGTGTTATGACATAATTTCTATCACGTGTTTTTGTACCAGGGTCCTTAAGATCCTAGTCACACTGCTGGAACTCAACAATGTCTCAGGTTTACCAGACTAACCAATAAAATTCCCCTGTGGGTGGGGAATTCATTGAGATACCTCTTAAAAAACAAAGTGATGAATGACTAATTACATTAGCTATAAATTTCAAACATGGTTGTGTTTTCTCTCTCCTCTGATGTTAGCTAACTATACCAAAACCAAGCTACTGTAAACATACCACAGAAGAGTTCATGACCCGGGTGCTCCCAGCATTACCCTGACAATTAACAGTTGAGAAGACATTCGTTTATGAATCTGCTAAAAAGATCAGCACTATATTATTAATTCTGTCAAAAATCATAACTATACATGGAAGCTCACAGAGACCAAAACGTGTAATCTTTAGTCTTTTGTCTTGAAAAGTGACATTTCAAGTGTGAGTTTCTTTGTAAAAAAATTAGAAGGAAGATTATTGTTAGATAAAAATTATATTTCAGCAGCCCAAATTGATGAAATATATTTCATGAATAATGCACATCATGAACATACTGTAGAATGGAAGGGTTGCATCTTCAGGCAGTGTTTTCAGACCTGACGATTGTCAGCCACAGCATTGTAAGATGACTGGGTTTCAATTTGCAGGCCAAGACCAGGTGATCTCACACCAATTGTTTTTGTACGGATATATGTTTCCTAACTGAAAATGCACCAAGTTTAAAAAACAAACACTTCGAGTAATCTAGGGGTCCATTTACAATCCACCAGGCAATCTCAGACCAATTGGTTTCTTGTGGATCCTATTCACAAATGCCTAAATGAAAAATGCAACAAGTTTCTAAACAAATGCTCCAAGCAAGCCAGGTGTGAAAATGCCTTTTAAACTCTTCTCCTAAAGTTAGCTAATGCTGGTGACATCTTTGGATCCTGCAAGCTGTTTGGATTATGTCTTTCAGTTCCAAAAGGTCATGATGACATTCACGTGGCACCCTGAGGCTAAACTAAACACGGCCACACCTAAGAGAAATAGAGAAACACATATATTTAATAGGGTTTCAGTAACACACCTGCCTTTGAAACCAAATCTCCATAGAAAACAACTGTAACGTTCACCCTTACACAAAACACACACACACACACACACACACACACACACTCCTCTTTAGACTGACACATACTGGTCCGTCTCAACTCCCAGTCACACATGCGGTTCTGATCGTCAGATACGCTTCTCGCCTCGTCTTTCGCCTCAAGTGTGCCACTAATATAGGACAGCTGAACCTTTAGCGACTAAATACAACCTATACAGCCTCTACTCTCTAAGCTCTCTTCTCCTCACCCCTCCTTCTCCCCAGAACTCCCCAAGGTGCTGTCACAGAATACAGGAAACTAGGACGAAAGACAGATAGAAAGAGAACGTCAGTTCTAGAACCAGAGTGTGAGTGCTCTCTTTTCAGAGTAAATCAATCAATATGCAACTGACTTAACCATAGGTCTTCAATCCTGCTCCTGGTTCTGGTTCACTGTTCACTGTTCCGCAGAGTATAGCTACAGCCCTAATCAAACACACGTGAACCAGCTAATCAAGGTCTTCAGGATTACTAAGGCTATAGGCAGATGAGTTTTTTTCAGGGTTGGAGCTGAACTCTGCAGGACAGTGGGTCCCCAGGAGCAGGGCTGAAGACCTAGGCTCTTAACCATACACTCAACACACATCTCCAGATGTTTCTAGTTCAACCTCTGTTATTAACTAGGGGTGCATTTCCCAAAAGCATCATTAGGTGCTATGGTCACGAGCTCCATCGTTACTAACATAGTTCAACAATTCGGCATTTCCCGAAACCACAATTCCAGCAGACATTTGCAAACAAACAGCATCGAAAACTTGTGTGGTTGGAACTACAGCTCTCGACCTGTGCTTAGAAGCATAGTTTCTTGTTAGTATGACATGTGGACTTATAGATCATGCATCAAGTGGAAGAAAAACCCACGGACATTCTATATCATTACACTGTGTTATGGTTCAAACGATGAAGATGCAACCATTGCTGTGTCTCATTTAGAAGGCTGCACCCTCCGGAGGTCGCATTCGAAGGCTGCATTCGTCATCGAGGCTGTCTCATTTCAGAAAAGCAAGTAGGACACTCCGAATGCGACCTTCGAATGCGACGTTCTTTCACAGGAATTCGGAGGGTGCATGAGGTGTATCCTTCGGTGCTACAGATAACCCACAATTCTTTGCGTCGCCATGAACAACCGTTGTTAATTTGAAAAATGCCGGCACCGGCAGATGTAACGTACAGACAAGCGCAGATGTGGTGTTTACAACTTACCTTAATTCGCCTCGGTAAAAATGGATGAACTTTGTTTTTAATATCCTCCTCCTTTTTTTCTCTAATAGATGCCTGCTGTAGGTAGGCTGCAGCTCCTCAAACATTGAACAAAATAAAATCATTTTTTTTTCAAATTACTTTCCAAATTTAGAAATAATTTTCCTTCATTTAAGTAGTGTGAGAGCGCAACGATGCTCTAAATGTGTTGGCATAGCAATGTGATACTTCCGGTTTCCTTTTCCGCCTGTCCTACGAAGGCCGTCTTGTTTAATTCTAGGTTGAGGACACTTTGTATATGCATCCTACAGAGGATGCAACCTCCAGAGGATTCGACCTCCGGAGGGTGCAGCCTTCTAAATGAGAGACAGCTCATGTATGCCAGGGGACTTCAACCCCACCTCCCTGCAGACTTCACTTCAACACACCTGTCTGCTATTATCAAATAAGCCTGAACACCTTGATTAGCTGCTTCAGGTGTGTTTGATTAGGGTTGGAGCTGAACTCTGCAGGACAGTAGCTCTCCAGGAGCATGAAATATACTTCAGTTTTTACATATATGCTAGAGTATGCTTACATTGCGTGTGACGTACATCAGCATAGTACCACATGTAACCATTTGTACTCTGTACGCTCAGGTTGCACATGCTCCTTGAATTTTTTTAACTAATTAGTTGGTCCACAAGGCCTGGGATGTTGTTTCACAAGAAACTGAAAAGACAGAACATCAACAACAAACTTCCAGGCACAACAATAGGATGAGTGCTTGTGTTGGGGGTGAAGAGAAACATGCAACTCTAGTTTAACAAGTACAAATATGTTTTATCGGTTCTAACTCCTGGAGAGAAACAGTGCAGACACTGGACAAACGCAAATCTTTGGCTGTATGCATGTGCCAAGTGTTTGCATCAAAAAAGTATACTTCAGGTTTCATCCACAGACAGAACACTGGCAGACCACCGGTGGTCCATTCACAGATCAAAAAAAAACAAACAAAAAAAAACTTTTCAGATCCTGTAAGAGCTGATTGTCTGGCTATTTCCAGGAGTTAAGCTCTCTGATCACATTAGCAATATTTTTTTCCAGACAAAAAAGGTCCATTGTATATTGTTTGTAGTGTAGCAATGTATGAAGTACAGCTCATACACAAGTCACTTTCAAACCAATCAGCTCTCTGTTGGTCAGTGCAGTGAATCCTTGTGAACCTGTTGCAAAACCTGCATGGGGAAAACTTTCGTCCTCACATGAAATTCCAGATCGTGTGGAGTCCTACTGAAATTACTAGATTTCACTTGTGAAAATTTGCTGATCAGTGATAATAAGTGACTACACCTTAAGAATAGGCAGGTGTTTACTGGTTCACTAGGTCATTTAAATCACTAAATCAGGCAGACAAAGTCTGAAGTACTGCTGGACCCCTATCTGTTGAGGCCCCTTAAAATTGCCCCAACCTTCCTCCACGTTATACCACCCCTAATCCTGAAGCTCATGCTACTTCTGTCCCGAAAGACCTTTCCATTATCAATAAGAATCAGTTTCTCCATTTAGAAAATGAGTGGGATGTTTACCTCCAGGACCCCACTGTTGTGCTCTTTTTTAATTTGTAGCAGTCTCTCTTTCTCGGCTCTGATAATCATTTCCTGCATGTTGTAAGAGGTCATCGTTACAGAAGCACTGCAGCATTGTGCTTTATCAGGCGGTGGGGGGGGGGGGGGGGGCCTCAGCGCTGACGCTATCAGCGGGTGATAGCATTATTCAGTTTGTATGTGTGTGTGTGTGTGTGTGTGTGTGTATGTGGTTTAAGGTGAGGTGGGAGCACTGTAACAGAGAGAGATTTACTTCTGGGCCTCTTATCTGAGCTGTATCTAAATCTTCAACCCAATCTGCCAGCATATAGATCTTCACACACACACACACACACACACACACACACACACACACATGCACGCCCAGTTTTATTGCATTTAATCTTTTTATATCACATGCCAAATAACTGTTGAAAGGAGAGAAAGGGTCATAGAGTAACAAAAAGGCCCATAAGGATGTGAAGGTCCAAATGCCTTCACATGCTTGAGCTTTGCAGTTGCACACGCACACACACACACACCACACACACACTGGGCTATTTATACACAGTTTCCTTTTATTTATCCATGCATTGTTTAGCGCACATCTGCTGCAGTCATGGAGCACAATGGACGAGCCACACAACACACAACACACACACACACACAACGAGTCTACAAACACAATTTGCTAGAATCAGACTGACTAAAGTTGCGATGCTGTATTGTGAGACTATACCAGATGTTAACAAAACCTAGTGAGCTTCCACGATATAATCCAAATTCTAGTCCCAGAATTCCCTGCAATGGACTGAAGGCATCAACACAAATTTAAAACCGTGTTTTACCCAATATTTCTGTGTTTTTGTGCTTATTAAACTCTATTAAAATCATTAAAATCTCCTGTGCACAGGATATGCACGCTCTCTCTCTCTCCTGGGCTCTTCTCTGGGAAGGTGTATGGTATTTGGACCTGGAATAAACTGAAAATGCTGTGGAAAAACGGAAATGTTCAAAACCTAACACACACAAACACAGCACACATGTTTAGCTAACTATCTAAAAAAGGACATGCCATAGATTTCTATTGACTTTATAAAAGGGTAACCCCAACCAACTTTAATTCTAGCCATGACAGACAAGACTGAAATCATTTTTACTTAATGAAGTAAATGTACCTTTGAGGATGAACCCAATGGGAGGTTTTGCCACTGGTTTGCTAAACAGGTCCCACCTCAAACGCACGCCATTGGATTATGCATTTTAAGGCAACATAAACATCCTGACCAATCTGACTTTGTGATTAACTCTGCCTTAACGTTTACCTGTGAAAATCGTACCTCTAATACATTTGTAATTACGACGTGTTACACATTCAAGTCAGACATAACACGGAAGAAGCCTGAACAAAACAAAATAATTAAATTGTGAACAATAAATCCAAATAACTACATCTGAATTCAAAATGTTTAAAATTATTCTCTTGTTATCAAAAATGTATACATGGTACCAAAACAACATTTTTGTGTTACATAAAGCAAACCGAGAAAGTCGACCTAGAATTTTTCATAAATACAACTTCACTCAGTCATCCATGTGCTCGGAACTCGTAATTACGATATTTCCAACTCTACTGAAGGACACATTAAACCAAGGGCTCAAGGTTTGGCTGGTTACCACAGGATAGCATGTTAGTCCCTGCCAGTAGATGTCATAACTATATTAGCTGGCCTCATAGCACCTTTCTCATGTCTTCCTCAGGCAGATTAAACTAATATATTTTAAAATTGATAATATATTTTAAAAAAGTGTAGAGTGCACTTGGCCTCAGTAACCCCCTCAACACACATTTAACAGATCAGTTACACTCCAGGGCCATCTGTCTGTGATCACCAAGACTTGATGGTGTTAAGACACTCTGTCTTGAACTTCAACAGAAGGATTAAAATAGCCTGGAGTTCCTCAGGCTTCTGTCAGCATGAAGATGAGTGAAGGAGAGAACTGACAGGTTAAGCTCTTAAAAGCTTCCTCAGCAGGTGTCCAACACATTAAGAAACACACAGAGACACACACCAGTAGATCTTATTCAGGGTAGATGACATATTTAATATTTCACAAAAGAAAACAAGACTGTGAGGAATGGATGTGCAGTCCATTCAATTGGTTTTATTCTCTAAGTGTCCCATGTTACTGTATGTTGGAAAGACTGTACTTCTATCCCCTTCTATCACTAAATAAGGTACACACACACACACACCTGCCCTGAAACTTTGTCAACCCTTGTATGCGCTCATTTCCTGAATCTGAAAGGTTTCAAAATGGCTGACTGAACTGTAAACAAGATCAGTATCGCAAAACACACCCACACCCACAGAATGCTACATCCCAAAACGAGACAAAACACTGCTCTGTATAACGCGTAGTGATAGGAGACCTAGAGTAAGACTCTGTATTCAGTGTTGGGGGAAACACATTGCGAGTAACATTATGTTACTGTAGATCTAGATTAAATATCAACATGCATTTACTCAACTCATTCGCACAAAAACAGATTCGGTATTCCTCGAAATGAATAAAAACAGTCAAATGCAAACTCAGAATATGACGCAAACCTGCAACAATGTTAAATAACACACATATGTATTTTATCCCATTTTATTAACTAGTGTCTTACCTGCTGAACTCAATGATCCAATTCAACCACACTGATAACAAAAATGACTTTAGATAAACATAACATTTGGGTTTCATTGTTTTATTGCTGAAAAGAGAAAAAATGAGCCCGTCCCAAATGAGAAAAAGTAACGCAAATGTAATGTAATTTAGTAACACAATTAGCTACTTTTTTAGGGAGTAACGCAATATTGTAATGCATTACTTTTACATAAGTAACTTTCCCCAACATTGTCTGTAACAGACACACACACACACACACACGCACGCTTGCGCACACACACACACACACACACACATGCAAACACACACACACACGAATGCACACACACACACATGGTGGGGCCCAAGGGCATTCCTAAAACACACAGTTATGAAAAACATACACACATTTAGACTGTAGGAGGCTGGTGCTGTTGCTGGGTGCTGCTGAGGAAGGTTGTACCATTTCAGTTCGAGTACATTCTTTCCTGCCCAGACAGGAAATGGCCATTTGTCATTGCCTCAAATAACAGTGTTTACTTCCTGTTGCTTTCAGAGTTTTGCTTTCTTTTTCAAGGACAATTGGAGAGAAATCAGCTCAGAAGATGGAAGCACAGAGACTGGAAATCACGTGTGAAATCACTTTTTATAGAATCAACAAATTTGCTTGACTGCAGTACGAAGGGGGAAAAAATATTTATGTATTTTTGATTATTTTTATAATTTTATTTAATTTCACCATACAATGGTCATTCCCAACAGAAAAAAACCCAGCTCAGTGGTGTGGGTTCTTGAGTTTGTGAAGAAGTACAAGCAGAAAGATTTTCTCGCCATCTCTAAACTCTATTCTAATAGCAGATCTTGTAAAAGCACATTTATCATGCCGTGAAACTGGACGAGAACATGGTGGCTTAAACTCAACTGGTGTTCATGAAGACGGACATTTGTTTTATCCAGCTGTATTTACTCAGTGCAACTTATAACATCCAAGTAAAAGACACATGTCAGAAAAAAATTAAATAAATAAATAAATAAACAGAATCACTGAGTTGGAAAAAGTATCACCCCCTTCTAAAAATGACTTGTAAACTCATTCAGGTGTAGCTAATCATCTTCTCAAATGGCACACAGAGCCATCTGACTTTCGACTGTGATCAGCTGTGGTCATTGTGATCAGCTCAGCATGAAAAGAGCTTTCCTGCAGCATTTCAGTCCTTGGTAGTGCAACTGAAGCAAACAATCAGCCATGGGTGGCAAGGCACTGTCAGAAGATCTCCGGGATAAAGTTGTGGACAGGCACAAGTCAGGAGATGCCTAGAAGCACAGTGAGGTCTTTATTAAGAAGTGGGAAGGTATTTGGTTAGAACACGGGGGGTAACAGAATACCCCCGCTGATTCTCTGACGATAAAAAATGTCCCGAGAACAAAAATGTAGAAATAATTGTTGCCGCAAAAATGCCAGTGGATGCCAAGGGAATGTGGAAGTCAGGAACTTTGAATGTTTGGTCTTTTTCTCATACCATAAATCACACATTTAGATGCCGCACATCAATAATATTAATAATAACAATGATTATTAATGTTAATAATATAATAATAATATGAGATATATAATACAGTTAATAATATTAAATATTGGCTCATGCAACTCTGATTTCCTAGCCTTTTAGTGCCTTTTCATGCCCATTTTAAATTAGGTCATCAGGCTGAAAAGAGAACACGTGTAGAAGAAGTTGTGTTTCTGAAGTACATCAATGTGTATGTAGCGTTCAAATCAATGATCAGGAGTTGGATTTGCAACATTATTAACATTATTTTCAACTCTTCTCTCTCTTCCAAAACAAGACCCGCAGGAATCATCAATCAATCCTCAGTGTTATATGTATATTGAGAAAAGGAGAGGGCTAAGAACTGAACCCTGAGATAATAAGCTGAAGCATCTCCATAATAAAGAGAATATAGCATTAACACAATACATTAATACTTCAGTGTGAGTTACTGTCTTCTGTATTTTTTATTTTTTTTTAGATTTACATATACATTTACACAAACATTTTCTGACACATTTCGTTACATGTATTGCTTTTTAAATGTGTTGTGTGAAGAAATTGAAAGGCTTTCTAAAATGAAAATATTAATAAATCAACTTGCAAAAGCAAAGATCCCTCTCTCTAATGTTCAGCAGCTGAGAAGGACATTGTCAGTGAGCCTAACAGATGAAACTAGGGCATACCTATATTTTTTGTTCATTGTTGGTGACACAGTTGGTGAAACTGGCAGGTCTGAGCACACTTCAGTGACATCGAACTGAAGCTGGCAGCCCACACACGCATGGCTGCCCATCATCATCCCTGAACTTTCACCTTTGACATCACATCCCAGTCTCTTCTCTGGACAGACAACAGACTCTGACTGACCTATGAGGGTCATCTCATCTCTGTAACCTCTGACCTCTTCGCACATATCAGTGAACCCAGTATGTGCCCAATTCTGACCCCTCAACCCTGGCCTTATGTGCCTGTTGCAGCTAACGGACAGGTACGTTACTGAAGTACTGCACACTGGCAGAGGAACACACACAGACTCACGGCTGAGCAGGTCAGGACAGACAGACATAAACATAAGCTAAAAACCTCACTAAACATCATTCAACCACAACCAGTCAAAAGTTCAAATCCATATTTAACTTTATACTCCACTGGTATTATGTAGAATCTCAGTGAACATCATCAAAACACTCTCACTGTGAAAACACACAACTCAACAGGATGAAAATGTGGAAGTGTGGAAGAATGGTTAGCTTACACATGGAAGACACACACACAGGAATCCATGCATTCACCACCGAAATACAGCACAGGCCCTGTCCCGCTGCCCCCGGATACAGTCTGACACACAGTCATGTGGCCCACACCTGCATGTATATCAGGAAGCGTGCACTCACTCACTCACTCACACTCACTCACACACTCACTCATTCACACTCACTCACTCACTCACTCACTCACTCACTCACTCACACACTCACTCTCACACACTCACTCACTCACTCACACTCACTCACACACTCACTCACTCTCACTCACTCACTCACTCACTCACACTCACTCACTCACTCACACACTCACACTCAAACACACACACACTCACTCACACACCACACACTCTCACACACAAACACACACACAAACAAACAAACACACTCACTCACTCACACACTCACTCACACTAACACTCCTCACTCAATAACACCTCACTCACTCACAAAATCCCTCACTCACTCAAACACTCACTCACTCACTCACCTCCTACACTCACTCCTTCACACACTCACTCACTCACACACGCCGTGTGGTTTGAGTTTGAGCTCCGTCAAGTTAATTCTTTGTCGTCTAATATTTTATTTTAAAATAAATTTTATACACCATAATTTTAGTTTCTATAACGTGTGAATATATCCCGTCGTATTCTACAACAAAAACAATCAGAGCGCTTTGTTAGCACTGGTTCTATTTTTGACTTCCGAGTCCGCTATTAGCATATAGCCAGCTAGCATCGCCAGCGTGTTTGCCGCTAATCTCGCTTACACTAATACTCTATTCACACACACATTAGCATTGTTTTACTCACTGTTACTTGCTTTAAATGGCAGATTTGTGTCTACTTTTGAGTGCAGGTGAGGACACGTTCGAGTTGCATTCGGTGCAGGTCGAGCTGGAGGTCGTGGAGAAGCAGATCCGGGACCTGGTGGCAAAGCAGATCCAGCTGAGAGAGCGGAGAGCCGCGCTGGAAACTTCCCAGGCTGATGCTTACAAGTCCGAGGTAAGTATACAGCGCGGTGCTATCTCTCCCACCACTTCTACTCTGTGTGTTTCTCTGCACAGGCCCGGTGCACCCAGGACGCGATCTTCCCAGATGTCCTTCACTCCGGCGCCGGGACACCACGGACCCTGGGTGCAGCCGCAGTGGAAGACGCGAGCCAGGTCCCGGGCGACGACCTCTCCCCCTCCACCGCCTCCGGTCTTCGAGATCTCCACCCGGAAACGCTTCGCTCCCCTCCGCGAGACGGAAAGCGACGCTGTGATCATCGGAGACTCCACCGTCCGGCACGTCCGTGCTACGTTAGATGAAGGTAAAGTGCACACTCACTGTTTCCCTGGTGCTAGTGTTCTCAATGTTTCTGCGCAGATACCCACGATCCTAAAGGGCGACGAGAGCCCCGGAGCAGTCGTGCTTCACGCGGGGGTTAACGACACCAAAGCTGCGGCAGACGGAGACGCTGAAGAGGGACTTCAGGAGACTGATCGAGACGGTGCGCCGCACATCGCCCGCGACGACGATCATCGTGTCAGGACCGCTTCCCACGTATCGACGAGGACATGAAAAGTTCAGTAGGCTTTTTGCTTTAAATGAATGGTTATTATCATGGTGTTAAGAACAGAAACTGCTCTTTGTTAATAGCTGGAATCTTTTCTGGGAGCGTCCTAGGCTGTTTCGCGCTGCTGGTCTGCATCCGAGCAGAGTGGGAGCGGAGCTCATGTCAGACAACATCTCCATGATGCTGCGCTCCATATGACTAGTAAGTCAAATCTCAAATAACTGCCCTGATGACTTGTGTTCTACCCGCTTAAATGATAGAAGTACTTGTGCTGTCCAATCTATAAAGACTGTGTCTGTTCCCCGAATAGTGAGGTCAAAATATAAATTTAATGCAGGATCTAGAAAAAATTTGATCGTGATTAAACCAGAAAAATTTAAAATAAATGAACAAAAAACATTTTAAAGTTTGGGCTCCTAAACAATAGATCACTCACACCCAAAGCAGTTACTGTAAATTAAATGATAACAGATAATAGTTTTGATGTACTCTGATGTGCTTGACTGAAACCTGGCTAAAACCAAACGATTATATTTGTCTAAATGAGTCTACTCCACCAAGCTACTGTTATAAGCATGAGCCCCGTCAGACTGGCCGTGGTGGCGGTGTTGCAACAATATATAGTGATATTCTCAATGTTACTCAGAAGACAGGATACAGGTTTAACTCATTCGAATACTAATGCTTAATGTTACACTGTCGGATATGCAAAAGAAATCAATTGTATCTCTTGCTCTGGCTACTGTATATAGACCACCAGGGCCGTATACAGATTTCCTAAAAGAATTTGCAGATTTCCTCTCAGACATATTTGTTACTGTTGATAAAGCGCTAATTGCCGGAAATTTTAATATTCACATTGATAATACAAATGATGCATTAGGACTTGCGTTTACTGACCTAATAAACTCTTTTGGAGTCAAGCAAAATGTCACCGGGCCCACTCATCGTTTTAATCATACGCTAGATTTAATTATATCGCATGGAATTGATCTTACTGATAAAGATATCGTACCTCAAAGTGATGATGTTACTGACTATTTCCTTGTATCGTGCATGCTGCGTGTTACTAATATTAACTCTATGGCTCCGCGTTATCGTCCGGGCAGAACTATTGTTCCAGCCACCAAAGACAGATTCACAAATAACCTGCCTGATTTATCTCAACTGCTCTGTGTACCAATAAGTACACATGAACTAGACGAAATAAATAGCAACATGGGCACTATCTTCTCTAATACATTGAAGCTGTTGCCCCCATCAAATTGAAAAAAGGTTAGAGAAAAACTTACTGCGCCATGTTACAACAGTAATACCCATTCTCTCAAGAAACAAAAAACTCGTAGTCTTGAGCGCAAAATGGAGAAAAACTAACTTGGAAGTATTTAGAATTGCATGGAAAAACAGTATATCCAGCTATGGACAGGCTCTAAAAGCTGCCAGGGCATATCCACAAACTCATAGAAAATAAACAAAACAATCCAAGGCTTTTATTTAGCACAGTGGCTAGATTAACAAATAACCAGACGCCACCCGATCTAAATATTCCCGCACAGTTTAATAGTAATGACTTTATGAATTTCTTCACTGATAAAATAGATAACATCAGAAATACAATAACAAATGTAGATTCTACAGCGTATATTACTTCAGCTTCATTCATCGCACAAAAAGATAAACTGCAGTGCTTTACAGCTATAGGACAGGAAGAGCTAATAAACTTATCACTGCATCTAAACCAACAACATGCCTGTTAGATCCTGTACCCACTAAATTACTGAAAGAGTTGTTACCTGTAGCAGAAGAACCACTTCTCAATATTATTAACTCGTCGTTGTCTTTAGGTCACGTCCCAAAAACATTCAAGCTGGCGGTTATTAAGCCTCTTATTAAAGAAACCACAACTAGATCCTAGTGAAATGGCAAATTACAGACCCATCTCAAATCTTCCTTTATGTCTAAAATTTTAGGAAAAGTTGTGTCTGCTCAATTGTGCTCCTTCCTGCAAAAAAATGATCTCTATGAAGAATTTCAGTCAGGTTTCAGGCCCCACCATAGAAACCACGCAGAAACTGCACTTGTTAAAATTACAAATTACTTGCTTCTTGCGTCAGACCAAAGCTCTTATGATCGCATTACTAGTTTTACTTGATCTTAGTGCTGCATTCGATACTATAGATCATGACATACTCATAGATCGATTACAAAACTATACAGGTATCCAAGGGCAGGCTTTAAGATGGTTTAGATCCTACCTGTCAAATCGCTACCACTTTGTTCATTTAAAAGGGGAGTCATCTAAATTATCACCAGTAAAGTATGGAGTGCCATAAGGATCTGTCCTAGGTCCTCTGCTATTTTCAATATACATGTTGCCCCTTGGTAATATTATTAGAAAATACGGGATTAGTTTCCACTGTTATGCCGATGATACTCAACTATATATCTCAACAAGACCAGATGAAACTTCTAAATTATCTAAGCTAACAGAGTGTGTTAAAAATATAAAAGATTGGATGACCAATAATTTTCTCCTATTAAATTCGGATAAGACAGAGATATTACTTATTGGACCAAAAGACAGTACGCAGAATCTCTTGGATTACAATTTGCAACTAGACGTATGTACTGTTGCTTCCTCTATAGTCAAAAATCTGGCTGTTATATTAGATAGCAACTTGTCTTTTGAAAATCATATTTCCCATGTTACAAAAACAGCATTCTTCCATCTTAGAAACATTGCCAAGTTACGAAACATGATACCTGTTTCTGATGCAGAAAAGCTAGTTCATGCATTCATGACCTCTAGACTGGACTATTATAATGCACTGCTAGGTGGTTGTCCTGCATCTTCAATAAACAAGCTACAGATAGTCCAAAATGCAGCGGCTAGAGTCCTTACCAGGTCAAGAAAATATGATCATATTACCCCCAATTTTACATTCTCTGCACTGGCTACCCATTAAGTTCCATATCAGTTACAAAATAATATTACTTGCCTATAAGGCCCTTAATAGGTTAGCTCCTGCATACCTAACTAGTCTTCTACCACGCTACAATCCATCACGCTCCCTAAGGTCGCAAAATTCTGGACTTTTGGTAGTACCTAGGATAGCAAAGTCCACTAAAGGAGGTAGAGCTTTTTCGCATTTGGCTCCCAAACTCTGGAATAGCCTTCCGGATACCGTTCGGGGTTCAGACACACTCTGTCTGTTTAAATCTAGATTAAAGACACATCTCTTTGGCCAAGCATTCAAATAATGCATCTCATAATCTTTTACTGCAGTCATAATCTTTTACTGCAGTTATATCTAATCAAATGCACATTATTATTCGTTAGTTTGGGTTAAACAAATCATTTTTGCTTGGTTGGAACAGCAGCTACGCTAATTAGTTGATGTTTCTCTGTCTTTTGGCACGGGATTAACATCCCGTGGTAACTAGGATTTACACAAGCTTCAGTCTGGATCCAGAACACCTGAGAAGAGATGATGCAACCCCTCAGAGGACCTCAGATGATGCCAACCCTGAACAACATACAGAACTACCACATTTTGCTATAAGTTTGATTGCATCATATAATAATTGCTGTTAATATTATTCATCGTCTGTTTTATTACGTCTTATATTGATTTTTCCGTACTGCTGGTTCGTCTGGTCAGAGGAGAACTGGCCCCCCGACTGAGCCTGGTTTCTCCCAAGGTTTTTTCTCCATTCTGTCACGATGGAGTTTTGGTTCCTTGCCACTGTCGCCTCTTGCTTGCTTAGTTGGGGACACTTCATTTTCAGCGTTATCGTTGACATGATTGCAAAAATACTATTTAAACTAAACTGAGCTGGACGATGACATCACTGAATAAATGATGAACTGACTTTAACTGAAAAAATGAGTGTTTACTATTGTCATTTTTGCATTATTGACACTATTTTCCTAATTAATGCTGTGCAGTTGCTTTGTCACAATCTGTATTGTTAAAAGCGATATATAAATAAAGGTGATTGACTTGACATCTCACACACACACACTCACTCATCACTGCACTCACACGCACTCACTCACTCACACCACCACTCCCTCACTCACTCACACTCACTCACTCCCACACACACACACTCACTCTCACTCACGCACTCACCCACTCCACCCACTCACTCACTCACTCACTCATACCCTCTCCCCCACACCACCACACACCCCCACACTACATCCCCTCCTCCCTCCCCCTCCCTCCCTCACTCCCACTCATCACTCACTCACTCACCGCACACACACCACTCACACTCACTCACTCACTCACTCACTCTCACTCAGCACTCACTCCCACACTCACTCACTCACTCACTCACTCTCACTCACTCACACTCACTCACGCACACACTCACTCACTCTCACTCACACTCACTCATCACTCACTCACACACCACTCACACTCACTCCCTCACACACACTCTCACAACTCACTCACTCACACACACATCACACTCACGCACTCACTCACTAACTCAATCACTCATTCACCCTTCACTCACTCACGCACTGCACTCACTCACACACTCACTCACTCACACTCACTCACACACACACACTCTCTCTCACACACACCACACACACACACACACACTCACTCACACTCACTCACTCACACTCACACACACACAAACACACACACACACTCTCACACACACTCACTCACACACACACACACACATACTGTATACACACACACACATACATACACACACACACACACACACACACACACACACATATTTGTATATGTGGTTTACAGGGACTCTCCATAGGCGTAATGGTTTTTACACTGTGCAAACTGTATTTTCTATACATTTACATTAACCCTACCCCTAAACCTACATGAAGTGTCCTCATAAACCATGTTCACGTTGTAATACCAAATTTACTAAATGTACCTGTTTTTGAAAATAATGATTAAAATGTGTATACTTATGTCACACTTAATATGCAATTAATATGTGTTGTTACTTTTCACTTGATGGCATTATTAATTGTTATTGAATACAAAAATAGATTTTTGTTTTTTGTGAAACTAAAATTAATACAAAATGTACATTTCTAAGAACTTGGCGCATGCCTTTTAGAGTGTATTCCTTTTCTTTTTAAGATTTTTGCTTTTCATCAGCTTAGACATACTTAATTACCATTTTGCCAAATACAAAAATCTTTGATCAGCATAAACAACTGTTAAAAACAAACAAACAAAAATAAAACGCAACAGGATGTGCTGTTTGTGTGTGAGTAAAATCAGATTGATGAGGTAATGACAGATAGCAGTCTTGATTGGTCGACAGCTGTTTTTCGTGTCCTGTTACCATTTTTAACACACACACACACACTCTTTTAAACCCTCACTATGTCTATTTCACACACATTCATATTTTGTGCACTATCAAAATAGACAAAATACAAGACACTAAAGTGAAGTGACATGTGGCCAAGTATGATGACCCATACTCGGAATTAGTGCTCTGCATTTAACATCCAAAGTGCACACACACACAGCAGTGAACACACACACACACACACACACACACACACACACGGAGCAGTGGGCAGCCATTTACGCTGCGGCGCCCGGGGAGCAGTTGGGGGTTCGGTGCCTTGCTCAAGGGCACCTCAGTCGTGGTATTGAAGGTGGAAGAGAGCGCTGTACATTCACTCCCCCCACCTACAATCCCTGCCGGTACAAGACTCGAACCCACAACCTTTAGGTACACTGACGCATACAACAGTTTTATGAATGATTTACACAGAGATCCATTCTGTTTATGCAGGCTTTCACCTCAAACAGACAGAGGAAGACAGAAGTGTGAAAGTGTTGTTCCTGAGATTCTGATGTCAAACCCTTGTTTCTTTCTCACCCTGTGCTCAGTATCTTTATAAACCAGCACTGCCCTCAGCGTGTGCCGTCACACAGGAGATGTGCTGATTCTCAACTCTACATTCCAGGCAATGTATGAAACTCTAGCTCTCTAGCTAGCTTAGTGAGTTGACTACTTAGACAGCAACTTTTTTTAAGGCATCACCTGACTTGAAGGTTTTTCCATCTTGTCAATTTTTCATGCAGTATGACATGTATCCTTCAATGAGAAGGCAATCACAGAAGTTCATTCTCTTGTAAAATACTAGTAGTGTACTTCAAACCTTGAACTCAACACATCTAAAGAGGGACAGTTCACCCAAAAATGAAAATAAAATACTTAATTTTACTTAATTTTGGCTATTTAATTTTGAATCCTTATCAATGAAATCTAGCTTAGCTACATGCCAAAATCAAGCTCTGCTGAAATATTTGTGAGTTGACTTGTGGCACACTTCATGTGAGGAGAACTAGGTGTTTACTGGTCCAGCAGAGCTCTCCTCTCAAGTCTCTATGATATTCTGTTCCTATATGAGCAATAACAGTATAGTAATAGCAATTATTTAGCATTAAAGGGGGAAACAAACCATTTTTAACCATTTTAAACTAACCAGACTCCGTAAAATAAGCGAAAACTGCACACAGATTTAAAAAAAAAAAACAGATGTTTGGAGGAGAGTTCACTTCTCTGAAATTATAGTCTGAGTCTGAGGCTGCCAACACAGCTGGCACTTCCTCTGTGCTTTCTGTACGCTAACAAGGAAGAGTCGTTCAGCTGGACAGGATGTGCATCTTCCTCTGCCTCACTGTACGGTAAAACCAGAGCGTTTTACCGGATTGCAGAGATCTGTGCCTCATGTGGTTTAAAAACCCTCGTTCACAGTTGATTATTGTGATAATTTCTCTGTGGCACTAATTGGAAAAAAAAGAGAGAGAATGGAAAAAGGAAAAAAGAGAGGAAGCGGGACAGATAGAGAATATAAATAGTATGATAATTCATTTTTTTATGTAATTTTACTTTATTAGCAGGCATCACTATTAGACAGTGTAGCAAACTGTCGTTTTTTTATTTTATTTTACATTTTATTATTTCGCAAACATCAGTATTACCGTTTTTCATAAATAGGATTAGGGATATGGTTGGAGTAGTTAGTACTAAACTTTGGTCTATAACTTTTCCCATGCCTTAAAAAAAAATCAGATTTGATTTTTAATTGTTTAAATATGTGTCTAAATGTTTGTGTATACAGGCTAACGTTACTAAAGCGTTGGCAGTGTAAAGCTTTTGTAGCATGTTAATAAAACCACTTGAATCTGAGAGGGAGAGAGAGGAAGTAGGTTTGCGTTGCTGAGAAGAAACAAAAGATGAAGGTTCATTTCTCTCTCTCTCTCTGAAGCGTGACCTCTCTGTGGGTAGTTTGAGAGGGACAGGTGAAAGGTCATGACCTCGACGTAAAGCTCTGCTGGGTGCGGAAGAGGGTCACAGGTGAACCCCGCAGGGCGAAACACAATGCACTCACGCACTTCTCACATGCACCGCTCAGGAACAAGTGAAAACAAGCCAATCATCACAGCCGAACGCTCAAATGACAACCAATCACAAATGACTTAAAGCGTCCTCATTAAAACATGTGGAGCGCTTCAGAAAAGGCTTTTTGTCTATTCTTCAGATTCCAATAGTCCAATACTGGATTCGTAACAGGAAAATGTGCTGTTGTGTTGAAGAGTGGTAAAGACACATTTAGAAATTAACAGCACAATAAACCAAGCAGCCTAATTACTCTGAAAACATCATTTTATGGGATTTAGAGTACTTTCCCAGGTTAATGTGCAGAGTAAAGTACAAGTAGACCTTTGCAGGGTGATGTTGAAGAATAAACACTGCTGCTCTGTGGGGTTTTCAAAACACTGCTCCGTTTGTCGTGAGCGGCTCAATGTGTTGACATGAAGCTCAATCGGCGCTGTGAGTTTGGGGTGGAACGACCTGTCAGCTCTGTCACAGAGGGAATGCCAGACCCTGTGCGAATTTCAGTCATGAGGCCGCATAAACAAGACCATTACGACTGGGACATGGTAATCGTCAGATAACACCTTTCAGTGTAGGGCAGTGTTTTACAGTTAGAATGGGGCTCATGTTATGGTGTCAGGGATGAATATTGCAATGAACAAGGACTTTAGTAACATACATTAAAATACTGGTACCGTGAATTTGTAAGATTTTTTTTGATGTTTTAGAAGGTGTATTCTGGTCCTTCAGAAATCATTCTAATATGCTTTTGTTTGAAATAGAAATATTTTGTAACAAATAAATGCCTTAAATGTCTTTACTGTCACTTTTGATCAATTTTGTGCATTTATTTGTTTTACTTTTTTTCTCAATATAATGCATATTCTTGCTGAATGGAAGTGTAAAAAAAAAATCTTATTGACCTCAAAGTGTATTTACAAAAATTTTTGAAAATTACATGCTGTGAACAATTGTATCTTTTCAGAGAATTATTAACCATTTATCACTAGAAACAACATTAAGCCATGCGCAATAAAATATTGTGTTGATAATTTCAGGGAAATGTTGGTTATGATTTAAGAGCTTAAACTTAAAGGAATCATACTGTAGGTGGCTAGGATGTTTTCTGCTTTATTTGATTTTTTAACCAGTCAGTTAACTATACATTTTTATTTCTTTCTTTGTTTAACAAAATGTAAATATTTGTTTATTTATGAAATTCACATAGGACACACTTCACCTTTAATTTATGCTAAAAAAAAAAAAAGCTTTGGTTTATGTCACTAATTACAATACATTTAGTAACTAGAGTTCTTCTTGAGTTTGCCATAAAATCTGTAAAACATTCAAATTTATTAAATGAAATTATTTTATTTTATTCAAATTTTACTGAAATTCATTGCACTTAATACAAAACGTTATGTGAACTCAGCCTGTTAACTAGCAGGTAACTATAAGAGAACAGAGTCAATGTTATTAAATTAAATAGTTTTCACCAATAGAGTTTAAATAATTTTTGGGAAATATTTTTTACTCAAATGAAGTACGTTTACACTATTCATAACTATTGGTTTGTAAGCTTAAGCAGTTCTGTCTTTTTCTCTGATGTTTGGTGGTTTGGAGTATTTAGACCTACACTGCAGGGATTCATCAGTCTGTGAGCTTTTCAGTTCAAACACACAGTCTGGTTCTGCTTAAAGACACAGGTAAGTGTTTTTATGGAGTCTTTGAAAAGTAGCGGCACACAGTGTATACGCTGTATATGTTTCATGAGCACAGTAGCTATGTGAGAGGTGTCTAGACAAGACCTTTCAATTACAGGCCATTCCACATCTTCTGCCATCCTGCAGAGCTTTCCCTGGAACATAATAATACACTCAGCATGTTGTTTCTCTGTATCTTATAATAGAGCTTATGTAATACATGTGCACACACACACACACACACACACACACAAAGAGAAAGCTATATCCAACCTCCTCTCTGATGTTCTAATGCCAGTGCTAATCCTGATAATGCTAATCAATGCTTATAATCTAAAAATCGTAATAAATCGTTTTAAAATTAATATTGGCCTACTTTATATTGATTATACTAAACTAAAGACAGGAAGTGTTTTAAGGATGAAGGAAGTCTGATACATGAGACACTCTGAGGAAGGCTGAAGGCCGAAATGCATCAGTGTGCAGAGTTTTAGGTAATTTAATGTATATATTGAGATGGCCAGAATGTGAATACATGCATTTGACCTTTTTTTGGATCAGAATAAGTGCCTTGGATTCCCTTTTTTCAAAAGTTGTTTCAAACCCAACCAAAGAGCACCTTCTGGGATTATTTCACAAGGTCCTTTCAGCAAGTAGCGCTTCAAGATGTCTCCTACAAAAAGACAGGAAGTATTGGAGAGAAGAGCTTTCACTTTAGACCTTCCCTATAAAGTTTTGACTTCACTTTTGGAGCTTCCAGAAATAACATTGCATGCAGTGACAGTGCATTAGGCTATGTGTCGTTGTGCAAAACCTATAAAAGAATGCTAATGGATTGCTAATGAGGTTTCATAATTCATTATTTGGCATCAGTCCTGAAGGGATCAATTAGCAATTCTTCAAGAACTCCAACCCAGGCTCACTGGAAAAACATGCCTCCATCTACACATTTGTATAACTCTAAAAACGTGCCTATACATACAATCCACTGCAGTTTCCGGCTGAAACGCACACTTTTGGCAGTAAAACACCAACAACTTTTCCTTTTTACACAAATTATGATAGGGGCAGATTATTGATTAATAAAGGCTTATTTTCACGTGGTTTCTTCCACAACACAATGTTATAACCCTCAAAACACCTTTATAGTGCATGAGTTGTAAACTAATAGCAGCATTTTAATGTTTTCATCACTTAGACTTTGGTTGCTCACCTGTTACACTTGCAGATCACCCATGACACACAAGCACTTGACAAAAGTGCTCAAAGCCTTGTAGAAACAATCCAACATTGCATAGGCTAGCTGCTTCACCAAATGCTTTTTTCCCCAGCTTGCCTACTCTTATCGGTTTATTAGAGGGTATTTTATTTTCATTAGTGGTATAGCATTAATCCCATAGCATTTCATTTCCTAACTGCCGCGATACATGTGCAACCCAGTAGAAAAAAATTCTACATATTGATTTATTTTTCTTTTTGTTTGGTTTTAGATCAGAACTAAATCTAAAATGAGTTTATAACTAAATGTGAATAAAGTATGAATATCTATATATTGTTGTATAAAAGTGTGTATGAATGCCTTTAAGCAGAGATCTTCAGCCCTGTTCCTGGGGACCCATTGTCCTGCAGAGTTTAGCTACAACCCTAATCAAACACACCTGAAGCAGCTAATCAAGGTCTTCAGGATCACTTGAAAAGTCACAGGCCGGGTGTGCTGAAGCAGGTTGGAAATAAACTTTGCAGGACAGTGGGTTCCCAGGAGCAGGGTTGAAGACCTGTGCCTTTAAACAATTATGTGTCAAGTTTGATTACTCTACACATGTGAAAAACGTATTAACCAACAAGTAAGGTAAGGTTGGTAATTGGTTTACGAGTGATAAGTCCCACCCTCACCTATGTGTTGTGGAATGTGAGTGGTTGTTTGAGTGTGACAAAAGGAATGATTGTCAAGGCAGTCAATCCGAGAGATGAGCTGGGAGACGCGCTGCATTCGAAAAGATAGTGGTTATTGACTTATGCTAAAATATAAGGGTGCTTTCACACCTGTAGATCGATTGCTTTGTTCCGAAAAAGGGATTAAAATTATTACAATGCTGCTTTTTATTCTTGGTGCGGTTTGCTTTCACACGGCAAAGTTTCTAAATGGACTAAATTTGTTAATACATGTCATGCGCGAGTAAACTGTTGTCTCATTGGTCAAAGTTCCATGGTTTATTTTCCGGGATTCCACTAATCTGTCACGGCTATCATCTATCAGGATGGAACGACAACAGTTTTTTTTTTTTTGTAGATGTCCTTATATTAATTTATCATTTTGAGCAGGAGTCCAAGATTCATCGGAAAAACATTGTTAAAATGCACCTACTACAAAGAGCAATAAGACGGCATTATAAAATGAAAAAGTGCACTTTTTATTTTGAATGGCGAAGACGTGCTCACCTACAGACATTCACAGGTTCATTCTGAAGTATTAGCTAATGCTTTTCACAGAACTTACGTAATTACCCATTATACATTGTGATATAATCTGGTTCGTTGGTCCGTTAGATCAGATTGCTTTCTCACTACAACCGAACCGCTCCAGAGTTCGTTTTCAATCAAGCCCAGACCACCTCGTTCAGGCGATCTCGGACCGATTGTTTTGGCGTGGATCCGAACGCGATTGCCGTGTTCACATATGCCCAAACGAACCGAGCTAAGGGGGGAAACGCGTCAGGTTCCGAAACAATGAGCCAGGTGTGAAAGCACCCTAAAACTGTAATATAGGTTGCGTGCGAAACACAAGAGTTCATGTTCATTTGTGTTTACTTTACTGAGTTCGCCGCAAATGTTTATCCGACATCCAGGTGTCGCTCATCTGCCAGTCCAGCGAGGCTAGACTGTGTTTAATATCATGAGATTTGCGCATCTACGCATCTGGAACATTTAAACATCAAGGGATTAAAAGATTTTAACCGTTGTTGTTTCCTACACGATGATAGAAGTGTTGAGGACCAGATAGCGCCCCAAATACCCGTGATATTTGGGGTTCCTCTGGCGGCATGGGAGATGCGTTTGTCCGCTGATGAGAGAGAACGAGAACGAGGAGCTGCGCGAGGCCTACTGTAGGATATCAAGATCACTGTATCACTGCATACGGAATTGAGGAACCTTTGTCTGATTTGTTTGTGCTCAGGAAAGTGAAGGGGCCATTTTTCAGGTTCCTGACCACCATGAACGCAAGCTGTGATTCAGGCCTGATCCTTTAATTATATTCTAATTAGATTCTTTATATTTTGTTACTTATCAAAGAGTTTTATTCTTTCAAAAGTGTTTGTTTTGACAATTTAATCTTGAGTGAGCATAGATTTTAATTCTAAATAACTTTCTAAGAGAGATTTACTTAATTTAGTGACATCAGAGGGGCCTAACTCAACATTTCCGTAGGCATATATTTATTGAACCTGGTGCGCTGTCCTATATGATTCAAAAACAGATAGGGGGTGCTACACAAAGTGGGGGCTCGTCCAGGATCTTGCCCTGGTACGTCACTGATGAGTGAATGAAAAAAGAAAAGACAAATCATCTAGTTAACCCCAAAATATATCCTGTCATTTCATTGTAAGTAACTGGAAAGTGGATAAACCGTTATCATGGCTCCGAGAAAGGACGGAGGGGAGTTAATCAGTTGGTGCAAAGATGCTGGTATTGGTGAGTCATGCTTTAATGTTGATAAATGTACCTGCCCACACAGATGTTGCTGCTATTGAAGAGGTAATGGAAGCTGTAAAAGTCTTAGGAAGAGTGTGTTAGAGACACAAGTGAAGGACCTACCTCATATGGTCTGTGTTGGTGTTGTGCGAGTGCAGATAAGCCATTGACCCGTACGACTGGCAAAGTTTCTGATGGAAGAAGGAAAGTCTCTCAGTGATGTACAAGTTTTGTTTACACCCTGCAGTGCCACCGACAGTTCCCCTGAGTCAATTATACATGCCATGGGTGAAGTCCTGGAAAAGACAGTAAAGCCACCGAATAATGCAATGCGTATCGACTCCTGCACACATTTTCAGCCATAGTTCCCAGTCCCATGAGAGAGGAGAATATGGAAAATTGGACTGACCATCCCAGGCTGATGACAACCGAGTGTGACTGTTCCGAAAAAGAAAAACGACGCAGAATTATGGAAAGCCTTAAGGGACCTGCATTGGAAATCGTAAGAGCTGTCCATTTCTCCAATCCTGAGGCGAGTGCTTTGAAGTATTTGGAAGCATTTGAGAGTACATTTGGATTATCAGAGTCTGGTGAGGATTAATATTTCACGTTTTGATAAGGCTCTTAAAAAAGTAGTGGAACGAGATGGCTTGACTTCCAGACTGGTGGATAAAGTATGAGTTGAACAGCTAATTTGAGGGGCAGTGAATTCTGACCTGATGTTGATTCAGTTAAGGCAAAGAGAATGAACAAGTTGTCCATCTTCTTTTCTGAGTCATCTCGCCACAGAAAGTCTGCTAATGCCAAAGCCATACAACTTCATACAGAGGAAAGAGCCAGCACCTCTGCCATTCAGGAACTTGAAGGCTGAGATTCAAGAATTGAGAACACAAATATGTGAGGGTGTACCCAAATCTGTGTCTACTTCCTCTTTGGTGGTTAAACCTAAAGAAAAGTCCATCAAGAAGATGGAAAAAAAAATAAACCGGATGATTCAGAGGTTGAAGAGTTAAGGAAACAGGTCCAACACTTACAAGAGCAGTTGGCAATTCTGAGTGTCAGTTCTTCTCTATGCTCACATGATGTTCCAGAGCAGCGGCCAAATCTGTAGCAGTCAGCTTCCCCATTACTGAGATACAAGTCAGTCAGATCAAAAGATGACTACTGCTGCTACAGGTGTGGGCAGGATGGTCATATTGCAACAAAGTGTCAAGCTCCACCAAATTCTGATCAAGTGATTCAGAAACTGATTCATTCTTTACGGCAGGCAAATAGTGTGAAGTCCGAGACTGATGAAAATAAAAAGGCACCGAACCAACCCTGTTTCTCCAAAAAGAGTCAGACAGACATTTATGAATCCAGCAGTTTTCCCAAAGGCCTAGTAGAACTGGCATCGACTGTAGAAGTGAAGCTTAACCCTTTAATGCATATGATCACACCGATCACTCTAGGCTGGTCCCTGGAGCGTACAATCGGTGTGATTGGAACATTCAGTGTGTCACCCAAAATATCAGAACCTCAAAATATCTGTAAAAATGTTGAGAAAAAAAACTGATAGATGAGGAGATCAGGTAAATATTTTTTAATTCTGATGAAGAGGTAGATTTTGACAGCGAGAAAAGTGAGAGCGATTCCAATGATGAACTCCCAGCCAATCTTCAGACCTTCGAAAAGGGTGATGATGCTGGTCTCTCTGCCACTTCTGGTAGCTAGGGAGACACGTCCAATTTAGCAGAGCAGGTAAGCTCTACCTGGACAGCTACCAGAAACTTTACCCCTCCTGGACCAGGTATCACCTTTGACAGCTCGAAGTCTGGAATGCAAACCCCTCCTGCATCTGCCACTGAGGTCCAGTGCTTCAAGCTGTTTCTTACAGAGCAGTTTATTGAAGATATTGTAGAGGAAACATATTGGTTTGCCTCAGAACTCCAGGAGAAGATGGCACCAGGAGTGTTGGAAAAAATGGCAAGGTGGGTGCCAACTACCATCAAAGAAATGTACTTATTCCTGGTGGCAGTTCTTCTGTTGGGAGTTATCAGAAAACGTCTCAGGTTATGTATGTAACCCTGGTTCCTCGCGGGAATCGGACATCTGCCGCGTCGAGAACGCTAGGGGAATGCCTTCAGTGACCCATGCTCTGAATCACATGTGAAATCAGTCCAATAGCTGAGCGGTACGTCACGGCGGATGACGTCATGACCGGGAAGCTATAAAAGCACGTGCGGTGGAGCCAGCGTCAGCTTCTAGGAATGAAGCAAGCGCCGGCAGGGACGCTTCAAGTTGGAAGTATGGCAACGAGACGCAGCATCTCGTTCCCTCTGGGAACCATGTTTACATACGTAACCTGAGACGTTCCTCGTCAGGAACTCGAGCTGCGTCGAAACGCTATGGGAATGAGTATGCCCACGCCGCCAGAATTCCAAAACTCTGCCTAGTGTGGAAGACTGCACAGCTAGGGCGAGAGAACAAAAGAGCCCGGAGTGGCTAAAGTAGGCGGGGCTCGCCATCCCGAAGGCCAACTTCTGGAGGAGTGAATCTTGACCCCCAAAGGAGAGGGGAGATCAGAGGACTCGAGGCTATGGAATAGCATCTATGGAAAAGCTTCTCTGGCCAGAGGCCTCGGTCTCAGCGCACCACAGATTGAAAAAAAACTGTGGGGTGTAAGAAGAGGGTGTCTTCCCACTGGATGGCCACCGAGAGGGGCGTGGTAGGCCGCTATTCCCCCCAGGCGCCCCCCATGTAAGCTCATGTCCTAGGGTGTGGAATGGGGTGTCCCTACTGGGGCCTAAACCCTGCGATTAATCAGTCCGTCTGCATGGGAACTGTTCCAGAACTTACCAAATGGCAGTGGCGGGGTTTGGGCATGCGGTCCTCCGCCTATCCAATCTTTGCCTCCATAGAGGGACGCCTCTGTATGCGGAGGATGCTGGTGTTCGCTACTCAACAACCTCGTGTTGAAGACGTCTCGTGTAAGGAACGTGTGCTATCGCGCCACCTTCTCCTCGCCCCTCGCTGCACAGTGTTCAGTCCACGCCCGCCCAGGGGATCCGACCTTAGGTCTCTTCGCTCTACCAAGAGCCCACGGGCCACACCCGCGCTGCCCTCATGGCCCTTCGCACGTGTGTGCCGCTGTTCGGCCCTACCGCGCCTGGCGCGTGGAGCGAAATGGCCTCGCCATGGAAGGGGTTGGGGGGGCGGCGGGCATCGAAGGAGAGAAATTAGGCCTGGAGACCCAACTTTCGGCCGCGGCCAAAAGGCAAACGGGATACTAATAATCGCAATAAGATGGCGCCGATGCTGATGGCTGCCTCCGTGGCGTGCTATGCAGTTGTTTTTATGTTTTTGTTAGTGTGTCCTGTCTTTAGTTATATCCCTGCAAACAGTTTCACCAGAGACGAATTGCTGGACATTCGGGAGTACACACCACCTGATATTTCACCGGTTTTCGACTATTCTGATGTTTTGCTGGACATTGTTGTCGGGGGAGCTGTGGCGCTGATCAAGCGCTTCAGGACGCGCAGACGGGGGGAGCGAGCCGGCGCGCTCGTGAAGCTCAGGCAGCGTGGATTTCGAATGCCGTTGCCTAGCATCCATCTGGCCAACCTCCACTCTCTACCCAACAAAACAGACGGACTCCTTCTGCTCTCCCGGACAAATAAGGATTTTTCTAATTCTGCTGCTCTGTGTTTCACGGAAACTTGGCTGAAAGACGTCATTCCGGACAGAGCGTTGAGTCTCCCGGGCTTTCAGGTGTTCAGAGTGGATCGCGATGCAGAATCAATGGGGAAATCACGCAGCGGCGGGACATGCTTTTATCAATGAGAGGTGGTGTACAGATGTAACTGTGTTAAAGAAGATGTGCTGTTCATATCTAGAAGTGCTCTTCATTAATTGCAAGCCGTTCTATTCGCCGCGGGAGTTTTTCTCATTCATTCTCATCAGTGTCTACATTAATCCGCAAGCACACATGAGCTCCGCTTTACAACAACTCGCTGATCAGATCACAGACACAAAAACACCCGGACTCTGTTTTAATCATTATCGGGCACTTTAATAAAGCAAATCTCTCCCGTAAACTGCCAAAATACAAGCAGCACATTACATGTCCCACCAGAGACAGTAATATACTGGACCATGCAAACTACACCACCATAAGAATGCATACATCTACTGTCCACGAGCAGCTGGGCTCTCTGATCACTGTTTGGTTCATCTTCTACCAGCCTACAAGCAGAAGCTTAAATCTGCTAAGCCTGTTGTAAAAAGTGTAAAGAGATGGACTTATGAAGCAGAGCGGGATTTACAAGCATGTTTCGGTTGCACTGACTGGAGTGTTTTTGAAGCTTCTGCCATCGATCTGGACGAGCTCACAGAGACTGGAACATCTTATATCAGTTTCTGTGAAGATAAGTGCATTCCTACCAGGACATTCTTATAATTTAATAATGATAAACCGTGGTTTACAGGGAAACTCAAACAGCTTCGTCATGCCAAAGAAGATGCTTACAGGAAGGGTGATAATGTCTTGTATAAACAGGCTAATACACACTGAAAGGAGATCATAGTGGCAAAGAGGAATTATTCTGAAAAGTTAAGGAACCAATTATCTTCCAGTGACCTTGCTTCAGTGTGGAAAGTTCTGAAAGACATCACCAATTACAAGAAACCATCCCTCAGCACTGTGGAGAATCAACACCTGGCAGACGATCTGAACGAGTTCTATTGCAGGTTTGAAAAGACACCCCACACACGCCCTGAACACCTCTCCACACAACAATTCACACCTCCAGCAACCCCCCTTTCCCCCCACACCTGCAATTCAGATCAGCGAAGACGAGGTTCGCCAGGTCTTCCGGAAGCAGAAAAGGAAAAAAGCACCAGGCCCAGATTGTGTTTCACCAGTCTGTCTGAAATCCTGTGCTGATCAGCTGGCCCCCATCTTCACACTGATATTCAACAGATCACTGGAGCTGTGCGAAGTCCCTTCATGCTTCAAATGCTCCACTATCATCCCCGTCCCAAAGAAACCCAAATTACTGGACTTAATGACTTCAAACAGGACCTGTGCGTCATACATCTGTGGTCATGAAAGTCTTTTGAAAAACTGGTGCTGGCCCACCTGAAGGACATTACTGGATCCTTGCTGGATTCTCTTCAGTTTGCCTACAGAGCAAACTGGTCTGTGGACGATGCAGTTAACATGGGTCTGCATTATGTTCTGCAACATCTAGAAAGACCAGGGACTTATGTGATGATCCTGTTTGTGGACTTCAGCTCGGTTTTTAACACTATCATCCCAAACCTCCTCCAGTCCAAATGAACCCAGCTCTCTTTGCCCACCTCTGTCTGTCAGTGGATCAGCAGCTTCCTGACAGACAGGTAGCAGCTAGTGAGGCTGGGAAAATACTCATCCAGCACCCTTACGATCAGCACTGGAGCTCCTCAGGTTTGTGTTCTCTCCCCACTGCTCTTCTTTCTGTACACCAACGACTGCACCTCTAAGACCCCTCTGTCAAGCTCCTGAAGTTTACAGATGACACCACACTCATCGGCCTCATTTAGGACGGTGATGAGTCTGCTTACAGACAGCAGGTTAGAGAGCTGTCTGTCTGGTGCAGTCTCAACAACTTGGCGCTCAACATGCTAAAAACTGTGGAGATGACCGTGGGCTTCAGGAGAAACCCCCCTGCACGCCCCCCACTCACCATCATGGACAGCACTGTGACTGCAGTGGATTCATTCAGGTTCCTGGGCACCACAATCTCTCAGTACCTGAAGTGGGACACTCACATTGACTCCATTGTGAAAAAGGCCGAGCAGAGGTTGTACTTCCTTCGTCAGATGAGGAAGTTCAACCTGCCACAGAAGCTGCTGAAACAGTTCTGTTCCGCCATTATTGAATCTGTCCTCTGTACTTCAATAACTGTCTGGTTCAGCTCTACTTGGTTCTACCAAATCTGACCTCAGAAGACTAACAAAAGGCTGCTGAGACGAATCATTTGTACACACTCCCTCTCTCCAAGACTGCACTCAGCCAGAGTGATCAAAAGGGCTGGCAGAATCACTCTGGATCCCTCACTTCCAGCACACTCCCTCTTTGAACTGTTTCCATCTGGTCGACGCTACAGAGCTCTGAGTACCAGAATGGCCAGACACAGGAACAGATTCTTCCTTCAGGCAATACATCTCATGAACATTTGACAATAACTGTGGAACACACACTAGTTATTCACTCATACACTTATTTATCTAACCCTCATACTCCAGCCTACACCTCAATTTGCACATAATATCAGTACCTTTACAAAAAAAAAAAAAAAATAAAATATTATATGATATATATATACCATTGTAATATACCTGCCAACCTGTCAATTATATTTTTCTATTCCTATCTTACTGTTTATTTTTTATTTTTTATTATCTGTTTTTTTGTTCTGTCACTGTCATTCTGTTGCACTGTGGAGCTTCTGTCACGAAAACAAACTCCTCGTATGTGTAAACAAACCTGGCAATAAAGCTCATTCTGATTATGATTATGATTCTAAAACAGACTGGCCCTGTCCCCGGCGCACTCTCTCCAGACTCCCGGGAGCAGAACAATCGGGGGAAAGGCGTACAGACGAAGCCTTGGCCAGGTCTGTACCATAGCATCCAGCCCCTGTGGAGCCGGATGAGTCAGAGAGAACCAGAGGGGACAGCGCGATGTCATCTGAATCGCAAACATGTCCACCTTAGCCTGGCCAAAAACTCTCCATATCTGCCTCACCACCTCAGGGTGAAGCATCCATTCCCCGGGCCTCAGCCCCTGCCTCGACAGGATATCTGCTCCCTGATTGAGATGCCCAGGGATGTAGACTGCTCTTAACGAGAGGAAATTTTCCTGAGCCCACAGAAGGATCTGGCGCCAGCTTGTACAAGGGGCGCGAACGCAGACACCCCTGGTGTTTTGATGTAAGAGCCACGTTTGTGTTGTTACAACACTGGTGACTTCTTAGGTCTGGAGAACCGAACAGGGGCCAGCATCTCCCACAAGTGAAATGCCTGTCAGATGGCGACCACTCCACAGACGCGGCAGGGTTGCCTCGTCAACAACCGCAACCCTCTACCAGGGGGAGGGGGAGGGATCACCGTCGCTATCGACGCGGCTACAAGGAGCTCCCAGCACCGGGCCCTGAGACAAGAACTAAGGCACGTAGGCACATCCGCGTGGCCTTGAGCATGCGAAGCGGGTTTCCCTTCGGGGAGAACCCCTTGTTCTTGTGCCTCCACTGTAGGGGTCTCATGTACAGCCTGCCAAGAGTTATCACGTTGGACGCAGCTATCATCAGCCCAAGCAGTCTGGAACTGCTTGACAGTGAGTGCCAGCCTTCTCTTACTCTCTCATCTCGCGACTGAGGTGAGTATCAACTCGATCCGAGCAGGAGACATACAGTGGGGAAAAAAAGTATTTAATCAGCCACCAATTGTGCAAGTTCTCCCACCTAAAAAGATGAGAGAGGCCTGTAATTTTAATCATAGGTATACCTCAACTATGAAAGACAAAATTAGAAAAAAAAATCCAGAAAATCACATTGTAGGATTTTTAAAGAATTAATTAGTAAATTCCTCAGTAAAATAATATTTGGTCCATTGGCCTGAACCGGCGTACAAACAAGCAAGATTTCTGGCTCTCACAGACCTGTAACTTCTTTTTAAGAGGCTCCTCTGTCCTCCACTGGTTACATGTATTAATGGCATCTGTTTGAACTCAATATCAATATAAAAGACACCTGTCCACAACCTCAAAAAGTCACACTCCAAACTCCACCATGGCCAAGACCAAACAGCTGTCAAAGGACAACGAGACGCCTCAAAACTATTGTCAATACCCCTCGCACCCCCGCTGAAAAGACTGAATCGCAATAGGGTAAGCGCCTTTGGTGTTGAAGAATCAACTGTGGATCTTATTCTAAACAAAAATGGCAGACATACAAGACCCTGTAATCTCCCTCGATCTGGGGCTCCACGCGAGATCTCACCCCGTGGGGTCAAAATGATCAAGAACTGTGAGCAAAAATCCCAGATCCACACGGGGGGACCTAGTGAATGACTTGTAGAGAGCTGGGACCAAAGTAACAAAGTCTACCATCAGTAACACACTGCGCCGCAGGGACTCAAATCCTTCAGTGCCCGACGTGTCCCCCTGCTTAAGCCAGTACATGTCCAGGCCCATCTGAAGTTTGCTAGAGAGCATTTTGGATGATCCAGAAGAGGATTGGGAGAATGTCCTATGGTCAGATGAAACCAAAATATAAAACTTTTTGGTAAAAACTCAACTTATCGTGTTTGGAGGAGAAAGAATGCTGAGTTGCATCCAAAGAACACCATACCTACTGTGATGCATGGGGGTGGAAACATCATGCTTTTGGGCTGTTTTTCTGCAAAGGGACCAGAATGACTGATCCGTGTAAACGAAAGAATGAATGGGGTCATGTATCGTGAGATTTTGAGTGAAACCTCCTTCCATCAGCAAGGGCATTGAAGATGAAACGTGGCTGGGTCCTTCAGCATGACAATGATCCCAAACACAACGCCCGAGCAACGAAGGAGTGGCTTCGTAAGAAGCATTGCAAGGTCCTGGAGTGGCCTAGCCAGTATCCAGACCTGAACCCAATAGAAAATCTTTGGAGGGAGTTGAAATCCGTGTTGCCCAGCGACAAGCCCCAAAACATTACTGCTCTAGAGAAGATCTGCAAGGAGGAATGGCCAAATACAGACAGTGTGGAAACCTTGTGAAGACTTACAGAAAACTTTTGACCTCTGTCATTGCCAACAAAGTGTTTATAACAAAGTATTGAGATGAAATTTGGTTATTGACCAAATACTTATTTTCCAACATAATTTGCAAATAAATTCTTAAAAAATCCTACACTGTGATTTTTCTGGATTTTTTTTTCTCATTTTGTCTATCATAGGTATACCTCAACTATGAGAAAATTACAGGCCTCTCTCATCTTTTTAAGTGGGAGAACTTGCACATTTGGTGGCTGACTAAATACTTTTTTTTCCCCCACTGTACATGCCTGCATCGTGGTCGAATCACACACCCCGCCCAGATAAGTAGTTCTCTGTACTGGAAAAAACACACTTTTCTTGCCGTTAAGTCTTAACCCCATCTCTTTCATGTGAGCGAGAACGACATATCGATGCCGAACCGCTGTCTGCTCTGAAAGAGCTAATATCAACCAATCGTCGATTTGGTTGAGTCATGAAAGTGTGGGGTGAGAGTGCAAAGCCAAAGGAAGAACCAGTATTGGTAGGCTTCTGCCCCCAAAAACGAACCTCAGGAACCTCCTGTGATGAGGAAGGATGGAGATATAGAAATATGCGTCTTTCAGATCGATCGTGACAACCCAGTCCTCCGCGGACCTGATCTGAGACAACGACATGTTGACTTTGACTTTGAGTGTGAGCATTTTGAACTTGAGTCGCATGACTGAGCGGTTCAACAAATGCAGATCTAGAATTGGACGCAACCCCCCCCCCCATCCTTCTTCGGAACAATGAAGTACCGGCTGTAGAACCCGGTGTCTGTCTCGTGCGGAGGGACCACCTCGTTGGCCTCCTTCCTTAAGAGGAGTAACTACTTCTTGTTCTAATACCCGAGCCTGCTCTGGACCCACTAGCGTGGGGGTGACCCCTTTGAATCGAGGCGGACGAGAACCGAACTGGATTCCCTAGCCTCTTTCTACAGTATGCAGGACCCACTGAGACACATTTGGCAGTAGCTTCTACACTGCTAAATAATCTACTAAGAATCAGTCTCTCGAGAGTCCCTTAGGGTTGCCCTGCCAGTGCCAGCTTGCCCTCCGAGGTCCTGAGCCATGCATCAGGACTCTCTTAGCTGAAGTCTCCTATTGAAAACGACGGCCCTCAGACCCACGTTGTCTGTTAGGAAGACTAGACCAGAGCCTGCTCGGGGGGACCCGATGAAGCACACTTGGCAGGGGCTCCCTCACCGCCAGGTGACCTCCTAAGGGAAGCAGTCTCGTGAGACTGGCTTGTGGTGCGCTTAGAGCAGCTAGCTCAGTGCCATGAAGCAGCGGACTGGCAGGGGACGGCCGTACTAACTGTCTAGAGACCTCCTTAGAGGTAGCGAGCCTCTTAGTACCGATACGTTTCCGGGCAGTAACTGAGAGAAGCGCTCGCCAGAGACCGCTGCGCCCCTGGAACACGGCAGGGTTGGCAGACCAACCTCCTTAGGGCACTGAGGAGAGACGGGCACAGTGTAATGCGGTGTGAACCTCTCTTCCCCGGAGGGGCCTGCCCTCCGAGGTCCTGATCCACAGCATCAGGACTCTCATAGCTGTCTCCTATTGAAAATGACGGCCCTCAGGCCCACGTCGTCTGCTAGGAAGACTAGCCACCAGCCTGCTCGGGGCAGGACCCATCTATATCCTCCATAGAGGTACGAGCATCTTGTACTGCATTTTCCGGGCGTTAACTGAGAGAAGCGCTCGCCGGAGACCGCTGCGCCCTGGAAGACGGCAGGGTTGGCAGACTGAGGGCACTGAGGAGAGACGGGCACCGTGTAATGTGGTGTACATCGCTCTTCCCCAGAGGGAGCTGGCCCTCAAAAAGTCCTAGGCCTTAGGCGTCAGGACATTTATGATGAAGACTATCCAGCGAGAATGACGGTCCGCAGACCCGCCTTCTGCTAGAAGCCTTCGGCCTGGGAGCTCCACTCTGACGCTAGACTCTGCGGAGTATGAGAAGTGAGGCCCCCAGAATGAGGGGTTGGAACACGGTAGGTTGGGACCGCTTCTGCCCAGCAGCCCCTGCAAACCGCCTCAACCTCCTCAAAGGAAGAGAGGTTAACGCGTGCTCTCACTTGAGAAATTTATATCCCCAGAGGCCCTGTATATCTAACTTCTCATAGTCAGACAAATACTTCATTTTATTCCTCAGAATTAAATGCAATCAAACAATCAGACGAGTAAATACGGTCTAGTGTAGTAAGATTCACATCAAAAACCGAAATGATGTAATATATGTGCTGCGCGTGAGCCATTCAGTCACATGATCAACATCAATCTCCTTGACAAACAAACGAGCTCTAAATCTAGTGAACACGGGTGGACCCAGCCAAGACTGAAGCCGTAACACGTTGGAAAATGCCCACTGACCTAAAGTCACTGACGTCGTTTCTCGGGTTTTGTGGATTCTACTGCAGCTACAGCAGCATTCCATAAAATAATTTACTGTCTCACCCATGCTCCAGTACTCGCTTTCGCCAATCCCACCAAACCTTGTGTACTGCATGTGGATTCCAGTCGGACTTGGTGCCGTTTTGAATCAGAAGCATCCTGGAAAACTTAGGCACGTGGCCTACCAAGCTGAAAAATAAGTGCATCTGAGCAACATTACCCCATTCATCAGCTGAAGTTCTTGGTGCTTAAATGGGCAGCTGTTCCATGTTCCATGACTATCTATATGGTGCCCAGTTTGTGGTGAAAAAAGACAACAGTCCACTTACCTATGTGTGGTCAAGTGCCAAGCTGAGTGTGACGGGACATCGTTGGTTAGCTGCTTTAGCTACCTATAACTTCAGCTTGCAATACAAGTCACAACATCGACGCTGATGTATTGTTGCGCTACCCCTGTGAATAAACTGGCTGCTCTGAATGGAAGGAAATTCCAAAGTCTGGGGTAAAAACCATCTGCCAGCTGGCTGGTGTTCTTGAAAGTGACAAGTCATCATCCAGACTTGTGGATCAGTTAGGTGTTTCACCTCCGAGCATCCCAGAAGCATTCTGTTGTCCCACAGCTTTGGGTCTGGGTCACATGGAACAGCTGACTAATGCTGAGTTGAGGAAGGCCCAAGAGGAGGATCCTGTAGTTGGTGTAGTGAAGCATGAATGAACCAAGCATATTAATACTATGCAGTGTTGGGTAAGTTACTCTAAAAAAGTAATTCATTTCTGGCTACTAATTACATCTTCAACAGTGTATTTATATTACTGTACTAATTACTCTTTCTAAAAAGTATTACTTTCTAGATAGCCTACTATAGGACCTAGGATCATAGGTGCGCAGCTTCTTTAGAATCTGTGTCTTTGAACTTTCGTTTTTGCAGTAGAAAATTAACCATGGTTTTACTACAAATAAAACCAAAAAACATGGTTACTATATTTTAAACCAACGGTACTGTCCTCACCACATTAACCATACACTAATCATAGTTTAACCATGGTATTTGTAGTAAAACTGTGGATATACAAATGGTAATACGCCAAAAAAAACATGGTTACTACACGTTTACTATAATAAAACCATGGTTAAATTTCGTAAAGATGAACAGTAACTTGTTAAAGAGCAATTAGCTGGTGAAGTGGACTTAACCACTTTCAAAATGCGCGTCTTTTTGGTCATTTCCCACAGGGTGAACATCAAAGGCTTTGAGGGCTCTGTGTGGGGTGCTCACAGACCACCGAACTATAACGAAGCAGTATTCACTAATTCTTCAGACATGTTTGTTCAGATTTTTTGTACTCCACATCTTGTTGCGGTGCCCAAGTTGGCGTGACTACCATTTTAATTTCTTGGGGATTTCATAGTCCCTCTCCTGTGTTTTGCCAAGCAAGAAGCCTATGTGTTCTCCTGGATCTTTAACGCTGGGTGGTGGCCACTTTTAATTTCACACAGTTTATTTCAAATCCAAACCATGAGCAAGGCCATATTTTGGACTTGGTCTTATCTCTGGGCCTTCCTATTTGTAATGTCAATGTTTTAAATTATGGTCTGTCTGATCACATGCCTGTAATTTTTAATGTTGTTATGCCATGCAAACCAGTTTTGCCACAGTCAGGTGTGTTTTGTTCTCGTCTTATTACTTCATCCACGGCGGTAGAATTTTCTGAGGCATATAATTCCTCTTCATTTGTGAATGTGATTGAGTCTCCTTCTCCTTCTGTGGGCCCAGATGAACTGTTGATATTGTTCAATTCTGTTTGCTCCGATATCTTAGATGTAGTGGCCCCGTATAAAGTTAGGAAACCTAAACTTATTCCAACTCCATGGCTTAACAACTATACTTGTTTTCTGAGGCAGGAATGCAGGAAGGCTGAACGGAAATGGAGAAAGGATAAGCTACAAGTTTCACTTCAATTTATGAGGCAGTGTTTTTCAGACTACCAGGCTGCTGTGAGAACTGCAAGGCAAAATTATTTCTCAAGTGTCATTGCACAGAATTATAATGGAGCCCTTTTCTCAATAATTAATAGACTTCTCAGTCCGAATGGATGTTCTACCTTGACCCCCACATTGGAGGTATGTGAAATGCCTCTGACATTTTTTGTGGAAAAAGTAGAATAGATTAGAACTAGTCTGCCTACGTCTTCAGTTGAGTTTGTGATATCACCAGCTTGTGTAAGGAGTTTTGAACTCTTTGAGCAGGTCTCTCTGGCGCAGGTTATGGACATCATTATGCGTTTGAAGCCTACATCTGGTGGTTGCGATGTGGTTCCTTTACGTCTGCTTAAGGAGATGGTTGATGTTGTTGGGCCGAGTATTACTTCTATTGTTAACAGTAGTCTTCATAATGGAGTTGTTCCAACAGGCATTAAGCAGGTGGTCTCTATCATATCTCCGACGTTTCTCTTTTACAAAGCCTATTTAGAGCCCTTTGGACTAAGATTATTCGTGGCCCGCATCCATAAGATTACCCGATCCGCTATTTCAAAGATTCTCTAGAGTAGGTCGATTCTTCCCGAGTTAATTCATTTTTAATGTAGGTATGAGACTTCTTAGACAAATTTCAGTCCGGTTTAGTGCAGCGTCCAGCACTGAGGTTCCCTCACTTTTAAAGATTTTTTTAATGACCTCCGTTAATCAGAGATGCAGGTCACGCGGCGGCAGCTCTGATTTTATTTGGACTTAATGTGCAAGCTTTCTCTTGTAACAATAGACCTCCCGTTGATTTCTCGATAAAGCGGTTTATCCCATTTCTAATTGTGAATTGTGTGCGGAGTACCGTTGCTTGTCCTCAATGAGTGGTTTAAGTCTTATCTGTCACATAGATCATCCTCGGTAAAGTATGGTAACTTTGTTTCAACGGCAGTGCCTGTTACTTGTGGGGTCCCCCAGGGTTCTGTTATTGGCCCTATTTTATTTTCATTGTATACAGGTTTTTCCCCGTGTGGCCTCTTTTACAAACCTTTTTTTAAAAAATACGGCATGTCGTACCATTTGTATGTGGATGATACTGAGATCTATTTACCTATGAGAGTGGGAGAGAACAACGGTTCTAATTTGCTATTTGCATGCCTAGAGGAGGGTAAGAGCTGGATGACTCAAAATCTGCTTCAGCTGAACCAGAGTAAAACTGAGATTATGTTTTTTGGCCCTGCCAGAGGATGTTTAGATATGTCCACATATTTGGGCTCATGGTCTAATTATTGCCGTGACCAAATAAGGAACTTAGGTGTGGTGTATGACCCAGAGCTGAAATTTGACAAGCAGATTAATGCTGTAGTAAAGACTTGTTTTTTTCCAGATTAGGTCTATTGCTCAACTAAAGCCTATTCTGTCAAGAAAAGACTTAGAGAAGGTTAGTAATGCCTTTGTTTTGTCTCGTTTGGATTATTGCAATGTGTTGTATGTGGAGTCCTGTCAGACCACTATCTCACACTTGCAATTAGTTCAGAATGCAGCAGCTAGGCTGCTAGTGGGTGCAAAGAAAAGTCATAATATCTCTCCTATTTTAGCTTCTCTCAAGTGGCTACCAGTGAACTACAGGATCAAATATAAAACTCTTCTGTATGCTTTTATAGCAGTGCATGGGTTGGCCCCTGCTTACGTGACTGAGCTCGTTGCTGTTCATCAAGCACCTAGGTCTCTAAGATCCAATAATAAGTTATTGCTTACTGTCCCTCGTACTCATTTAAAGTTAAAAGGGGATCAGGCCTTTGCTGTTGCGGGGCCGAAGTTTTGGAATAGTCTTCCTCAGGAACTTAGAGAAGTCTCATCTTTGAATGTTTTTAAAGTTGAAGTCAAAAACTACTTCTTGTCTTTAACGTTTGAGAGGGTGGGCTAGTCTTTGTTGTTAGTAGGATCTGTGTTGTTTTAAGTCGTGTGTTTTAATGAAGTGTTTTTTTTTTTTGATTGTACAGCACTTTGGTCTGCAGGTGCAATTGTAAAGTGCTCTATAAATAAAGTGAATGAATGAATTTACTTGTTATAGAGTAACGAATCATGAGAATTGTAATATTCCAAGCAGACTTTACAACAATGTTACTAGACCAGGAAGATTTTAAAACGAGCGGTTCATTCATAAATTCGTTTTGTTAAAACCTTTAAAACCCAAGACCCCATCCGGGCTTACACGCCCTGTTCTTACGCGACGGCGCTCTAGAAATACAAACAGAAAACAGAAGACAACGAGTGCAGTGCTGAAAAGGGGCAGAGCTACATTAGGTCTATATCAACCTCGACCAGTTGAACAATACAAGGACAGACAAACTGGTCTTTTAATTCTTTCAAATTAATAATATAAAATTGCATAAATTATTCTTGAACGGATCAAAGTTTTGAAAGGGGCAATTAAGGTTACGTTAAAAACATACATTTTTAACATTAGACGTTAAATTTTGATATTAATTTCAATATTTGTATTCAGTATACTAGTCTATACTTCTTATAGAGTATTACTTCAATTATGTCGAATTGTAATTAAATAACAGAAAAATTAAGAATAATCCCTTAGTTATTATTAATTTATTATTACATTAGTATTAAAATATTATTAAATTACTGGTAATGTTTCATCTGTTTTGGAGGAAGCCCCTCACTAGATATTTCACTTTTGAAAGTGCCGTGAAATGTGCAAAAATAAACTTAATCAGCTATTATTTTGCAAAAATGTCCCCACAGGCACCAAGACTGAGCTGAATAAAATTATTGAAATTTACATTTCAGTTTATTCAGTTGACTCTATAGAATATTTGATCATAGGTTTGGTTTCAAATTAAAATGGACGTCATTTTAGTATTTTTGACAAGGGATTCTGATAATGGTTATAGATTGACTGACTGATCTTGTTTTAATAAAAAAAATATGCATATCCTACAAAGGATCTTTGGAGGTGTCATTTCTGCATATTAAAATAAGCTGAGAACATCCAAACAGTTAAAACATTACAGCTGTAAATTTCTGCAAGAGTGCTTGCTGTTTGAGCTATACGATAACCTTCAGTAGCTGATGTGAGCTCTTCGGTCATGTTCTCACGTTGAACTGTGTCAGTATCTCATCAGCCGCAGTGGTGTGGGGTTTGTTCTCATCTGTGCTCCGGTCTTTACTGCTCCTGCTGCAGCGGGACGCCGCTGATGAACAAGCCGTCTTTAAAAACCCTTGAAGAGCTGCTATTGAGCGGTGCTGGGCCGCTGCCAAGCTCTGTGGGCAGACTGCAGGACTACAGACTAATAGACGAGGAGGGAATCCCATGGAGATCCGAGCGCTTTCACTGGGAAGAGGGCTATCGTTTTGGTTTCAAAAGAACTCACAGAAAATCTGTTTTTTGTTTTGTTTTTTGGAAACTGGGAAGTTTCAATGTTTTCATATTCCCCCCACATCTCTACAATACTATTAACCGTTTTAACTGCAACAATAACCGGATTTGTACATTTTCTGAAGAAATTGTAGTGATGCTTGTTCTGTAAACTCTTGCATGCTGGCTGTTGTGGGTGATTGACAGGGCATTACTTTACAGTTGCTAAGTTGTCCTGGTATTTAGGTGACTGCTATCTTGACCAGACAGATGGACGGACGGAAAAACAGTTGTATGGTTGTAGAGTCACACTAGTGTTGTCGTGGTCTTGACTGTGTGCTGTGGTGATCTAACCCACATTCTCATCACCGTGTCTGAATGTAGGTCACAGCAAGCCAAGCAAATGTCATAAAGTGGGTTCAGATCTGATTATGTCTCTTCAGAAGACAATGCAGATACTGAGACAGAGGGTGAGAAATGAAGAAGCTTGAGGCGGAGAGAGAGAGAAATGAAGAGAGTGGGAGACTGAGTGAGAGTTTGAAATGTGAAATATCAGAGACACATCTATGTTTGTGCTACTGAATACAGTTTGTACTATATTTATTTTTATTTATTCTTTGCTGAAACATAGACACATCTTTTTTGTCAACATTTGACCCATTAATAGCACTTTCTATGCTATCTATATTTTCTTTTTATCATTAAAAAGACTTGCTACATGTACTGTGTTAGACTAACTGGAATATGTCACAGCACTTACATATTGTTGGACTTTTGTTGGATAAATTGCTTATATTGATGTCATTTATAAGTCACTTTGGATAAAAGCATCTGCTAAATGATTAAATGTAAATTTAATAATTAAAATTTAAACACATTTTATAATTTAGCCAGCATAATGGGCTCTTTAAGTGCTAAGTACTTGTGAATTACTCTTAATGTTCATACAGAAATATTTCAGATCAGCAATATTCCTCCAAATATTTATCTGCTGGCGTTACAGAGTCATCTGGACATGAAGAGAGGCTCATCTGAATCTTTTTTTTGTTTTTTTACAGTGATTTAAAAGAATAGTTCACCCAAAAATTTAATTCACAGTCAAGTTGTTCCAAAACTGTATGATGTTCTTTCTGGACGACAAAATTGTTTTAAGAATATCCTGGCCACTCTTCAATATAGTGAAAGTGAATGAAAACTGGAGCTGTTAAGTTTAAAAAAAAAAAGTATCATGAAAGTAGTCTAGTCACTATGACTCATGTACTATATTCTGTCTTCTGAAGTCATATGAGAGCTTTGTGTTAGAAACAGGGAAGAATCATTCACAGATGATCTTCCTTGTGGTTCACTGAGTTGAAGTTGAATCAGTCCGACTCATGAATTAATTATTCAGACTGGTTTTGTGAACTAGATGAAGTGATTCACTGAAAATAATTAATTCACAAATCAGACGTTGGTACTTCCCTCTTCTATCATGTGACTTTAAAATAATGCAGTATAGTGCACAAGGACTACTTTCGTGACAGTTATGGTATTTTTTTGTGAAGTCCTCCTTGACTTTCATTTTACATAATTACAATTACATTTCCTTCTGTATACAAAATAAATGCCATTGGTACATAAAAGCAACACAGCAATGCCCAGAGCTACTGCCAGTGGCCTTGAACTATCACTTGATCTTAAACAACAATAAACAAACCCAAGTGTCTCAAACATATTAAATTGAACATAAATCCTGATGACATATTCACAATAGAAGTAGTTTGATGAGAAGGAAGCTGTTATTGGACAAACAATGAGTGTGAACGTGTTTATAACTGGTAATTGAAGGATATAAAACAGCACACAAATCCAGAGCCTTCCTCTTGAGTGCTGTGGATACTGATCTATGATCAGTCCCACCACCCACTGAATGATAATGAAGATTATTATGACAGAACACACATGTGGATAATGACTGATCGAAGACCCGAGGGACTGGTCTTTATTCCCAGACTTTCCCCAGACACTGCACTTACCGGCACTGAGACTGATGTCATCCGCAGCAGCAGGGTGTGTGTCAGCAACCTCACAGAGATGCCAACATAAGACAACTAAAGAGAAAGCAGCACACTTTCATTATCAGTCATGATTAAGTATCATATTCGTCAGTTGCTTCTCCTAAAATTCCTTATGCGAAATAAAAAGTCAATTGTTGACATACAGTAAAAGTATAGTGCTATACAATTAATGCGAATAGTTCAGATCATTTGGTATTGAAAGAATTTGCTTGGTTACACTTTAATTCTATAGTCCACTTTAGACATTCTACTAACTATAAGTAACTTTGAAACTGCGTGTCAGCTAACTCTTATTAGTGTATTAGTAGTTTCAGTTAATAGAATAAGTTGACATGTAATTGTACAGTTACTTATAGTCAGCAGTATAGTCAGGTCAGGATTTTTCCTGCTACTAGTAAGCATGCTAAGCCAGTACTACCTGTGGGCACACTAACCCAAGATGCAAAGCCTACACCATTAGAATGAGGGAAATAAACCAATCAAGGTTCAGCGGTCACGAAGGCATTGCAGCAATGCATTGCGGAGTGCATAGGGCAGCCTGGAGTGAGAAAAGCCTTGTTTATCCTCTGCAACCAAAGAAGTTACCAATCGTAATGCTCGTTGTGCCATTGGACTCTAACTTTAGCGGCCGAGGGGGTAGGGTTGCTGTAGCGCATCCGCTTCTCCACCAAAATGTATTTCACACACAGGTCTTGTGCCTATCTCACTCACAACCCTGCTTCTTCATCTTTCTTCAAGTCCTGCGGCGATTGGGGACTGACAAAGCGACAGGTGGCGGTTACCACTGGCAGTCGTAACTTGGAACTAGTGATGGAAAGTTCGGATCATTTTAGAGACTCGGACCTTTGAGTCTCGTTCAGCAAAATGAACAAATCTTTTTTCGAGTTATTTCGTTCATTTTAGCTAAATATAATTAAAATGTTACATGTTACTTCCCTAACATATCTACTACTTACGCAAACGTTGATCACACTACAAACAATACAAAACTGCTATAAGAAACAGAAAAGATTAATTCATTGTTTACCTGGGTCTTCAGTCTATGATTAGCACACCTCGCCTCTTATCTGACAAGTCTTCGGTTTTGAGTCGTTCGTTCATCACGTGACAGCCCCATACGCTTTAACCAATGCAGTCTGAGCCGGAAAGAGAATTGATTAGTTCATCTCTCGAGTCTTTCGAATCGTTCGTTCTTTTGTCACGTGACGTGACAGCATTGGATAGAGAAATTAGTAAATTTACAAGCTTCCTTACAAACGGCGTGCATAGTTTTATTATTATTATTATTATTTATTATCAATGTTATTTACTCCTTACAGTTACGTGATATGTTTCTGGTCTCAAATTGTAGCTTTTTACTTCTTACAGTTCATAAATGTTTGAATTTCTGTCATGATGGTACTTTTCCATAACACTGAATGTTGTAACAAAGGTAATAAAGAGTTGGTTATTATTAAGTCGCTTCCCGGCTCAGACTGCATTGGTTAAGCTTATGGGGCTGTCACGTGATGAACGAACGACTCGAAAAACCCGAAGGCTCGAAACAGGTGAACTACTTGACTAATTCCAGTACAGAACCAATATGATGTTGCGCATGCGCGAACCCTTGTTGAACGCCCAACATCACTCCCCGAGACGACTCGTTCTTCCGAGTCACATTAAAGATTCGTTCAAAATGAATGAATCGTTCAAGAACGACCCATCACTACTTGGAACCCGCACGCAGGCGACCTGTGGACCAGTGGTCGTGCTTCCTTGCACTCGGGGCACCATGGAAGTTCAGCAGCATTCCAGGCAACTGAGCAGCCATTTTTTAGGGAAAGCACTGCTCGCCCAGATCAGAAGGAGACTAGAAAAGATGTCCCAAATATTGCCTGCCCTACCAGAAAACTGAACAGCAGACATATGGCAGTAACCCTAGTGCGGCCAAACAAACAAATATATAGTCAGCAGAATGAATGTTGATGAACCATCAAAATAGAGTGTTAGCAGATATTAAGCAGACAGTCTACTAATACTCTTATGATTGCTAGTTGACATGAGTTGCTTATATATTCAGCAGAATGTCTAACATTGACTATCACAATAAAGTGTTACACTTTGCTTAAATGTTCACATTGAGATCTCTGACTTCCAGTTGCGGACTCTGGTATCCTGGGTGGTTTTCTTAGGAGAAAAATCTGAGAAACAAGACTTTTTTTTTATTTCATCAGAATGCAGTGATAATTTTGAGTAGCTGTTAATGAAAAAGGCGCTCTTTGCAGCCAGATGTAAGAAAAACAAATGTATGACAATTTAAGGAGATAAACCCCTCCAGTTATAAAGATTGCTATCACACTTCTATTTATTGCTTAATAGTGTTTTTGTGGCTCACTGATGATGACTTCCCGTTGTTGGGATAAAATCTTCCTGTATGGGAATGCTTGTTTATGTATGTGTGAATTTGTTAATGGCTCTGTTCCAAAACCTAAGGTGGATTCCATTTGACTGTAAGTGCCCTGTGAAGTGGACTTCACTGGCTATTCTACCTTCTTTAGTGAGATTCCAGACTGTCCATGTTCAGTTTAGAGGGCACTGCAAAACAGCATAGGGAATAAGATAATGTCAATTGGATGTGAAAAGATAATGTTGCTATGATTACAATTTGATACTCTAATAGCATAATCACACATTTGATCTACTTTTAATTACAGCAGATTCAGTTTCACTATTCAGTTTCAACTTTTAAGTACTGAATAAATTCTAAGTGTATGTCTAATCAACATTTCTTCTATATTTTCCACCATCTTGAATAAATGTATTCACCAGGGCCATGCACAGACATTTGGGGCAGTGGCCGAAATCACTGGGGGTGGGGCAGTTATTGCTCAGTCATATATGGATGATTATGTATTTATGTATGTATGTATGTAGTATATGTATTATAGATGTGTGTTGGGGTGTGTGGTTGTGTGTGTGCGTGGCTGCTTTGCGGTGATGAGACAAGAGAGAGAGTTTGTGTGTGTGTGTGTGTGTGTGTGGACGCGTTTTGGTGACAAATGAGGACATAAATTTGTATAAAGACAAAGGTATGACATAGTATTACAAGAGAAGGTGATTTATGAGGACATTGCCCCATGTCCCCATTTTTCACAACGCTTATAAATCACACAGAATGGAGTATACTGAAAATCTGAAATAGCAGAAAGTTTCCTGTGAGGGGTAGGTTTAGGGGTAGGGTTGGTGTAGGGCAATAGAATATACGGTCTGTACAGAATAAAAACCATTACACCTATGGAATGTCCCCACTTTTCACAAATGTAAACATGTGTGTGTGGGTGTGTGTGTGTGTGTGTATTAGGGTTGTGACGCTGATTAAATTTTCCCAAAGGAGTTAGATCGATTGGTGTGGTGACAACACTGGGTCATAACGGTATCAACGAGGGGTGGGAGTCATTGGGGTTTTCCATCTTTTCCTTGCTTTCCTTTGCTTTTAAATAGCTTAAGCGCTGTGCGCATTTTACTTTCACTTCACATTAGCGGCAATTCCGCGGCAATTGCTTGAATGGACAACAACAAAACGGTACAACGACAAACTCACTTACAGTATATTAAACATAGAACTTTTGTTAACAAACTGAATAAAAATACACCATGCTATAGGCCTAATATAAAATAAATAACTTGTATTAGATTATGTATTTGGATATATACAGTATTTACACTATTAAATACTACTTTTTGTAAAAGTTGACATTTAAAGGTTGATTTGAAGTGTCAGTTTTTGCATAATTATTGCGGTCAAATCTGGACACAGGGAACACATTTTGTTACTCATACTAGCTACATATAATAACTTGATCAGTCACACGAAATTAATCAGAATAAATATTTACCAGGGTGAAATTCCAAAATATATTACTGAGTGTTTATGTACCATATAAACAGAGATGTGGTCTGTGGAGTCATTTGGAAAAACTCCACATCGCTGTTAGCGACTGACAGATTCAGATTCCAGTAGCTTCATTGGCATGGTAAAAAGGCTTTGCATTGCCAAGGCAATGATAGCGCTCTGATCCAGTACTGTTGAGCACATTTACAGGTGGCAATGGGCAGCAAATCAGGCAGTGATTGGCAATGCTCTGATCCAACAATGGCATTAGGCATTGTCCGATTGACAGTACTCTCGCCCAATGGTGTTGGGAGGGCACCGGGGGGCCAATCACGTTCAGTGTGGGGTGGGGGTGCTGGGGGGTTCAAGAGGGGCACCTCAGCCAATGAGGGCAGAGACTCTAGCCACCAGGCCACCCCCCTGTGCACGGCCCGTATTCACTGAGTTTGTTACAGTACACACACACCACACCCAATCACATTAGCAATTCTTTTTTTTCCCTTTTTTTTGGCTCATCCATCTCTTAGAACGCAGTATAATGTAGTGCATGTAGGCAGCACTGGTTTTGTAAGAGACTCAGCGTGTGTGTGTGTGTGTGTGTGAGAGAGAGAGAGAGAGCGAGAGAGAGTGAGAGTGTTGGGACAAGTGTTTATATTAGTCTGTCTTCTAATATGGTGTCTCAGTTTTATTTTTGCTTACAGTTCTATTTTGAGCCAGTAGCTGTAATTGTGGTGTGTAATCATTGCCGTATGTCATCCAGTGAACATTTAAGGATGTGAAAATCCTTTTCTAAATATTTATAGTAGTAATGATATTTTAACTAAGACCAGATGTGTTGCAGATGGCTGCATTCAAATTAGGAATATATATATATTTTTTTTTAAATGAAAGATTTCAATCTAATAATGTTTGCTCTCACGGAGTAGCTGTACACTCCTGCAAATAATGCCTCAAATGAAGCACATATGACATACTGAGAGACAGAGACACTTCAATTTACATTAAACAGACACACAATTATGAGAGACAGAGGCATCTGTATAATGACATCATCTAGACGTTATGTTTTGTCTACCGCTGCATCTTAGAAAGACATTGTCTACCCATTACAGCCAACTGAGATACAACTACATTAACTTTTTTCCAGACTTGCCAGCGTTGTCTGAACTAAAAATGACCACTTATGAATAGTTTTACTGTCCACAATCTGCATTATTTCCAAGTGATGTTTAATTTGATCAATATTACAAATACTTCATCTTATATCCAAGCTCAAAGTTGCACTCAGTATTATTTTGATATTTACAAATGTTTTACTAATGAAATGAACCGCACTTAATATGTAAATCATTTGGACTGTAAAGTGCTATATGTTTGTGAAATGATGTAGCATTTGGACCAATCAGACACACAACTTTTTGTTATATTTAACAAATAATATCTAACTCCCCCTCACTTAACCAAATGGCCAATTACGAGGGTCTATGGGCCCTTCCCCCGAAATGCACCTAACACCTCAGAAAGGCAGAACAGGCCTCTGGTCCCCATGACAACTAATCACGATATCACTGGTTTTATTACGCCTCCAGGAGGTGAGTAGGATAACCCATTCTGTGTCACCAGGACAAACGCACCGTAGAATACTTTTCTCCCTAATTAAGTCATAGGAAAACCTTCTTTGAATGAAAACCCATTTTCTTCAGGCCATTGTGTAAATTATTGCTGTGTTGTATTTAATCTGTTGAATTATAGACTATTTTTATTCATGCTTCCGATAAACCACTCATTCATATAACCTAACATATACCGTGTTTAGTATCTATGAATTCGCCTTCTTATGATCGAACAAGCATGTATTTATATGCTATACCTATGCAAAATAGTGATGTTATAAGAATTTTGTACTAATTGTGCCTCAACACCCAAGCGAATGACATATGCAAAATACCCTGCTTACAGACAAAGAGTCATAAAACTACCCCAAGTATTTCCAACCTCCCGCCTGGGATTTCAGCCTTCCTCATTGGACAAACACATCTTGAGAGGCGTGAATCTCTGCAAGCTTTAAAAGGCCACACTCCATGTGAACCCCCAGTCGGTGGTTCGGTCAGAAGCAAAGATAAAGATGTGAGAAAAACGCTTCAGGATACAAAAGCATCTGTGCCAGGCCTTTCTTCGGCCTAGTCCTTTCCATTCATCAAGTTTCTCTGACTCAAACTGGTTCTTTCTCATCAACCAACTGCAGCAGATCTTGGGGCCTTAAAGATTGCATCAGGAATCTTTTTCATACAGAATCGCAAGTATCAAACTTAATCTTATTAATTAGGTATCATTTGCACCTTTTTACAAGGGTGTGTTTGAACTAAGAATCTGACGTTCTCCCTCAGGTTTTAGATCTGCTGAATACGCAAAATGGTTCCATAAATGTCATTCTTTATGCCTCTTTCTGTACTGAGTTAACTTTAAAACCTTTACGATACCAACTGTTGTGTGTGTGTGTTTGTGTGTGTTGTGCTGTTAGACCAGTTATGTGTGTATGTAGGATGTTAGACCATTTTATGTGTTTATGTAGTATGTTGGAATAGTTTAAGTGTTTATGTAGTTAATAAAACCTTACTTGTATCACACTTGACGTGTTGTTTGCTCATAACCGGAGTCAATAATCATGCAGAATTACGTTACAAACTTATAGAATTGTAAAGTAAGAAAGTTATTTCCCTAAACCAGGAAATTAACGCTCTTAGAATTGACAAGACAGTTGACACTGAGAGGTCAGCTAAATATCTACAGTGGATCTAAAATATGAATAGGTAATTATAACTAGTTATGGTTAATTATTCATATTTCCCCATGAGCTGATTCGCTACAGATTTTGGTGGAGAATGCGGGCATGATAAAACGAAAGTTATGAGTTTAAACACTGGCAACTTAAAAGTGTGTGCGTGATAGCCAAGGTTAAAATAGCACGTGACTTCAGATGCCCTGTTGTGTCCCTATTTGCTGGCTTGTTTAAATGCAGATAAAATGGGGGTTTGAATTGGTACCGCTATTATAATGGGTAGAGTCTTTATGTATTTCATGCTTCATGGTATCAGTGTAAGGTTAATCTGAATTTAGCAAAGAAACCCTAATTTCAGTAATAAAGCATAAATCTGTCTTGACAAAGCGTAAGTCTGAATCTCAGCTCAGCAGCATGTCCAAACTGTACCATAATGTAATATGCTTTAGTGAAGAAATCACAAAATTGCAGTATTGTTTAAATTGTTTCTTTGAAGAAGAAATCTCAGTACAGTTATATCAAGGTAGATGTGAACGCTGCTCCCCTTTCTACAGCATAAAGGCCTAATAGTTTATAATTAGATTGAAGCAATACATCTACACTTTGACTGTATATATATAAACCGAGCAACCTGGTGGTCATTACTGTGTTTCACTCGCTGAGTGAAAATAAAGGTGTAATACTGTACTTTAGTAATCATATGTGAGGCAAACATAACTACAAATATGTTTAAACCGGTTTTAACTTACAGTAAACCCATTTTGTAATTCTTTAAACAAGTGCAAGAAGTTTATTGTTGCATTAGAGAAGCACTCAACGAAGTGCTTAGGTAATGCAACAAGTCTTGAAGGCTGAAAGCACCACGTTCTACAACTATGACTGTTTAACATAGACAGACATTAAACTGCGTTAATGACACTGGCATGCATTGGTTACCGTGACAACAACTTGTCACGGGAAGCGCTAACTTCACATAGCACAACACACAATGTTTTAAACAAACCACCTGAAGCAGCTAAACTAACACAACTTAGCATAGTTAATCTTAGACTAAGCTACCAAATAGCTTTAACAATAAGGGGTTAACACTCTTTAATTGAAGCTCCTAAATACAGCATGTGTGTGCAGTGTGAAGCAATTTGAAATTAACCTAATCCCTGGTTTCTGATTTTTCCTGATTTTTCCCTTTTTTCTTCTTTTTCTATGTTTCTCAATTTTCAATTCGTCTCAGCGAATTTAACTATTTTAGATGTATCCTTCCTGAATGCTATTTCTTAGTTACTAGTTAATTAAATCTAATTTTAATTAAATCTTAACTGTCTATCGAGGTAAGACTCATTAAGGTATTGGGTGCTTTTAGTAACACACTAATCACTAGTGCCGCTATTTGTTCCTAATACCAGATTGATTACCTTGTTTTAATAATAGCAGTCAGCTAATTTTAAATCCATTTACATGATATGCCCCCTTGATGTTCTCTCTGAACCTCATAAGGAACCAGAGACATTTCTATTTTTTTGTTTATTTTCAAACATGTGCCCTATTTTTTATGACCCTGTTACAAAAGTCATCTAGAAAAACACTAGGGCATAACTATCATCCTACGAAATAATAGGCATAATCTGAATAGAAATACTCTCCTTTTCCTTTTCCTTCTGCTTTTCCCTTTTCTCCTTCATACCTCAGAGATTAAGCCTGTTTGGGGAACCGTCAGTAAATTCTGAGTGATAATTTGACAATATGAGTAGTCTTAAGTCATCAATCAAAACCCTGTTTACGCCCTTTTCAGCAAAACATATGCTGACCCAAAACTATTTTATCATTCACACTCTGTTTTGATCTTGTATTAGTCTCTAGCCTTTACTCTCAACACAAGTTTGCCAAAAAGTTGCAGATGCTCAGACTAACTGCCCAGAATGCAGATCAGAGAGGGCTGGCCAGGCGTCGTGAGTAACACCCCCTTTACCCAGGGCCGACGATCACCTACTGAGCCGAAAGCAACTGGAGACAGAGAGAGAAGTGTACCTCAGACTCAGGACTCAAGCGAGAGTTATGGCTACAAAAAGCTCACCAAGGTCATCATCTTCCTGACCCACAACCTAATGGGATTGAAACAGGAGGAAATTGATAGATTTCAAGAGACTCCGATCCAGCAGCTGAACAACACTCAAGAAAAACTTGACATGGTCCAAAGAGAACCCTCAGCCGGGCCCTACAGGCTGCACACGTGAACAAGAACATGCAGTGGGAGAGCACCATCCATACTCCTGCTCCTCACTCAGCCGTGCACACCTTCCCTCACTATCGCAAAAGCTAACGAAAGGGGTGGGGGGGGGGTCTCAGGTCCGGCATCCCCGCTAGCAGCGCTACTTATGATGTGACGACACTCTCTCAAGACTATTACTTTGAACAAGTTACGCCATGCGAAAAACAATATTGTCATACTTTCTGTGCAGTCCGCGCCGTAATTAGAAGGTGGAGTCCGTCTGTAAAAAACTTGGCTTCGGCAAGCAGACTCCCAATAAGCAATTTATGTGGCTGTTCAGACCGGTTTATGTCAACTGTTTGTCTCCCACAATGCGCCATACCAGTTTCCTGCATCAAAACTCATCAGTAAAAAATTAAGATGTGTCTTAGACGCTTTCCTACTCAGCTAGCAAGAAGTTTTCAGTGCTATAATTGTGTCTTAAAATCGTTTCCTACGATAAGAAACTAACTTGATTTTAGCGAAGAAATCCTAATTTATGTGTTAGTAGAGCACAAGTCTATTTTTTGACGACGAAATCTCGGGATTAGCAGTTCATATAAATGGTACCAGAATAAATCAGCCTGATCTTGGGCGAAGAAATCCCCTTATTCAGCACTGTGTAGGTGATCTGAGCAAACTCCTCATTTCATTAATTTAAGGCCATATTATGTGTTACGTATCATTGTATTAATATTGATCCGCTCATGTGAAACATTTACATAACCTCTTATACATGCACGCACCAGTTTCTGATCAAAATCAGATAAAAACTATAGCTTGAATGTGCCTTCCAACAAGCAGTAGAAGTTTTCAGTGCTATAACGTGTTTAAATCGTACGATAAGAAACTAACCTTATTTTAGCGAAGAAATCCTAATCTCTGTTGTTAGTGGAGCATAACTCTATTTTCTGACGACGCAATCTCAGATTAGCAACTCATATAAATGGTACCAGAATAAATAGGTCTGATTTTGGGCGAAGAAATCCCATTCTTCAGTACTGTGTAGGTGATCTGAACGATGCTCCTCATTTCACTAATTTAAGACCTTATTATGTGTTACGTATCATTGTATTTCATTTTGACTCGCTCATGTGAAACATTTATGTAGAATTAATGGTGTTATTCTAGCGTAGATAACTACGAATCCACCATTGCCTGTGAAATGAATGTGCTGTTTTGACTAATGAATGAATTTCTATGGGACATGCATGAGTTTCCCATGAATGCTCACAGCAGTGCAAGTCTGCTCAACCTGCACCTGTTGTGAGCTTGCATTAGTCTCCTAGCAACACGTGACCCCGGAAATGTGAGCAGACTCTTCCGGTTAATCTTACAACAGCATCCACTTCACAGACCCGTGTGTAAACAAAGAATTGCGTGTAAATAACGCTAACTCTTAAGCTAAGCCCTTTTCTTCAACTGCTAGCTGTTAGCATCTGATTAACGCTAGATAGGCGTTTAAAGTGTAACTTTCTAACCACTCCTCTTTCTCTCTCTCTATCCCCGTCACTCCTTGTTTCACTTCCTGTTGATGCCATCACAGGTTCCTGTGGTACCCACCCACATACTGGGTTTTTCTTGTGTTATTGTTTATTTTTGTTTTTACTTTATTCTACCCTTTTTTTATTTTATTGCATTTATTTACATTTTTTTAGCACAAATGTACCAATTCAGCTAAAACTGATTTGTATTAAATTTGAGATTGATTACATTTATTTTTATTTTGTTATTTACTTTCCCTTTTACATTTCTACAGGCTCTTAGGACCCCTTTTTATGGTATCTTATTTTTGTTGTTTGTGTGTTTTACTTTTTAGCCTTATTTAGTTATTTTCACCATCACCACGGCTTTTTTGGATAGGCACCTACCGTAGTCTAGCAACTGTTGGTCCTTAACGAGATATATCTTAACTTTCCTCACGCTATCAGTGCCAGGCCTAATGACGTTGCGGGCAGCTACCCATTGAAACACAATGTAGGCAACTTAAAACTAAACACATTTCACTCGTTTCGTGTTCTTTTGACGAGGTATTTGGTTGGTCCCTGCTAGTTTAGCTAACAGCCCAACCCTAGGGTTATGAAGTCTATTGCAGCATCACACACAAGAGAAACCTGCTTAGCCATATCTCTTAGAAAAAAAAAAAACTAAAATAGGTAAAAATTTTCTTTTTTTTTTGAGTTCATCTTATTTTATTTCAGTTTCGTAATAGTGACCAAACCCGTGAACCATCAGCAGTATAGCCCGGTCATCAGCTGACCCCTCCTTACGGCCCTCAACAAAGTTACTCAAACTCTCTCTTTGTGTTCACGAACACAAAACCATAGCACCCTACCTCACTAGCGGCCTCCCACCAGCTATTCATACCTTACACAGCCTACACAGCCATTCCCCTTAGAGATAGTTTAACACCTCTGTACCTACCTGCATTTGCCTTGTCTCTCTCTCTCTGGTGTTCCCACATGTGTGCCAGTATGTCGCAGACATTCCATAGACATCCAGCCCTGGCAGCTCACCAAGACCACCTGGACACTCAGCAGAGCACTGTAATAGACATCCTTCAGCTCCAAGCAACCAACTACCTGCGATGGCAAAGAAAGAAACAGCGAGACTGCAACATAACCGTCCCCAGCGAACACATGATACAGCACATCTATCCTCGGACCCACAAATCAGGGCCTCAGACAGGATGGTAATATGGCGTGCAACTGCAAGTCACAGAATTCCTGCAGAGAAACTGAAACCGCTCAACGAGAGAAAGACGAAGGATGATAGAAAACTACAGAATGGAGACAGAAAGCAAATCACAGTCTCACAGAGGCTATAACAGATGCTCAAACCAGCGCCGCTAGAAAAAGCAACACACAACGAACCCTTGAAAAGAGAATGATAAGCTGAGCTCCAACCCCCTGAACTCAGCAATCAGAGAGGAGCTAACATGGTTCAGACAGAATTTAAACTACTAACGACTGAGCATGACCTAAGAAAAGAAAGCAGGTGGACAACCACGCTCGCAAGCAGTGCAAGCCCTCCATGCCTGTGCACAGCTTCGAAAGGGGGGAAAGGGAGCCAAAGCCTTTTGCTTGACACTTCACAAGTCAGCTCCATGAAAACCTCTGCAGCTGCAACAAAAAAAATAATTTTCAGGCGAACCGAAGCAACGCAACGAGGTGAATTCAGTGTCACAAATGAACTGAAATTTGCTTGCAGACCACAAGGCGAACAGATTGGGAAAACACGAAACAGAACTTCCCCGGCCAGCAGGCCCAGACCCCCTCAGCCAATAGTCCGAACCTGCGAAGGGGGGGGGGGGAGCCCACTGTTCACACATCACCAACCATCAGCCACAAGGGGGTGGGGCAGGGACATTTCCAGAGGATCACTCTAGACACACACACACCGTGTGAACCCACAGACCCCAACGAGCTGGCCAGAAACAACACATCTGGCAACCTAAATACTTTAAGAACCCCCCTCCCCCCCCCCTTCCCCTCCCACAGAGTCGGAAAACACGGAGATGATCGCATTGCCCCAGACACCAAGCAGGGCCCGGCCCGTGAAAACTCCCCCATGCTTACTACCAACAGACTTTGACCAACACCTTACTCCAAAGTCCTTCATTACCCTGGATGGCGGAGGCACCAGCTGCAAGACAGATCTAGGCATTATGGCCTGCCGCACAATGCCTATTCAACAACTGTGTGACCTGACTCAGAAGGCCTTTAACAAGCACAAGGCTTCCACTAAAGGTGTTTGTCAAACCCCAATGATTCTGAACTTCACAACTCAGAATACAAAGCGGGAACAAGAAGGCACCCCGCATTGCCACAATGCAAAACCCTTCTAAAGAAAGCCCCTAGCCAGAAGAGGACAAATCCATCACCATGGCAACAGGGCGACACAGGTTCAGGGCCACCCCCCAACCACTGGGAAAAAAAGGGTCCTCCTCCCTGCAAACAACACACAGGTAGTCCAACAGAAGTCACCACAAACATCCTCATCTCCACACGGGTGTCTGAACGGAGGATAAACAAGGAAAGATGGACACGCCTACTTGGGGTCAGGAGATGAGAACACTCGCAAAGAGATACTTGAACAAAAAATCAATAGGGAGTATTTGAGAACGGACAAACCTCTGACCTTGCCTGCGAAACACAGCACAGGCCCATCAAGGGATGAGCATCCCCTTGAAACGGTCAATACCCTAGATCGCAGCCGGGACAATACGTTGGATGAAGCACGGGCCAAATGCCAAAACACAGCCAGAGAACAGCTCTACCAAACATCACTAAATGGCAAGCTCAAGTCGGTGCCGCTACAAGAGAAAAGCGACACCGCAAACATCAGATTTTTAGTGACGTTCGGGCAGAACAGAGAGATAACAACCACCTGCTGCTCTCCTGCCAACATCACTAGGTCAGTCTGAAACTCTCAGCACACTACAAAATCTCCATAACAATTCCCTGCAATCCCTGGAACCACCTGCACTCTCACCCGTGAGAGTCTACCAGCGGCTGTTCCACATCGCGGGTACCACGGATAGTCTACTGGCTAACAACATCGACAAACATCCATCTTACCCAGACTAACTCAACAGGTGACACAGCCTCGACACCTGCTGCATAAGCTCGAGGACCCGCACTTTGCTACAGCCTACATCACCACAGCAGACCACCTGACAGTATCCACCATGGCACCACAACCACTCCAGGAGGCAACCAACAGTCAGAGAGCCACCACTGTCTCCCAGCCGTGAGTGGCAGGTGTGTGTCTGATTGTTCTGCACCTTTGACGATGCTCGCTGTTGTCTATTTGATGGACAATAACGTTCGAAAGGGGGGAATAATGTAGCATTTGGACCAATCAGACACAACATTTTTCATTATATTTAACAAATCAATTATCTAACTTCCCCCTCACTACCAAATGGCACAATGTTAAGATCCCCGCGTCTATGCGACCCTCCCCACGAAGTGAACATAACACCTCAAAAGGCAGAACAGGATCGGTCCCCAGAACATAATCATGATTATCACTGGTTTATTAATCCTCCAGGAATGTGACGTAAGATACCCATTCTGTGTACCCAGGAACAAACGCACGTAGAAATGGAATTTTCTAAATTTAATTCATAGGAAAACCTTCTTTGAATGAAAACCCATTTTCTTCAGGCCATTGTGTATATTATTGCTGTGTTGTATTAATCTGTTGTATTATAGACTATTTTTTTTCATGCTTACGATAAACCACTCATTCATATAAGTAACTCTACCATGTTTAGTATCTATTAATTCGCCTTCTGATGATCGAAACAAGAGTGTATATTATATGGCATACCTTTGCAACTATTTGAGTTCTAAGACATTTTTACTATTTGTCTGCCTCAACAATCCACTAGCGAACTTAATTCATATGCAAATTACCATGCTTCCACACAAAGGGTCGTAAAACCCTCCATTAATTGCAACCTCCCGCTTGGGATTTCAGTCTTTCTCATTGGACAAGCCCATCTTTAGAGGCATGAATCTTTGCAGGCTTTAAAGGTCACACTTCATGTGACCCGCCCCAGTCTGTGGTTCGGTCGGATGCTAAGATGAAGTTGTGAGAAAACGCTTCAGGATACCAACGCATTTGTGCCAGGCCTTTTCTTCGGCCTAGTCCTTTCCATTTCAATCAAGATTTTCTGACTCAAAACTGGTTCTTTCTCATCAACCAACTTCACCAAGATCTTGGGGCCTTAAGATTGCAACAGGAATCTCTTTCAGACAGCCGAGACTCGCAAGTATCAAAATTAGTCTTATTAATTGGCTACACTTAGTATCAGTTACACCTTTTTACAAGGGTGTGTTTGAACTAAGAATCTGACGATTTCCCTCAGGCTTAGATCGGACTGATCTGAATATGCAAAATGTCCATAAATATCATTCTTATGCCGCTTTCTGTGCTGAGTTAAACGTTAACCCTTTCCTATACCAACTGTACAGTATGTGTGTGTGTGTGTGTATGTGTGTACTGTGCAGGTTAGACCTTAGTTTATGTGTGTTTATGTAGTATGTGAGACTAGTTTAAGTGTTTATGTAGTTAAAAAAACCTTACTTGTATCACACTTGACGTTGTTCGTGTTGTTTAACCGGAGTCAATAATCATGCAGATTTATGCTACAAGCTTTTGTAGAAATGTACAGTAAGAAAGTTATTTCCTTAACCAGGAAATTAACATTCATAGCATTAACAGACCGTTGACCCTGAGAGGTCAAGTAAATATCTACAATGGATCTAAAATATGAATAGTTAATTATAAACTAGTTATGGTTAATTATTCATATTTCCCCATGAGCTGATTCGCTACAATGATTATGAAAAGTGTGATATTGCTGTTATGTTTTTTTTTTTTTGTATTCCTCCAAAGTTCTGAACACACAAAAACCCACAAAGCAACAAACACACACTGTTCTCAATCGGGCTCATCGCCAGCGTGAACCTGTAAGCGTGTGAAAACCCTTGATGGTAAGGAGAGATCATCACGCACAGGAAATGAAGAAATGCCACAGCGGGTGTGTACTGCCATCATCTGCTGTTTTCTTTTTTTCTATTACAAGTCTGTTATGATAAGGCGTGGGTGTGGCTGCAGGGGGATGTAAATGTAAAATGGAAAAAAAAACACCAAAACATTTCACTGTGAGGAGTCACATCCGGAGTGTGTTTAAAACTACAAAATCAAGCTGCACGGTGTACTCAAAATTACATTTAGTTAACATAGGCAACTTCATTGCAAATGTGTAATTACAAATATATTTTAAAATACATGTATTTAAATATGTTTGTAATTACAGTAGTTTACCATAAATGCCAGTCAGTATACAGAAAAAAAATTGGTGTAGGAGTTTCTTCAGAAATTGCTAGTAAATTTACTAGTAACACATTAAATGAATTCAATGTTTAAAGTAGAAAGACTGAAACTGTATTTTATTGTAATATCATGTTTTTACAGTATATATTCTGCAGTACACTTTAAGCATTACAATGACAATAGAAGTAATTATGAATTCCCATAAAGATGTACCTACAAGTTCTAATTGAGTGGGTCAAAAAAGCCCTCTAAAGTTCAGCTAATGGCACTTTATATATATTTATATAACATTTTCATTTAATTGTAAAAAAAAAAAAACAAGTGACTGAAACCATTACTGTTCACACTTTAATATATTCTTTTAAAGTATTTTATTTCTATAATCATTACTCTTATTAAAAGTATTTGAAAGTACATACTTTTAAAAAAGAGGGAAGAAAACGTCCACCAGTCGGGATGCAAGGATTAATATTTAGCTCTTCAAACATTAATCTAGCTGTTTCAAATATTATTGGATCTTAAAACTAAACAGAAATGCATTAAATCAGGCAAACCTTGCTTTTTATAAGAATGCTAATTAATGTTTTTCTAATCTAACTAATTTCATAATGTATTAACTGTATATTTTAGTAGAATATGTGTTTCCTAATTGAACCGTTGTCTTCAGTATTGTTAGCATCATGTTGAGCTACAGCAACCAATGCAATGACTTCATGAAAAAAGAACACTAGAACTAATTTAGAGATCAATATATTGCTTGAAATAAGACCACAAAAGGGTTTTGTTATGTTGAAGAATTGGTAAATCAAATTCTACGATCTAATAATATTTGTTGTGCTTACATTTTTATGCTAGTTTCAAGAATTTTTCAAGTTATTTTTGCTGGCAACATACATTTCCATTCTAAGTACATTACTGTATAGATGATTTTTGTTTGCTTTTACAATCTGGGGTACAAACTGAAATATTTTTGAGGTAATTCCACAGTGTTCAACACGCTTGGATGGTTTTGGAAGCAGTGAACTATAATTTCAGCCTTATTTCATACACCTGTTAGAAAAGCTTTTTTCGCCAAGCAATTAGTTGCAGAACTCCTCACTATCTTAATGCCCAATCCACACATAAACACTCATTCACAGTCCTCTAATGGCAGTTTAACATCTGTGTTCCTCATTAAACCCTCACATCACAGTTCAGTGCATCGCGCTAGTTATCGCCTATTGAGGAGGGTGTGAGGCGTTTCTCTACACACAAGCTCTGTTTGATCACACAGGTGTTTGTGTGAGCCTTTATGAAGACTAAAGAGGGTCTCAGCTGAACCTACACATTGAGTTAATCCCATATTTGGGGCTGTTTGAGTGAAAGCGTAATCACTGTTATCATCTTGTCATGTTTTTAATGGAGAGTAAAGCCAGCCGAAGGGTTTTGAGACGTCCTCTCATCTTCAGAATGTGTATTATGTAACAGATGATGACCATTATGGATTTACGAGGATATGTTTGAATTAAACAATGGCTATTTGGTGTTACGTGAGAGTCTTTTTGAAGTTTAGGGATGGTGGGCAAGCACACCCAAGGACAGGTACTGTGACAGCACTAATGTGTGTAGTAAAACAAGATGGGTGCAAGACATTGAATAAGGTGTGTTGACAGCATGTTGGGGCTAAGGCTGTTGTAAAATCGCCACTAACAGACGGAAAAGTCAACCTGATACGGTCTACTGCATATGCAAGCCGTCTCAAGGAATGTACGGCCAAACTAAAAATTCTCGTCATCATTTACTCACCCGTCCAAACCTTTTGACGTCTTTCATTTTGGAGCACGAAAAGACAACTACTTTTGAGACGTTTTTTGTAGGTTTTACAATGAAAGTCAATAATGTAAATATTTTTTTTATGGGGAAATTATTATTTTTTTTTTAAAGGGTAGGATTTCTTCCAAATGACTTTGCTATTAAATGGATGTTGTTGTTTGTTTGTTTTTTTAGGTAGCGTCGTTATGAATACGTTTAACTTTTTATTTTATGGAGCCCACACATGACATGGGGAAAAAAGAAGATATTGTTGGAATTATCATGAATTAATCATTTGTTTTCACAACTTATTAATTCATTACCTCGTTTTATGGAAACGCATGTTGGGTAAATCAGTACACGCTGTAGCTACTAATTTGTTCATGGACACGATTGAACTAAATTATTAGGGAACAAATTAATCAAACATTGCCACACATAAGTCGCTGGAACAAATTCGTAGGGTACATTTATACGACAACAATATGTGCTAAAAATGGAAAAGTTTTCTCTGTGTTTTCAAAAAGTTTCACATACAGACAACAATGTTGTCAAAACAATCCTCATTCACACAGATGCGTGAAAACGACTAAAAACGCTGTATTATTCATGTACAGGCATCTAGCTGGCGCATGTTAACTTAGTAAAGGGAAAATGACGTGTCTGCGCAATGCACGGTCTATAGAATGAACACATAATCTGCATGTGTATGATTTCGCACTGTTTCGACACAAATATGCGCTTTTGCTTAGGTTTACATGGACGACGATACGGTATCGTTTTCCTTTCCAAATGCTGTTGCATGTAAATAAAACAAACAAAACATGCAATGTTATCTATTTTTAGTTAAAATGGGTGTGTTAATATGGCCTTAATTTGTGGCAATCTTTTTTTTACATGTGTGTGGCTTGGTTTACTTGAACTGACTTGTTAATAATAGTCTTTTTACAACTTTCGCTCCAACGATACAGAATTCGCCTGAAGAAGAAACGACAGTACACTGTAAAAATGACTTTTCAAAGTTGAAATAAAACAAAGATTATTGGAGTATATTTTACAAGAAAACACTATTTCAGTCTTTTTTGATCTTTACAATTTCTCCAGAAACATTCAACGTCGGTACCGTGCGTCTTCGTTATTTCAGAAATGTACTTGCGATTTCTGAGTGAAAATTGTTTCAAAGTAGAATTTTTTTCAGTGCATAAGAAAATGTTTTACACTAATGCACGCTATGCCCTGGTGGCAACACTGAGATTGCAACATATATTTGTATTGTGTTATGAATTGCTTTATGACACATTTCATAACACAATGAAACTGACCTTACATGGCATGATCCATTTGTGCATAGAGTATGTTGACCTTCATCATAGCAGACTTCTAGCACTAAGAAGTGTTAAATAAAGTAATAAATAAATGGTTTTGTATTCACAAGAAAATAACATACAGATGTTTTATATCATATTTAGGATCAGCTGTTAAAGCAGTTTCTAGCATCAACTGAAAGGGAGTACTCTTGTTGTTCTCTGGCTTTCCTTTGCCCTCAAATCAGAGGAAAAGTGACTAATCGACCTCTTCCTCAGCTACTTTTCACCCCTCTATTCCTTCATATATCAATGTTTCTTCATCATTTCTTTATCCCCTCCTGCCCTCACTCCCTTATTCTGTCATTTCAGTCATTTTCTCTCATCTCATCTGTTTTCCCCATCAGCTGAAGGGGGTTTCTCCTGTTCTCTTCTTCCGTTGGGAGCTTCCGAGTGGGAGGGGGGAAAGCCTTCGATGTCGTCACTGTTATTCCATCCGGCACGACTCTATCGGCACCACAACATTTTGCTTTAGCTTAACACTTCAAATGTGCTCCCACAAGATTCTTGTAGCAGGGGAGCACAGTCTTGACCTTGAAAAGCTGATAATGAGCATCCTCCCAATTGTTGCCGGGTTTCCAACTCGCCCGACACAATCTCCCTGTCACCCTATCTGCGCCTGCTTCGGATCGCAAGCTTTTTATAGAATAGTAGATGCATTGTGTTTTTGGCGGAGGGCCTTTCTTGTGTTTAACTATTTGTAACAAAGTTCTAGTGTATTGGGGCGAAATAGTTCCCGCTTGTACATTGGATCTACAATATCAGGGAAAGAAAGGGGAACCCAGATTTGGAATATATCGCAGTTGGTAAGTTAAATCGGGTCCCAGACGCAATGGCTGGACAGCACACTTAAGTTGCCCGAAAATAATAATTGTTCCCTCAAATCACTGGAATGAGAAACTACTTTTACATCAAAGATCATGTCAAATAATTAGTGCATAATTAATATTCACAACCCACCAATTCACATTTTTGACATCACATCCAGGGGTGTGTGGAACCACAGCTCTTCAACATATAGTTTATCGTTAATATGTGGACTTGCATAGATCATGCTCTTGTTCTAAATAAGCAAGCTAACATGCAATACAATCTATATCCTTCATTCTATATATATACAAATTTCATTCTACCTCTTGTAGTTTGCCAAGAGAATGAAAGCACTATTTTTGAAGAGTGTGCATGTCCTTACGTGAACCATCGTGCATCGTACTATGGTAGTTCAGTAAAATTGTGCTGTGCAATTGAACTGAGTTTCAAATATCTTTCCCTCCCTCCATGCTTCTCTCTCTCTTTCACTGATCTGTGCATCTTCACCAGGTTTTGTGCTGGTAATCTCTTAATATGTCTGGTATCAGTTACTTGTGACCTCGGGCAAGCAGTAAGAAATGTGATCACGTTCAGCTTTGGTTTGTGAAATGCCTCTCACTCTTCAGTTGATGCTGGCTCAGTGTGAACCTGTGAAATTACATTTTATAAGGTCTGACTTACCTGAAAAAAAAAACACGTTTACCTTTGAATATGTCCACAGATTTAACTTCTAAGTAAAGTATAAATATAGTCTCTTTAACACAATCCCAAAAGAACTCGCTACACTCAGTGGATCATACGAGGCTTTCTACTATATACAAGATTAATCATCAGGTGCGCCAGTGTGTGTGTGTGTGTGTCAGCATCCCCTTGATGATAGAACTAGATCTTTTTAAACTGGGCGAGTGCGTCACACACACTCAGGGACAGGTTGTCCCACGGCCTGCCCCAGATTAGATCTGCTCATAGCGCTAAAGTTAGCGATGTAATTAGCACATAGGCTAATTAGCCCAGAGACATGCAGAGCATACGCACACACACATTCCAAATATCAATGTGCACAAACACACACACACACACAAAACACTTGACGATGGGTCGGCAGCAGGGCCAGTGAGTCACCAACCCGCTTGTGTCTTGACTAGACACCAGAGCTAATATGTAAGCTATACTTCTAATAGCCAGAGCACCAAATTATACATGCGAATTGAAAAGAATTATTTAGCAGTCACAGAATGGTCTACCACTACTATTGATAATTAATATGAAAACATCATAGTTAGGTAGTAGGCCAGTGCTACATGGCAGTAACTTTGTTTTTCTGGGAAATAAAGCAGAAATGTCAGAGTGACAAACTTATCAAAACAATAAGTTATTTCAAAAATTGTATGATTATATTTGCTTTATTGTTTGCTAAAAAAATTTGTCTTCGGCCTTATTGTCTTAGAAGTTATATCAGGTACTTTTTTATCTAGATTATCATTAAATTCTATACTTTAATATTTAAGAGCCCATAATTTTACATTACACAATTTATTTTACAATCTCACGACACTTGAAACTCACCCAATGTTGGGAGCAACCAATAAATATTCTGATTAAATATTTTATGCTATTTGAATAAACAAAAGTATAATAAGAGGCAATGTTGTAAGAAGAAGCTATCTCTATTTAGCTTACTTACTTATATTACTTGATGGTGTTAGCCCTATGAAAAGTCAAGTCAACGTGATCTACCTATAGATTATCCAATACAGAAGCGTCTTGTGTCAATAGGTGGTCAAGTCAGGTATCAGTTGTTCAGTGATGTAATCGCCAGCTCCGTTCAATTAAATTGTATCATGCTGCAATCAAGTCGGACAAATATTGCCAGAATTTTATAGCTCCCCTTCCCAAACTAAGCAAACAAAGGTGACAGCGACCGGCCACGGACCATGAATCATCAATGATGTCCCGGAATATGCGAGAAGGCAAAAAAAATAAGACTCGCTAGGAGAATCGGTCTCACATCGGACGGTGCCAGTTCTCCTCACGACAGATGAAAACCGGTATGGTGTGGTTCAATCGAAGGCTGCATCAATCGGCCATGACGTTCTTGATGAAGACATGGCAAGCCGCACGTGTGATCGCCGTAAGGACTATAATGCGAAAAGAGATTGCCATGTACTGAGGAGCCTAAACTCTTTCGGAACTAAACAACATAAGTAATAAGAAGATTTAAAATGTATACCAACGGTTTAACACCAGAACCAGTGCAGAACGTGACAGAAATCTGGGCTAATACGGGTCACGCTCAGTCTTAGTAAGAACCTAGCTGACTTTTATTTGCCCAGCGTGGAGTTTGTTGCTAGCCCCACGCGACACAACCCACTAAAGCATTACAATAATCGAAATTTCGACGATCATGATGTTAATGAACGTTGTACCATTTGACTATTAGAGCATAGGTCCTCATTTTAGGATATCAGTTTTCCCCAAGTATGGAAAAATTGGTTGTTTACAAATGCTAGAAACATGTTTTAAAGGAAAGATGCTATCAATAGCACCCAGAGGGTTAACTGATGACGAGAATTGACAGAGACAGCCATCAAGGTTAGACAGTGTTATCACGGTATTGCCACTGCAGAGGTTTTATGTTTAGATAATTAAAGAATCTGTTCTTTCGCAATTAGCAGTAGGGAATTTTTAGTCATGCATGTTGTATATAAACTAGGCATTCTGTTAAGTTTTGGCCAAAAGCGGCGAATGCATTCATCAGTGCCTGTGAAGAAATATAGAGCTGAGTATCATAACAGTGAAAGCTAACACCATGTCTCCTGATGATATCTCCCAAAGGTAACATGTAAAAGCGTGAAAAGTAACGGCCCTAGTACTAAGCCTTGATGTACTCCATACTGCACTTGTGATCGAAATTATACCTCTTCATTCACTGCTACGAATAGATGGCGGTCACATAAGTACGATTTGAACCATGCTAATGCAATTCCACTAATGCCAACAAAATTTTCCAGTCTATTCAAAAGAATGTTGTGGTTGCTACGCGTTGCTAGATCCAGAGCATACAGTAGAGATACCAAACCACTATCGGATGAAAGAGGGCATGTCCATTAGTAACTCTGATGGAGCGTCTCAGCCCCTCGTAGATGGGTGACTCTAGGTGATTCGCTTACTATTGTGTGGAATTATGAGTTTGCCCCAAAAACTCGTCCAATTGTCTACGAAACCTTTGTTATTTTGCGGGCACCACTTAGACATCCAGCCTTTGAGTGACAACAGTCTGCTATGTATCTAGTCAACACGGTAAGCAGGGAGGGGACCAGAGCAAATTACAGTGTCTGACATCGAACTTGCAAGTACACACATCGTTGTGTGGTGTATGTGTTTGCTCTTTGTTGATGCATTATGGCCCCGCTCTCTCCGTCGACCTTTGCCTGTTTTTTTTCTGATTCCTCGATTGAGTTCCTCCTGCAGCGTTATTGCATCCCTGTCCTCCTGCCATGTCGTCCCATTTTTGTGTGATCGGGTCCTCACCAAGCCTTCTGGGACTATGGTGGCGGGGTTCATCATGTGGGAGGAGCATGGTGGCTAGCGATAGATGACACGGACGCGTATGGAACGCAATAAAATACGAGCATCTTTGACAAGGTTTTCAGGTGGGTCCTGTGTACTGATTGGGGAGAACATGCTTATTCTTTTTGATCAGAGCGAAGAATTGTGTTTTGTCCCGCGACTATGCCGCCTCGCAG
>JADLZN010004559.1:0-39021 GCA_018155175.1 Sinocyclocheilus anophthalmus
TGATTATTATGCATTTATTCATTTCCCAACATTACAAATTTATAAAATCACATGAACACTTTTTAGATATTAAAGTCTTATTTATTGGCTGGCTTTTGAAACAGAAATAACAGTAACCAACAATACAGCACAAAATAATAATAATAAACAAAAGACAAACAATAGTCCATCTCTCCCATTGGAATTAACACTAGAACTACCGGAATTCTATAACTACTAGAATGGCCAAACCATTTATACTAGACTGAATTGAATGCCATTTTTGTCATATCATATTTACATTCAAAGCTTCTTTTAAGGTTTTACAATGAAGCTATGAATGTCTGTCGTCATAGTTTATGACGTAATCACCCTAAAAATACATATATTTTTTTTGTAATATTTAATTGTGTAAGAGCTACGTAGATCGCTCCGGAATGTGCGTCTCGCTTTGTTTCAACCCAGCGGGAGAAAAACGTTTTTCACCGCAGTGAAAATGTTGTATTTGAAAGTCTAAATGTCAACAAATATGAACTGAAGCAGAATATTTCTGTAGATAAAACATGTTGTGAATTTTGGAAATAATTACATCTTTTTTCAATACATTTTTACTTTTGTACTTTACAACGCTCTTGAGTTATTGGAAATGTTTGGATCAGATGAATTGGAAACAATTCTATGCAGCCACTACTGGAATCATTATCCATTAATAAATGGATCTGTTATGATAGTATAGGTAATAATAAACATTGTCACTGTCGCTAAAAAAAAAGCCTAATTAGTTTTTTTTATTTCACAATATCAGTCTTGTCGGGGCTCAAATTAGCCTATATGCATTAGCTATAGCATTACACTACACTGTAAATAGGTTGCTGTAAAAATGTTTACAGTAGTATTACTGTAATTGCATTTACAGTACAATAATGTCTTTACTATATTTTATTTACAGTATTATTACCGTATTTTCATTTACAGTATCAGTACTGTAGAGTTTATTTTCATTGTTTAAAAAATGTTTTACCTGTAAAAAACAATCCAATTGCGGTACTGCACTGTAAACCATGATTTTTACCATCCCAGCCCCACCCCCCCAAAAAAATCACATAGCTCATGAGCTTTAGTTCTGATAATATTATTTTTAACTGTTGAACATTTTCTTTTTTAAAGCACAAATTACAAATCTTGACCTCTCAGATGCACTAGCTTAGAAAAGGGCATCACCACAGTCCCCTGGGGACTTTGTATCATGGAAAAACATACATATACTGAAAAGCAAAAATTGGCAAGTACACTACCAGTCAAAAGTTTTTGAACATTTTTAATGTCTTTAAGTTTGAAAGATTTTTTCTTTCTTCTGCTCACCAAGCCTGCATTTTTTTTATCCAAAATACAGCAAAAGCAGTAATTATTGTGATATATTTTACTACTTAAAATAACTGCTTTTTATTTGAATATATGTTAAAATGTAATATATCCCTGTGATGCAAAGATGAATTTTCAGCATCATCACTCCAGTATTCAATGTCACATAATCCTTCAGGAATCATTCTAATATGCTAATAAACATTTTTTTATATTCTCAATATTTAAAACGTTGAAGGTAAATTTTTCAGTATTCCTTTGATGAATAAAGATCCAAGATCCCCTTTACTGAAATAAAATCTGTTTGCTACATTTATCACTATACCATTCAAAAGCTTGGAGCCAGTATATATATATTTTTCTTTGGGACCAGAAATTATGAAATTACTATTTATTTAGCAGATGCTTTCGTCCTCACTTTCTTTAAATGGAGATAAAGACATTAGAATGTTCAAAAGATTCCTATTTCAGATAAAGCTGTCTCTGACTTTCTATTATCCAAGAACACTTGAAAATTCACTCACTAATTATACTATATACTACGACTATACTCTGATAACACTATAAAATAATAATATAATAATCGTTTTCTAGCAGCAATCATAATATTAGAAGGATTTCTAAGATCATGTACTGGAGTAAATGATCCTAAAATTCATTTGATCACAGGAATAAATTCCTTTTAAAATCTATCCAATACAAAGTTCTTTTTAACATAGTAAACTTTTCAAAATTGTACGTTTTTGCTGTACTTTTGCTCACATAACTGCAAGCTTGGAGGCATAATATACTTTTTAAGAAACATTAAAAATATTACTGTTCAATAACTTTTGACTGGTATTGTAAATAAAATACAGTAAAAATTAGCTTGTGGTGTTGTGTTAAATTTCTGTCATTTTGACAGTAAAAGTTGACAAGCGCCCCGATGAAAAGCAGCAGGATGGGATTCAGGCTGCACCCTCTTTACAAAATTCCAGCTGATCTGTGACTTTCAGTGCATTTGGTGCCACAAATGTTGACTTTCTGAATGAACCTGCAAGCACAAGAAAAAAACAAAACATTATTTATCAAAGCAGTGTTTACATAATTTGCCTTGGCTGTCAAACTTGTTGGTGCTGTATGCACTCTAACGTTAATAAAAACGTTATATACTTCATCTGAATGCACCCACAAGGAAGGTACATAATTAGTTGATAATCCATCATTGTAACGTAGGAGGCGTGACAACGTATTTTGTGATTCCATGCAGCTTTTTATTCACAAGAGTGGTCCACCAGGCATGGTCAAACACCAGCAAACGTACAATCCAAGGCGAGACAAAACACAAATCCATAACCGTCCAAGGTCACAATAAACAGAAGGGCAGGCAAGGCAGGAAACACGAGACTCGGAACAGGGTAAGCGAAACAATAATCAGCAATGTGTTGTGAAGGATGCAAACCGTTATAGTGTCACTGATAGAAACGGTGTGTAACATAATGATTCCTACTAATGTGAGATAGCTGTGAACTGATGATGAGATCTAATGAGAGAAAGTTGATGCACTTGATGAGTCCGGGCAAAGGATTATGGGAAACGGAGTCCTGAGTGAATGGCAAGGTACAGAATGGACTGCCCTCTAGAGGAGCTCATGGGCACCCCAGCTGGAGATCATGACATTCATATTCATATTAAAGCTCCAATTTTTTAACAATGCATCTAAATCTGTAGAGCAAAGTGCTGAAATAAGGGTGTTGGATTTCCTAGGCAGTTCTCACATGATGGATATCTGGGCCTTAGGCCCAGAAGCATTAATGCATGTTCAGAATACCAGGATAACCTTCAAATAAAATAGCTTATGCTAAATGTTACCCTGGCTAAGTACTTAATTTTTTTATTTTTTTTTTTAAATGAGACAAGTATAATTATTATAAATATCGCTTCAAGCAGCGATGGCTCCCGCCGTCACGGTCATACGCCACCACCCTTGGCTCAGGAAACTGTGCCCAGAGGCACATGCATTTACAGTCACCTCTGCGTCTGGTTTCAGGGTTACGGCCATTAAAGGGTGAATTCAACCTCAAGACTGTAAACCACATCACAGAACCTAATAAACTGTTAGTAACACTTTACAATAAGGTTTCGGTTATTAACATTAAGTATATTAATTAACATGAACAATAATTATATAGCATTTATTAATGTTAGTTAATATTCAAAACTTAAACATTAAAAAATTGTTAACACTTTATAATAACGGCACACTATGAATAATTGGTTAAGCATTAGTAAATAGTCAATTCGTCCTTTATAAAGCATTGTTCCAACATTTAAAGGCACTAGTAAGCAGTTTATAAAACAGTTATAAATGTTTTGTTCTTGAGCATATCTATAATGTTTAATAATTGTTTTTTCATACTTTAATTAATGAGCATTATCATTTCTAAATGCTTACGTTATTTACAAACGCATTACTTAGGTTTCATTTTGATCATTTAGAAAGTGTAATAAAATGATTAAAACTATGTATATGTACATTTATAAATCTTATTATTTAGAAACATGATAATAGTTGCCCAGTGTGTTAATAAATGCTTTATTATCACATATTCCTGCTGTAATTCATGATTAAGTCAGGTAGTTATAAAACATTTAGTAAAGTTTTTTTTATTTTTGTTGTTTGGGTGTTTGCCAGCCATTATTTTGAGAGCTCATTCTAAAGTGAGGTGCCGATTCTGTCCATGGACTTCGATCCCCTTGCCAGCAGAGATCGCTCTTCCATTACATTGACTCTCACACTACACAGACTGTTACATGTCACTCCGGACTACAGTTCCCATCATCCATTGCACTGATTACACACACACAGCTGTAACTAATCACACATTCACTATATAACAACCACTCAGATCCTGCTCAAGTCGCCGAGTATTGTATAGCGTTTATCACTCATAGCGATAGCTACTCTACGGAGCCTGCTCTATCTTTCCCAGTTTATTCATAGTCTTGCCTTGCCTGTGTTTCTCCGTGTTTTGATTCTCGCCTGTGTATTTCGGATTACCGCCTTCGTCTTGCCGTTTGGACTCTGTTTGCCCCTTACTGGATTATTGCTGTGTACCTGGATTATCACTCTTAAGCCTTGTTGGATACTGTTCACCGTCAATCGACCCACGCCTGTTTACTGGAATGCTCTTGTGTTTTGCCCGTGCCATACCTGTTCGCTGGTGTTTCAACCCTGCCTGTGTTATTGACCATGTCTCTGTCTAATAAAGCTTTGCATATGGATCAGCACGTCTCACGTCTCAATCTTCTTCTGGTAACGAGACTATTACAGTACCTTGTAAGCATTTTACAAAGGAGATTTAAATGCTAGTAATCTCCAACAGAACAGTAAACAACATCAACACAAGATTGATACAGAACACAAAAATTTTTTTTTCAGATTGAAAACATTACAAAACTATTCAACTATAACAACTGTTTCACCTTTTGTTCTTGTTGCATCTGAAATAAATATTTCGGTTCTTTTATCTCTCTGTGTTGTGTTTTGTTATTGTTATGTTAGGAAGATACTGAGCCTTAAATCTCCGTTGTAATAGATTTCTTAATCAGAGAACAGCATATACTGTCATTTATAACTGCTTACTAATTTAGCTAATGTGGACAATGCTTAGAAATGATGACTGACTATTTACTAATTCTTCCTAATGATTCTAGTGTGCAGTTATAAAAGGATTACCAAATTATTTGTCAATTCCCTACAATGGACTGGTTCTACACGATTTTTTTGTCCCTAACTGACAGAAAAGGTAAGCCTAAAGATTTCTAAACTGGTAATGGAAACAAACAAACAAGAACCTAAAAAAAAAATTATTATCTTTTTTTTCTGTGAAAAAGGATTTTTAAAACAGAGATGTCTCTCTCTCTCTCTCTCTTCCCCCCCCCCCCCCCCCTTCCACCACCCGTTCCTTTCACCCCCACTCTCAACACACACAACACTCACTACCCCCCCCTTCCTCACACAAGAGTCAAAGTGGCATAGGTGAGATCTATGTCCTGTATTTTTTTTATTTATGTTATTCATATAGTTGTTGTTTCCTCAGAATGACTTGTTCTCTATATGTAAAAAGTTTTGAAGAGTCTGGAAATTGCACTTTAATAATATAAGACAATTACTGTTTCCTTTTTTTACTGTTATTTTAATAAATCGCCACTGTAAAACCATTCAAGCTATCCAATATCCATCCGCAATATAAGTTCGTCAATGTTTTGGCATTATGTAGAAAAAGTTTGGTGTGTATAGTGTAATTTTTCTCTGAGGAGTATTCATTAATTCACAGCTTTATTTTCCCAAAAATCCATATTCAAATCAATATAACTGACTTCCTGTTGGTCGTAGCTAATAACTGTAAATTACAAAGTTGTCAGGTTTGATGAGAACAATATTATGTCCAACTTTGTGTGACTGTTGTCTACAACGTAATCCCCCAATTGTCAAAGGTGGTGCTTAGAGTTCCTCTTCCACTCCCTTTTATGAGGTCTTTTAGCCGTGTCTTTCTATCCTAAATACTGAATGTGTGTTGAGATTCATGAATTCTCTGCATGTTAGTCTGCCTCAAATCACCAGAAAATAATTCAAGTTGATCTGTTGGCCAATGGCAACAATATTGTAGATAGCAATATCCCCTCAACATGTTTTCATCTGTGCCATGTTTTTGGACATTGCTGATGAGTTTGAAGCACATCGAGTAAAAATAAGAATGCTGAATTCAAAGCATTTTGAAAAGGACACACGGTCCCGCTGTCATTTGGTGGCGCATGACTTCTGACTCCTATAGTCACATGTATGTGCTTCTGCATCATGCCCCAAAAAAAAAAGCAAAATCCAGAAAATTATGGTTATGTTAGTGAGACACTTAGATAAATTCCTGTTTCGTCACTTCTCCGCCATAACTTCATCACCTCGCCACGGCAGACCGTTCGATATATCAAAGCTCTTCTCAATTTAGCTTCCCCATGTCTTGAATCATGTTCACCTGGTTTGGGGCAATCGTTTGGAAATTCCTCAACGAGTATTCAATTCCAGAGCATGCACGTTTTACACAGCCGAATAAGCCCACTTCCTGTTGGGCGGGCCCATGACTGCAGTGCAAAGTTGTACCAGGCTCATGAGATCTATATGGTGGACTGGTTTCATAGAATACGTTCAAGTACATCAAGTTTTCAGACTGTGTTCCAGGGGGCACCGTAGAGCCCCTTTGCCACACCCGGATCTCAGTCTCTGCGCCGTCCTAATGACCGCAGGTTCCAACGTGTGTGCCAATTGTCAAGAGTTTTTGAGCATGATAAGGCCCCCAAAAAGCCCCGGATAGGTTCGAAAATAAAATAAAATAAAAAATAATAATAATCCTTAGGAAATCAATTGGGCTCTGTTCCTTACTGGCTTGGGCCCTAATAATAATAATCCTTAGAAAAACAATAGGCCCCTGTGCCTTAGTGGCTTGGGCCCTAATAATCCTACGGAAAAAATACAATAGGGCCCTGCGCCTTACTGGCTTGGGCCCTAATAATAAATATAGCTGCAAGCAGCAATGGCGGGCCCAAGCCATCAGTGCAAACGCCACCCCGGTGGCATCAGGGGAACGGTGCACAGCGGGCACATGCATTTACAGTAACCCTCTGTCAGTCTGGTTTTAAGGGATACAGCAATGAAAGGGTTAATCCAAACCGACCAATACTGTGAACATCACACACCACACACACAGAACAATATACAAGTTTGGGTAACACTTTACAGTAAGGTTTCAGTTATTAACATTAACTATGTTAATTAACATGAACAATAATTATATTGCATTTATTAATGTTAGTTAACATTAAGTTAAAATCTAAAACATTATTAAAATTTAAAGTTTTATCTGTAAACATTAGTTAATGCACTATGAATTAACATGAACATTTTGATTAACTAACATCAACAAACATTAATAAATGTTGTAAAAATATATTTTTCATTGTTAGTTCATGTTTAGTTAATGCATTACTGTTTGTCATTTTAAAATGAGATATTGTAAGTGTTACAAAACCTTTAATGATTCACAAGCTTTTTAAACTAGTGTGATCATTATAAGCATGTTGGAAATATTTTTTGCCTGCAATGTAACAGCTTAGTCTTCATCTGGAGCTGACTTTTTTTACACCGTTACAATCCGAATTATGTAAATTCAGATGAATGTCATGTCACAGGATGTCATAGTTTTTAACATTATATAACTATGTTAACATGAACAATATTTATATAGTATTTTTGAATCTCAGTTATCATCATGTTCAAAATTGACTACAACATTATTTATTAAAATGTATAGTTAATGCACATCAGTTACTGTACCATGAACTAACAAACTTTTTTTTAATAACACAAATAAATACAGTAAAAATACTTAGTTTGTTAGTTGTGAATTAACTTATGTTAAAAACTATATTAAACTATATTAGTTAATATGAACAATATTTATACAGCATTTATTAATGTTAATTAATATTAAGTCCAAAATGTATTAATACATAATTAAAATTTAAAGTTGTACCTTTTAACAATAGTTTATGTCAGTGTTTCCCAAGCGGGGTGCCGTCTGTCGAGAGCAAGGGTGCCGTGTAAAAACTCCTTTTTTCATATTTTTAAATTGCTAAAATGTTCAAAAAAAGCATATATTATATAACATCCATTTCTGATGTCCAATAATTAGAGATGCACCAAAATTGTGGCTGCCGAAAATTTGTTCACTGCTCAGGTTTCACTTTCACGTGGTGTGACACTCTGCGTATTATCCCGCTCTATGCGTGTGCGCTCTGCTCAGTCGCTCCACTCGTATACCATTCATGCGAATCGGAATAGCAAAGTCCACTCAAAAATTGAGCCGACAGGAAACATCGATGTAGTACAGTATTGTTTCTGTCTGCAATAGCCATACTGTGCTGTAAGATGGTGTGGTATATGGGCAACTCTGGTAACGCTGCCCTCTCATCCATTGATCTGCTAACCGCTATGTTATGCTCACGTGTTTTGATAATAATAGCTTTCTAGGACTAACATTATTTGGATAATTCTGGATTTAAAATGGGATAAATATCTTAACCCTACTGTCGACCGACCTGAAAAAACTAAAAGCAATTTATTTAATTCGAAGGCCTGTCATTATTTTTTATTTGTGCTATCATTATTAATTTCTTTATTTGTTCTTATTTTACTGACTGCTTATTTGTAATTTTTTATTCAATTCAAAGTTTGAAATCATGCTATCTTGTGCTGCTGCAACAAAATTGCCCCACTGTAAAATAAATACATTGAGTGAGCAAAAATTTGTGAGATGGCTAGTTATAATGGTAATTAATAATGTTGACATAGGTATAAAAGCTGACTGGGGAAGTTCGTGCCTAATGTTAGAGAGTCGACTCATCACCCAAATGTTGTTGGTTCGAGTCTCTTACCGGCAGGTTTGTAGGTGGTTTTAGTGAATGTACAGCGCCTCCTCCCACCTTCCAATACCACGACTGATGTGCCTTGAGCAAGTCACCGAACCCCCCAACTTCTCTGGGCGCTGCAGCATAAATGGCGCCCACTGCTCCGGGTGTGTGTTCACGGTGTTTGTGTGTGTTCATTGCTGTGTGTGTGCACTTTGGGTGGGATAAATTTAGAGCACTAATTCCTAGTATGGGTCCCCATACTTGGCCACATGTCACTTCACATGTCACTTCACTTAAAATCTGTCATATAAATTGGTCTCTTCAATAGAAATTAGCCTATTGATTGACAACATTTTTTAAATAGCCTATTGATTGACAACATTTTTTGTAATATATAAAAAAATCTGTATGACATTATATTCTGCAGTTCTTCCCTGTTTTACCGAATATCTATACTTTTCAAATTATCATATCGAAGATAGAAATTCAAATATTGTGACAAAATTAATTTTGTAGGGTGCCACAAGTTTGTTAAAATTTCCAAAGGGTGGCGTCGACTACAAAAAGGTTGGGAAACACTGTTTATGTAATGTGAATTAACATACATGACTATTTTTATTTATTAACAGTTAAAAGATTAATAAATAATGGTACAACTATATTGGTCCATTCTTAGTTCATGTTAGTTAATGCATTAACTAATATTAACCTAAGAGACCTTATTGTAAATTGTTACCAACATGTTTTCTGATCTTTAACCATTTTTTTAAATTATTTTAATAACCTATAAGCTTTTGTGAAATAATTATTTAAAAATATATTACCAGTAAAGTACACATTAACTTATTTTTATGTATTTGTTTCTTATTCTAATTAATTGAACTAAGCAGTAAAGTGTCAGACTTAAAATATTTCTTATCCTATCAGTGAGAGAGGGTATAGTGTATATATAAAACTTTAAATTATTTTTCTTTTAAAGATAAAAAAGATTTAATGCTCTATAAGCATTCTACAATAATTATGTTATGTGAACATATACTGACAGTACAGTACATATAATAAAGTAATTGTATGCATTATTTTTCATTCTGATACACAGAGAGGGTTAAATGATTTTAATCCTGTGTCTCCATCAGGTGGTCATCCTTGGTATTACAGTCTTCACCTATGACCTGTAATGTGTGATAGTTTTAATTTTTTAGTGGCCCCTGAGCATGTTTCCTAAGAATGGCTTGTTCTCCATATGTAAAATGTTTTGAAGAGTTAGGATAACGAACTTTAAAGATATGAGAAAATTACTGTTATCTTTTTTACTGTTACTTTAATAAATTGCCATGGCAACACCATTAAACATATCCAAAGTCCGTGTTTTGTTTGGGCCAATTTAGAATCTTCAGTATAAAAATTAAAAGATATCATGTTGAAAAGTTTGGTGTGTTTGAGTATATTCTCCTCTGAGGAGTAAAATTAATTGCACAGCCATATTTTTCCAAAAATCCACATTCACATCAAAATAGCTGACTTCCTGTTGGTCGTAGATAATGACTGTAAATTAGAAAGTTGTCAGGCATGATGAGAACAATATATGTAGCTAAAACTAACCCCCCAAGTTTTGTCAAAAGGTGGCGCTATATAGTGCCTCATCCACGCCCTTTTATGAGCTTTTGCCAGTGTCTATCTAACATTTATACTTATATGTGTGTTGAGTTTCATAAAATTCTATGAATGTTATCTGCTTCAAAATCACCAGAAAAGAATATTCAAGTTTGACACGTTGCCATGGCAACAACATTTTAGATATCAATATCCCCTCAACAGTTTTACATCGGCTGTGTTTTGACATTAATCTGATGACGTTTGAAGCAAATCAAGTAAAAATAAGATGCTGAATTCAAAGCATTTTGAAAATGACACACTTTGTCATACATTATTAATGTCATGTCATGAATTAATAAATTTAAAGTATATTTTTATTAGGCCTATTGTCACGGCGCAGTAAAGGAAACACACGGTGTAAACAGGGGTCTGGGTCCAAATGCAGGTTTATTAGACTGCAGGGGAAAAACAAAGTCAAAACAGAAAACAAACAGAGCTAAGACTCTGACACACAGGCTAGAACAGAAAACGGACTCTGACACAATACGGTCACGTAGAGCTTGCATCAGTCCGGTAACAACACTTAATAATCCGCCCAGAGAGGCGTGGGGAAGGCGTATAAATAGCCCTCAGGATGGGCAACAGCTGTGTGTGTGTGAGTGTGTGCACAGGTGTGTGGAGTCAAGGTAACGGAGTCCGGAGAATGGGAATGGTGACTCTGGTGGAATGAGAACACCAGACGCCAGACCCTGACAGGACCCCTCCTCTAAAGAACAGCTTCCAGACGTTCCAGGGCCCCCCCCCAGGGGAACGGCCCAGTGGGGATGGAGTAGGGGGAGGGATGGGGGCCCCAGGTCCGTGTGGTAGCGGTGGACCTGGGGACTGGGGTAGAGCCGGTGGAATGGGCACCCAGAGCAGAACCAGTGGCCACCACAGCGGTGTGTGTGGAGCTGCCGCCTTGAAAAAACTCGCCTTGAAGGCGATTCAACCTCCTTGGGGAAACGAGAGCGGGCACCGCCGCCTCGGGGGCCCTGCGAGGGGACACCGCCGCCTCAGGGGCCCTGCGAGCGGACACCGCCGCTTCTGGAGCCCTGTGAGCGGGCACCGCCGCTTCAGAGACCTCATGAGTGGGCACCGCCGCTTCCAAACATCATGAGTGGACGCCGACTCCTGTGGAGCCTTTTGAGCGTTTCCTGCCCGCTTTCCGGGGGAACTGCGAGCGGCCATCGCCGCTTCGAGAACATCATGAGCGGGCACCGCCGCTTCGAGAACATCATGAGCGAGCCCCGCTGCCTCGCGGGAACTGAGAGCAGACACCGCCGCCTGGGGGGAACAGTGAGCGACACTTGGCCACCTCTGGGTCACTGTGGGGGGCGAGCGGACGCCGCCGCTTCTGGAGCCTTGTGAGCGGTCACCACCGCCTCAGGGGAACTGCGAGTGGACACTTCACCTAGGGGGAACCGAGAGTGGCCACCGCCGCCGCCGCCTCGGGGGAACTGAGAGAACCGCCGCTTCGAGAACATCATGAGCGGGAACCGCCATTTCGAGAACATCATGAGCGGGCCCCGCCGCCTCAAGGGAACTGAGAGCGGACACCGCCGCCTGGGGGGAACAGTGAGCGGACACTGCCACCTCGGGGGCACTGCGAGCGGACACCGCCGCTTCTGGAGCCTTGTGAGCGGGCACTGCTGCCTCGGGGGAACTGAGAGTGGACACCGCTGCCTCGAGAACATCGTGAGCGGGCACCGCCGCCTCGGGAGGATCGTGAGCGGACACCGCCACCTCGAGAACATCGTGAGCGGACACCGCCGCTTCCAGAACATCGTGAGCGTAACCACCTCTGGAGCTTTGTGTGCGGTCACCGCCACCTCGGGGGAACTGAGAGCGGACACTGCCGCCTCGGGGGCATTGCGAGCAGGCTCTGCAGCCAACTCCATCCTGACGGCTGAGCCGCTCAACTGCAGAGCCAGGTTGACGTAGTCCTCCAGCGCCTCCTTGGGGTGCCAGAATGGCATAAGGGATTTGAACGGCTCGGCTAGGCCACCACAGAAACAGACCATTGAGCAGGTCCTCTCCGTTGCCGACTGGCGAGCCACTCCCACGAAGTCCCTGGCGTAATCCTCAATGCACCGGTCTCCCTGGCGGACATTGAGGAACCTTCCTGCTGGACCCATGCTTGGCGGATTATTCTGTCACGGCGCGGTAAAGGAATCACACTGTGTAAACAGGGGTCTGGGTCCAAATGCAGGTTTATTAGACTGCAGGGGAAAAACAAATTCAAAACAGAAAACAAACAGAGCTAAGACTCTGACACACAGGCTAGAAACAGAAAACGGACTCTGACACAATACGGCCACGTAGAGCATGCATCAGTCCCGTAACAACACTTAATAATCCGCCCAGAGAGGTGTGGGGAAGGCGTATAAATAGCCCTCAGGATGGGCAACAGCTGTGTGTGTGTGAGTGTGTGCACAGGTGTGTGGAGTCAAGGTAATGGAGTCCGGGAGGATGGGAAGTGGCGACCTCTGGTGGTGAGAGGGAGAACACCAGACGCCAGACCCTGACACCTATAATATAAATCACTTTCATATTCACAGCACTCGAAAGCAAAAGTCTTCAGATTTACAATGTTTTAGAGTAAGATTAAGAATGATTTTTATAGATTTGTAAACATTTTCTTAGACGTGTGAAATCACGGACGACAGCCTATACAGAGATACATTAACTCTTATCTCATGTCTGCTGAAAACATTGTGACGAATAACGTGAAGGGCATTCAAATCTAAGAAATTTTAAAAGGCCAGTAGTAGTTTGCATTCCTGAAAATTCATGTCTGTCATTTAACTTTTTTTTTTTATCGTAACGGTTGGCAAATATTGCTGAATTGTCTCGTCATGTTTAGCTGCTTACATCTTACCTCAGCTCACATTCAAGTCGTGCAGCGCAGCGTCTGTGAACAGTAAATCCCACCTTCTACACTTTGATTGGCTATTTAAAACATTTTGACATTGATGAGAGCTTTTGAGCCGCTGCACTGAACACGCTAAATTAATTAGAATTTTTAAATCAAGTGCGGGCCATTCATCTGTGCCGATGGAAGGATATACGTACATTTACTACAATTAAAACACCCCACACCCGCCCTGAACACCTCTCCACACAACCATTCACACCTCCTGCAATCCCCCTCTCCCCCACACCTGCACCTCAAATCAGTGAAGACAAGGTGCGCCAGGTCTTCCGGAAGCAGAAAAGGAAAAAAGCACCAGGCCCAGATTGTGTTACACCAGCCTGTCTGAAATCCTGTGCTGACCAGCTGGCCCCCATCTTCACACAGATCTTCAACAGATCACTAGAGCTGTGCGAAGTCCCTTCATACTTCAAATGCTCCACCATCATCCCCATCCCAAAGAAATCCAAAATTACAGGATTAAATGACTACAGGCCTGTGGCTCTAACGTCTGTCGTCATGAAGTCATTTGAAAAACTGGTCCTGGCCTACCTGAAGGACATCACTGGACCCTTGCTGAATCCTATTCAGTTTTCCTATAGAGCAAACAGGTCTGTGGACGATGCCGTCAACATGATACTGCATTATGTTCTGTAACATCTAGACAGACCAGGGACTTATGTAAGGGTCCTGTTTGTGGACTTCAGCTCGCCGTTTAACACTATCATCCTCCTCCTGCCCAAACTAACTCAGCTCTCCGTGCCCACCTCCGTCTGTCTGTGGATCAACAGCTTCCTGACAGACAGGCAGCAGCTAGTGAGGCTGGGAAAATACACATCCAGCACCCGTATAATCAGCACTGGAGCTCCTCAGGGTTGTGTTCTCTCCCCACTGCTCTTCTCCTTCTACACCAATGACTGCACTTCTACTGACCCCTCTGTCAAGCTCCTTAAGTTTGCAGACGACACCACACTCATAGGCCTCATTCAGGACGGTGACGAGTGAGAGCTGTAAAGAGCTGGCTGTTCTTGCAGTCTCACAATCTGGAGCCACAACGCTCAAAACAGTGGAATTTCTCGTGACTTCAGGGAACCTCCCCCCGCGTCTCCCTCCACTCACCAACAATGAACGCACTGTAACGACAGTGGGACTATTCAGGTCCTGTGCACCAAAAATCTTCTCAGGACCTGACGTGGACATATCCCATTCTCATCCATGTTGTGAAAAAGAGCCCAGCAAGGTTGTCACTTCCTTCGCCATTTGAGGAAGTTTCAACCTGCCAAGGGGCTGCTGAAAACGCTCTACTCTGCGATCATGAGCCATCCTCGCAGTTCTATAACTGTTCTGTTCAAGCTCAGCTACCAATCTACCTCAAAGACTACAGAGGGGAGTCCGGATGCTGAGCTAATCATTGTAAACCCTCCCTTGCGCTTCAAGAACTGTAGCCATCCAGAGTGGCAAAAGGTCAGCAAATCACTCTAGACCCCCTCAAGTCACCTCCCCAAGCACTGCTTCCTCTTTGAACTGTTGCCGTCTGGTCGACTCTACAGAGCACTGAGCACCAGAATGGCTAGACACAGGAACAGTTTCTTCCCTCATGCAATCCATCTCATGAACACTTGACATTAACTGTGGAACACACACTATTTATTTCCTCATACACTTATTTATCTAACACACACACTTAGTCTACACCTCAAATCTGCACATAATCCGCGACCCCCTCCTGTACATACAAAACTGTCTATTGTAATATACCTGCACATAAAATTGTCAATTTATATATTGTTATTCCTATATTATTTACTTGTTCTATTTTTTTTTTTTTTATTCTCTCGTTCTTCTTCTTTATGATCGGGTTTTTGTTCTGTCGCTGTCATCCTGTTACACTGTGGAAGCTTCTGTCATGGAAACAAATTCCTCGTATGTGAAAACATACCCGTCAATAAAGCTCATGCTGATTCTGATTCTGATTCGGACATTAATTTTCCATTCAATTATTAAATATTTACTGCAAGTGCCGACCCACATTGTACGCGGCCCACCGGGAATACGGCCCGGTGCTCCATATTGCCATCCACACTTTTTCTCGCGAGGGTAAACCCAGCGGATCTGTACATCTTTTGTCACCCCACCCTGCAAATTAGCCAACGCTCACTCCTAAATCCCACTCCCCCCAGGTGGCCAAGACCATTCAAGCCCCGAGCTTGCCTCGCTCGACCACCGCCCGTCATCGCAGCAGCATCAGGCCTCAACGAGCCTGGGCTCGCTTTCCAGGTCTCCAGCCGCACCGTTCAAAGCCCTTCTTCTCCTGCCCTTCAGTCCGCGCTGTCCCGCTCTCGGCTCACGCTCACGTTCAATCGTGCTCTGTCCGGCCGCAGCAAACCATATCAGCCGCTTCTCACCACCTCTCGTCAGCAACACTACGCCGTCGTAGAGCTTGCCTCCCCTAGCCATCGCAGCTTGATAATAAAGTACTGTGGTTCTTTTTCCGTCTCCCTCGCACACCGAGGCTGCCGTACGTAGGACCGCAGTTCTAGGACCCTTTCTTTTGTAACAGCTGCCCCCTACCATTGGGATAATATAGCGGAGGCTGCTGTTTCAGGACCGCATTTCTAGGACCCTGGTGGTTTTAGTTTGTAGTAATGTTTGTACATGTTGTTAAAGATATTGAATCACAGGAACATTTTTTTATTTATTTTATTTTAAATGCTCAGATGTTAATACCAAGTGTAATAACCTGCTTTGATTACAATTTTTACATTAATGAATTGTAACACTTAAAATATACAGGCAAAAGTAGTTCAGTCTTTAAACACCTGAAAACAAGTGGAGTACCTTGACATATCTCTTTTAGTTTCTTGAAATACACATTCAATCTTTTCCTATTCAATTAACCATATGCCTCCCCGTCTTAAGTTTAACTAGCTCATTATCAGGTATAAAAAAGATGGAATCAAATTAAAGCAGCATTTGCAGTCACTAAATTACAGCAAGATATTTAAAAATTTGTAGAGAGGCAAGACACAAGACTCAAGAATGATGCAAGAATATATATTTATATATATACACTAATTTTTGCAATAACACATAATACAACATCTTTAAAAAATACCCCCTTTTCCATCAGTTGCTGCATGCACAGAGAGGATGTAGGCTTCAACTCCTGAGAGAGATTAAAAAAGAGAGAGAGAGAGGGAGGGAGGATTAAATAAGAAACATTTGCTTTAACATGTTTAACTCTGTAATATATATTTCTGATTTAACACTTATGCACTGTTGGGGTTGTAGAGAGAGAGAGAGAACCAAACAGAATAATAATGGCACTGACATCTAACTCCAAACTCCAAATTTAAGTATATAAGAGCAAAACCCACCAACTGAATGTTCTCTCTTCTTTCCTCAATAGTTTGTCAATCCGGTAACACTTTCTATGAAGCCTGTATTATATACTTACAAGGGGCTTTTCTTAAGGGTATAATCAATTACTGCCTAAAGCATATAAAAGGCTTATATGTTGTATCATCTCATAAATAATCATAACATTTATAATACATTATAATACTTACGCATTTGTGGTTATAACTTTTAAGAGTATGATTACGTATAACACACAATGAATACCATAATAAATCCACTTAATTTATTATGGATTATCTTGACATTGTATATTTAAGATCTGGACTGTATCTTACTACATCTTGTGAGTGGTTAGGAGTGGTTGATTGTTTTTGAGTGTTTCCTGTGAGGTTAATATTAATTTTGCTGTGTGCTAGTTTAAGACCAGTTGTAATACTTTCAAATTAAAAAATGCAACGTGTTTTTTTTTTAATTAGATTACATTTTATTTTGATGGTCCCCTTTAGTCTATTGACTATAAGCAACTTTGCAACTACATGTCAACTAACTCTCATTAGAGTATTAGTAGGCTTAGTTAAGGTTAGGGTTGGTAGAATAAGTTGATGTGCTTGCAAAGTTGCTTATAGTGAGTAGAATATCTGTTGGGAAACCATCAAAAAAAGTGTTAGCAGATATTTAGCATACAGTCTACTAATACTCTAATTACTGCTAGTTGACATGTAGTTGCAAAGTTAGTCTACTTATCAACAGTTGTGTAAAGGGTACAAAATAACCATACTGATATTCCAATAAAAATAGTTGAATGCAAATGTGTACACATTCATCTGATCTGATATCAGATCTTATGGCTGTTTGAGAAAAAGTGTTATTATTATTATTATTTATAAGTGGTCTTTGCTTTAAGTACAGTGAAGTTACTTCACTTAAAGCAGACAAAGAGCACTTAATAATAATAAGACCACATTAAAGCATTTTGGAATGTTTTCATGAAGATTTTGTATTTGTCATTTTACAGTAAAAACACTAGTAAGTTATTATGCAGATCTTAAACAATAGCAAGATATGAGTCTTATAATACATTATAACTATGGGAATTATAATCCATTGTGAGTTAAGTGGATGCATTGTGTTCATTGTGTTATAAATCATCAAACGCTTAACCACAAATTACTTATTATAATACATTAAAACTGTTCTTACGATTATTTATAAGATGATGCAACATATTATAAGGTTTCTTATAATGCATTATTCATTCCTTATAATGGTTTAAGAATAACCTTATAATGTATTATAAATACAGGCTTCATAGAAAGTGTTACCGTCAATTCTTCTATTAAAATCTTCCACTTCACTGAAATGGTTATCAGAGAACAATCACTATTGGGTTAACATAAATATCAGTAACAAAAGGTGCACTGGCATTGTGCAAAAATAATTAATATTCTACTCTGAGCTGTAATGATAATCCGAACCAGAAAGGAAGACCTGCTCAGCCTCCTGCAATGAGAAATTCTGTAGGACAGCCAGGGCATATACTGTATGATGGCCTATGAAGAAACAGTTAATTTAAGTATACTATTATAGCACTACTGAACAGCAAGCCATTATACATTGGTTCATACACGAGTAGCACCAGCATGCAGTTTATACAGTAGATTTTGTAAGTGCAGAAGCAGGACACTCACAAACATATTACATGGTCCTGCATACCTCTGCACTTCATCTGTGAAGCTCAGTTGTGTTGGTGTCCTATGCAGCACTCCTCTCAGATAGGCAAACAGGAAAGTTGTTCCTCACTGTCAAGGTAGACAGGCACCCAGGAAGAGGTTAGCTTATGAGACCACTTAGAGGGCTTCCCGTTGAGTACACCCTATGGGCATACCATGGTGCAAAAACAATTTTGAGGAAATTGATACATTTAAGATAAAGATACAATAATTTGCAGCATAGTTAAAATATATTGTTAATGTTATTCCTAATTAAGGCCCTTGGTGAACGTTTACTATGAGTTTGTTTGTAATGATGATTAAATGTGAACATTGTTTAAGTACCACTAAATGCTCCTCAGATAGCTGTAACTTTACAATGAAGTCCAACAGTCTCTTTACCTCTGCAGTGTGGTCATCGACAGCCTGAATGTGGATTTCCTCTGAGATAGCACTCTGTACACTGGCTGAAGTGTTCCTTGGAGCAAGTTTCTGGCCTCATCAGTCCAGAAGGCAAACCGCTGACCATGCCTTTCAAACATCAACAAGATTAATCTAAAGTACTGCCAAAAGGACAGGCTAATAACACATATTGTGGTGCAACCAAGCAATGAGCCCAGTTTAATGATGAAAGATTATTTATACTTAACTAATATGCTAAAACAATGAGTATCAAACAAGTTTTCACACTAAAACAGTAAGCTACAGGTAAATCTGACACATTTTTATCATCTTTTTAAGTTTAATTAATGTGCTGGCTAGATTTACTTATAGTAGTCATTATGTCAACAAGGTTTAGCTTAATTAAATCATGGCCACGAATTAAGAACATCGTAATAATCAATAAAACTAGCAATTGGCAATTAATTATTATTTCTTAGCAGTTCTCATGTTGGCTACGTAAACTTTGCATCGTTTTAAGGTTATAAAATAAAACTTAATTGAAAATTGGTAAAGTTTTTCACTCTGATTGCTGTCCATGTCGTCCATCTTTAGTGATCCAATTCGGTAGGTGGCGCTGTTACAAAAGAATAGGGTCCTAGAACTGCGGTCCTAGAACTGCGGTCCTGAAACTGCAGCCTCCGGTTGTGCAGGAGCATACTATTGGGCTGTGTTGCAAATTAATTAGAGGGGTCATATGATGCTATTTTAAAGATCCTTATTTTGTGTATTTGGTGTAACAGAATATGTTGACATGCTTTATTTTCAAAAAACACATTATTTTTCAAATACTGTACATTATTGTAGGTCCTCTATGCCCCGCCTCTCTCAAACGCTTCGTTTTCTACAAAGCCCCTCCTTCCGACAAGCGCAGTCTGCTCTGATTGGCCAGCTGACCCAGTGCATTGTGATTGGCCGAACACCGCAAGCACTCATCGGAAATGTAACGTCCCTTACCATAATCGCAGCTTCATCTTTCAAAATAAATGTAAAGATAGTAAATAATCATTAGTCATTAGTTTTACCATCAGTTCAGGCCCGAAAGGGGAACAGAGTCGCGTGACAGACAGTGATGAATCTGGTATGTGTTTGCAGTACACAAGCCACGGTTAAGACAGCTGACTCCACTGTGTTGTGACCCTGTCTCTCTCTCTCTCACTCGCTCGCTCGTGCACACACACACACACGAAGCGCAAAACTCCGCATTTGAACAGTCAATAGCAAATACTTAAACTAATAACAAAACAGTAGCTGATTCAGAAGCGCCAGATTGTCATAGCAAATTCTATTTAAATTTTTTTACCTCCTCTCCTAGATTCACGAAACGGTTGTCCATAAAATGCATTGCTGTTCTGTGTAATGATCTTAGATTCCTAAATGCATCTACTTTCGGAAGGCCAAATAAAGTGCTTTTGCTTTCGCCTAGAACACAGCGCCTCCCTGACATACTGCTTCAACACTAACTGCGGTTACTGAAACCACGGCTTCTTTCTTTGCGTGCACATTTTGGGCGGCGTTATGCAAATCTTCCAACATAGCGACGTAGGTATGTTGGGGCGTGTTTGAACGAGCCGTTTTATGGGGGCGTGGCAGAGTCTTAACTTTGATAACAAATATTTCTTTGGTTTTGAGACTTTAGTTTTTGCTACTTCAGGGATCTTATCTATGCACAATCAGCTTGTTACACTCCAAAGAGAAAGAAAAAACTTGAAATCGCATCATATGACCCCTTTATTTTCAGGTGAATCCCGCTAAAAGCATTTTTCGTGGCTATTATATTTCCATTACCCTCAACACTAGGTGTGCCATACAGCCTAATATTTATGTGACGATTGCAAGTACTATACATGCACCACTAGTGGTTGTCAGAGTGTGTCTGTTTAGCTGTGCAAATTCGCCAAGTTTGGGTTTCACTATTTATGCTACTGATGCTCATACACTTTTGGGAGTCGCATATCTTGAACCCCTAATAACATATTCTTCATTCTTTTTTTAAAAACGCAATAGGGTTTTCAGCGTTCATCTTAATTGAACACCTATACTCATAAAAATTACATAACAAAACATGGGGTTCAGTATTTGTTACTTTTTCAAAAAGCTTTGAACCCTTATAACAATGTCAATTCCACACAGGTTTTTAGGTCCCTGCTTGGTTACAGATTTAGGGAGGTTCCAGCACCCAAAAAGCATCGTAACCTAATTTGATCTTAGCTCAATTGGGTTCAATCGGTCTACGACTTAAGCTTACAATGATTTTGGGAAACACAACCCGGGGGTTTATTCCAGAAAGGAGGTTCAACAAACTCTAAGTTAAAACTTGAACTCTGAGTGTGACTTACCCTGTTTGGGACCTCTTGATTTTCGGTTTCTGAACAGCTGATCAGAGTTAGTTCAATCCACTGTGAGTATGTTGACTCTGAGTTTAGCGTGTGCACCACAACTATGAAAAGTCATGATCAATGGAGCTCCGAAATTACGATTTCCATTGCACACTTCCGCCAAAATACTTTATCATACTACAATAATTAACTTTAATTCTAAATCAATCAGAGGTGAAAACTGGCAGAAAGGTATTAATATTAGGTAAAGGTATTTCTATTAATATAGAAACTAATATTAATTTTCATGGTATCCCATGGTATCAAAAAAAAAAGAAAAGAAAAAAAATTTTGCAGCATAAAAATTTTTTACATAAAAACATAATTCAATCAGGTAAAGCTTCAAGCGTAAAATGGGTGTAGGCTAACGTTACATGACTTTACAAATATTTGACATTCAATAAATATCATTCAGTGTATATCTATTTCAATGTGCAGCAGCTTTTCCCACATAGTCTAATGCTTTTTTCACATAATTAAATGTTCTCTAATCCAACATGCTACATTTCTTTAGTAGGGTAATGAAACAGAGACTCGTAAAATGGGAGGAGAACCTGCACCAGCACCACTGACAGATGAAGAGGAGATGGCCACAATACCAATATTAAAATCCAACAGGGAAAATAATAATTGTTGCTTTTGTATTTGTAGAACATAAAGATGACCAAATGAACTGTGAATAATTTGTGTTTATTTAACAGCTGTGGTGGTGGTTACGGCATATATCTTGCACTACCCTTCCATCTGGCATCCTTCCATTCAATACAGTAATCAGTTTCATTTTCGGAAGGTGCGATGGTGAGAATATGTGTGTAAACAATGCATCCATCCACACTGGAAATTCTAAAGGAAATTCTAATTATTAGGTTACTTAGAGGTCGCAACAAGATGTTATCAAGTGAACGCCATTTAAAAATGGTACTGTTCAAATAAATATGCATGTGGATATGGCAAAATAAATAAATTAGATCAAATTAAATTAAATCCTCTCCTGATGTAAATGTAACTCCCCGCGAATTAATGCAGCCTCCTCATCTACAGGATCCCGTATAAAAAAGACATGCCATTTTTGTCACATTTACCGTGTCTGCATGATGAAAATGAAAGTGGTCCGGTGAGAAAAAATAATCGTGTTTCCATTTTCATTAAGATTATTTTTCTTTCCCCACTGGCAATTCATTTTACTTGTTTATCCCAGGAAACAAGACAAAATATCAAATATATTATTTTCTTATATAAAAAATGCATCATGATTTAAGAATTTTTAGACATTTGTACTTGAAATAAGGCAAATATTTCAGCAATAGAAGCAATTTTTGCAGCGTGAATGAATGAATGAGGTATTTAAACATTGCTTACGCTTTAAAAAGGGGGAGGAGACCGTAAGAAACTCTGGGTTTACCGAAGAAAACCTGCTCCCGACCAGGTTAGGTTCACAGAGTAAGTTACTATGGTAACTTACCTAGAGGTTTAGTTTTGTCTTTTACTGGATCCGAAAACCCTGTTGTTTCCCTTTTCTGGGGTTAACAAACTCTGAGTTTCCAACAAAACCAGTGGTGTATTCCAGAAAGCACGGTTAACTTACCGTCAGCTAAACCCTGAACTTTCGGTTGATTAACCCCAAACCTTGCTTACTCGAGGTATGTGGTTCCAAAAACGCGTCCGGGAGTAAGTTCATTCAACTCAGAGTATGTTCCTGGTTAAGACTCAAGACATTCTCAACAGAGTGACGAATCGATGAGTCGCTATGGAAACGGACGGCTAAGAAAAAGCATGCCATACTGTTTCTTTCTTCTTCTTTTGTTCAATGGTCGTTTACATGCTTAGTGCATATCGCCACCTAATTGATGGTTGTGCAATCATTTTTATTTTTTAATATATATATATATATAAAGGCTATATTACATATTGTAATATTATATAATGTTGTGCGCTATCTGTCACGCCCACTGAAGGCTCGTCAGTAGTGCACTGATAGCTCTGAAGTGAACTAACTCTGGAACATAACCTGCTCCGGAGCAGGTTATCTTCAGAGAGCAAGTTACTATGGTTACTTACATACCCTGAAAGTAACCTCCGATTTTGGAACCGAAAACTGAGGTTATCCGCTCACTTATCCTCAAACATACCCGGGTATTTCACATAACCTGCTTTTTGGAATACCCCCAGCTTTCTGGAATACACCCCGGTTTGAGCAGGGCAGGTCACTATAATGGCATTATTGACTTGGTTTCTGACAGAACTCCGTTGTAGGGTATCAGGTACTTTACATGAGTCCGTCACAAACAAATTCAAATATGTTTAACAATGAGACTTGATTGAAAATTTCTCCAGATCTGTCCACATACATATCACACACACACACAAACAACTTGCAACAAAAAAATATTTTGGAAACTAAATCGACGAACATACAAGATTATAAGTAGGCTGCTATAAAAATCATGCACGCACACGACGTACATGGTTTGAAATTGTTCATTAATACATAATTAAGCTGAATCTACAAACAGTGTTTTCAAATATTCCGATTCACCACATTCCCTCGCGCCATGTGTATCTGAGAATATCTGTGAGCACTTGGGTGTTTCTATGCAAGCGTGTACACTTTAGTGAGGTGCGTGTGCAGCAGCAGCGACAGATGGCGGCTCCTCTTCCCTCGGGAAGGCAATCTCTACGAATGCGAGCGCATGTCAATCACCCGCTTTCATGTGATGGCTCCTGCCAGTGACGTGCCCACCATATGGCCTGGCATCAGAGCAGGTATGTAACGCTGCCTGTTAGGGATGCCACACCGCCTCGCTGCAGTCCGGAGAAAGGATAACTCGTACCGGATCACAGACAATTTAGCTTTTCTTCTTCTTAGTCTTCTTAGTGTAGTAGGTAACTAGCGTGAAGATGGTGTAGACGTACGCGCCCACACCCGTAGAGCACCATAAACTAGGTGAGTTTTTCGAACGCGACAGAATATATAATAGAATATATAATCATAACAAATTCTAATAATTATTTAAAAGAAGATATGTCAACTGATGGTGGTTCAATTCATTTGTTATGCGTTTATCTATTTTATCTTTTTATCATCGGTGTTATCTTCGTTTTTGTAGATATTTTTTCTATACCCTATCATGCGTTATAATTAAAGCAGCCGTATGTTAGCCTACATATGAGAACAAAAATTTGAATCGACTCGTTCAGAACAGATGTTATATCAAAATGGCTACAGTTTATACGCTAATTCTGAGTATTCAGATATATTTCATAAAACATTTATGAGACTGATTAGTGGATAGTGTTGTGTGGTATACATTATGTTGTGCAAGAGAGAAAAACATTTAAACCATTTTAAAATATTTACAACAGGTAAATCTGTTTAGTAGCCTTACATTTTCACATACTCAGACTTTTGCTGAGATGATTTACATCGAGCTACTATAATGCAAGCTTTTTTTTGAAGGGGGGGGGGCGTATCAATGAGTATACTGTTAACGTCCCTATTTTAACAGTATGCAGGCCTTACTACCAATAATATCACATAAAAATAGTATGCATAGTATAATACATAATAAAATCTTGTTCATTAGATCAGCGGTCAGATTTATTTATTTAGCCGGTTTATTTATTTATTCAATTAAATTGTGAGTGACAGTTTTATATTGCATAAAAATAGTATTATGATGTTTATACTTGAAGTAAAATTATCTTATTATCTTAGTTTTTTTCTTTATACTACGGTTATATAACAAGATGGGAATGGAAAAGAGGGGATTAAGATGAGCCGGGAATTGGCTATTGTGGTCATAAATAAGATCGTATTACAATTAAATATTAGATTGACTTTACGTTACAGCTCTTCTTTAGTTTACCTTTTTATGTTATCGCCATTTGAAAAGTTTTTTGAAAAAGCGCCCCCCCCCCCCAATGTGCTGGAATAAATAGAAATGAAAGGGTGAAGGGGTACCCGCTGCTCAAAATACCCCCCTGAGAGCAAAAAACAGGGCCCGCGTGCGAGGACCTGCTGCGAGGGGCCAAACATGACTAGAAAAATTGGGAATTGGGGAGTGAGACCGTCTGGCGACGTCTGTCTCTCTTCCTGAATTAAAATACCATTTTATATTAGTCATCTCCCACGATACTCTCAGCTTTCTGAAAATTATGTCATCGTGATTTAACCTACTCATATATCCCACGTCAATGACATTTTTACTCGTCGTTTTTAAAATAGTTCGTTTCATCAGATAACAGTGAAAACTACATTTAAAACAATCCTTATTTACTTTACTAATGGCAGAGCACATTAGCTTTATATTTCGCTGATGTCATTATTATTTCAAACCACATTTGTACTGTACACATTTGGACTGCAAATTTTAATAATTAAAACGTGTTTCTATGTTCCAGTGCCACTGCAATGTTGACTAGATTATTCAACGAACCTTCACTGCTTCCGGACATGCAGAAGTTCGGGGGCTGGGTGGATGACAGCGGGAGCGAGGACTCCAAAATGAAGGACGAGGAGCAGGAGCGCTGTCGCATAGGCGACGAGGACTTGGACGAAGGCGATGTGAAAGACGGGAGCAGCCGGGCTCAGTCGGAAATTGCAGGGGAGGACGATGATGAGGATGTTGATGAAGATGATTGTGGAGATGATGGGGACGAAGACAGGCCAAAAAAACGTGGGCCAAAAAAACGCAAAATGACTCCGGCTAGGTTAGAGCGCACGAAAGTTCGGCGCCAAAAAGCAAACACCAGAGAGCGCACGCGCATGCACGATCTAAATTCAGCATTGGACAATCTACGCAAGGTTGTACCATGCTATTCAAAAACTCAGAAACTCTCCAAAATTGAAACTCTAAGGCTGGCAAAGAACTACATTTGGGCGCTGTCAGAAATCCTGCGGAATGGGAAGAGACCAGACGTGGTTTCGTATGTACAGACACTGTGCAAAGGCCTCTCCCAACCCACGACCAATCTGGTGGCTGGGTGCCTCCAACTTAACTCAAGGAATTTTCTAACGGAACAATGTCAAGAGGGAGCGCGCTTTCACGTGTCTAACCCGTCGTTCTCCATGCATGCATATCCATACCAATGCTCCCGTCTATCAAGCACACAATGTCAGTCAGGATCCAGTGCACATAACCTCCGAAATCACTCTTTCTGTTCGGCCTATGAGGCTCTGTACACCAAAGGCACGTCCCCAGAATACAACAGTCCAGATTACGAGAGTCACCACAGCCCTCCGGTGTGTGTAAATGGTAACTTTGCTTTAAGACAACAGGAGTCACTGTCACCAGACGCGGAAAGAGGTTATCAATATTCTCTTCATTACACCAATCTGCATGGCTCACGTTCCTCCGCTGCTCATGGTCTTGCTTACGGCCCATCAGGAACTCGCAGCACTCACTCAGAGAACCTTCCGCCGTTTCATGATGTACACGTGCACCACGATCGGGCGCCTGCATACGAGGAACTCAACGCCTTTTTCCACAATTAGGTGATTTTTCCGTGTTAATGAAAAAAAAAGACATGGAAAAGGAAAAGACATTTCCACGTTCAAAACATTAATTAATTTAGTAGTAATGTTTTACATTATTGGACAATAATCTTGATTTTTTTTTCAATAATTTCATAATGAACATTAATGGACAAAATTATGTATCAAATAATTGAATGAATCCAACTGCTAAAACATTTTACAAAGTAGGAGTGCTATTTTTGATTGAATCTAATGTTTGAACCATAATGAATATATTATGTAATAACTCAAGAAAAAAAGTGAAATTAACCAAATTGTTAAATGAAGCTTCATGATCAAATAAATAAAGACGCATAATGTTCCAGAATCATCTGGGGTTGTCATTTCCCATTGGGAATTGGTCAGGCAGAAATGTAAAAAAATATAGGCCTACCAACTAATTCAAGAATAAACAAATTTATGAGTACACCCAGTAAAGTTTCACAAATAATGAAATCGAAAAAATGAATCCAATCTTTTTTGAAAAAAAATCAATTAAATTTTTTTATATTTTACATATCACCAAAAGGTAGTCTAATGTATTTTTGAAGTCGACAGCTGCAATATCACAATACGTCTAATTATATAGTTATATAATTGTATAACTATACAAGTATATTACAATAGTGCCTGGGATAAGAAAAAATGCAAAGCGGTTGAAGGACGAATTAAAATAGAACGCATCATTATTTGTCGATATGAAATAAAGATAAAATCTGTACATACACACACACAAGCATTCGAAAGAGATCTACAGAAGTTTTTGAGATGTGTGAACATGTACAGAAAGATATTCTTTCGACAAAATGAAAAAAAATAGACCTATCATTTGTAGACAGATATTTTTTTATTATTATTATTATAAGACAGCTTCACCAAACAATTGCTACTAACAGTACTAAATCGTTTGGAGAGAAAAAAAACCGCGTTATTGGTTGGTTTAAATTAATATATTTATTTAAATCGTTTTAAATTATATTTATCTGCATAATACTTTTCAATAATTGGAATATTATATATTTACATATATATTTTTTATTATTTTTGTTTAACGGGGAGCGTTTTTTAACTAAGGTTTTACATATACTAAAACGTCAACATTTCGCTATTGCTCAAATATGATTATATGGATATATTTGCATACAGACATGGACATATTTTTGCATAATTACAGGACTTCTACGTCCTATTTTCAGTTAATTCTAGTCTGCGAAACATTATTATTATTATTATTATTATTATAGTCCGACCAAAATTATTAATTCTATTTTTAGGCAAGTTGGAGTACACCATGATCTCTTCACATTATGAATAAATTAACTAATTCGTGAATGCATTTTACTTTGTGACACTTTGTACATTAATTATCCCGCGGTTGGAATTTAGATAGCATGAACATGTTATTTTCATTATCATTTTAATTTAAAACGGATTTTATATGCGATCCGTGCGATAGTTTTTATTATTCGGTCGAAATTACGTTGCATTTTAGCAATCACGAATATACCAATCAAAGCAATTTAAGTGCGCATATAGTTTGAGTGAGGTAGCAAATGTTTCATTTGTTAAATCTCTGTGTCTTTAGTATTGTTACCATAGGACTACTTTCATGTAAGATAATTATCATTGAAATAGTGTTCATTACGAATATATCGGAATAGTTAGGCCTATGTATATGCATACATATATTACACAGGTGTGTTAATAAGTTGCATTCTTTGTGTTGCATTGGATTTTTAAAAACAGTCTATTGGTTCCAGGTGTCATCTATCCGCAGAGGTAAAGTAAAGCTCTTCTAGGTTCCTTGAAAACAATAGCGCAACGTTTCTAAAGAACTGTAGGGATTAAAAAGAAAAAAGTCACATATAAATGATCAGACAACAAAAGTTTTGAAGTTTTATTTTTGAAGTTTTATTTTCTATTTTTATTTGAGGTTCCGCCCGAAATCAGGTTGTACTGTTCATCCAAGAAACCTTTGAGTTCAAAGCGCTTATTTCTCTTGTGATTCCAACATTGATGTGTTGAGCTCAGAAGGTAAAAGCCAACAAGGAGACAAAAGGCGCTCCTTCCTTAAACTCGAGTCTCGACCACAGCCGAGGTGATCTTAAGCGGCGTCCAGAGGCCACGGGCTGGCACGGAAGCCTAGGACTCAGGAGACATGCGCTTGCCAATTCGTTAAATGTCTTAGCGTCAGTGCGCAGGGCCAGCGGGGCAGCCACCACAGCGATGCCAGCTGCGCCGTGAGCCAAGCCTAGCCAAAACTGCGCTGCTGGGTGGAGACGGTGTTTCTTTCTTAATTCAGCAGCATCTGTTCATTACTTCATATTTTACAGGCAACAATGGTTTAACTATATGCTAGCAACTGAAACAGCAAAACCTAACTATCGAGACTGCTCCGTGTTGGAACAGGCACGCAAAACTGTATATTAATTAATCTCATACATTTTAAACTAATAATAATGTAGCGTAGTTAAATAAGATGTGGCGAGAAACACTATTTCAAGGTGGAGAAGTATTAAAATAAAAATGTAAAACGAAATCGCAACACAAAGATAAATGACCAGCCAACATATTATAGGAAATGAACATACATATCTGAAATAGTTGTTATAGCACAAAATGTAAAATATTAGGTGAAAAACAGATTTCACTTAGGCCTACTTAACCTTTTGTTTAAAATAAAAGCTAAAATTTCTGAATGTACATCTAATTCAACGAAATTTTAAATAATAGACCTATCAATTAGAATAAGCATTTTAAATTTAAAAATAATAACACTAGTAACAACATGCCACCCAAAACTGACTAAGCCTCCCAAATATTGATATTCAGATTAAATGACAAAAGTAAAAATAACATAGGCATTCATCAAAAGTGCTAAGCTAAAACAGCAGCTAAGCAGTTAAAAACAGTAATATAACATTACAGATAACATTACTTAAATATTTAATAACAATAATTGTGTCTGATTAATACAATTTAAGATAGCAAATAATTATTAAAGTTCTTTTTTAATCTGCCATAATAATATATTTGGATTTCAGGACACACCCAATTTAACTTCATGATACTAAATTAATTGAAGCCTACTTCTGAGACAGATTTGGGGTAGGCTTACAGTGTACAATGTATTTGGTGTACAACTTAAGCAAAAACCTTTAACGTTTATCTCTAAAGACCAACATTTAAACTCCACTTTTAAATCAAACGTGGGTGACCTGTGTTCTAACTGTGTTCATTGTACCAATTTCTGCATACCAGCCACACCCCAGCAGTGCCTGTCATGGAGGCTAGCACAGATTGTCATAGCTTATCAAAATTCCACAGCATCTGTTCACTGTGGCAGGGTGGCACTGCAGAGAAAATGAATGCAGAGCAGAGGATAAAAAGATGCAAGATCTTAAGAATTTTTAGCATAGCCTACTAAGAATGTACTTTTATGAAAATTAATTTAAATGCATTTATTCATGGTAAAAATTAAGTGTTTTTTTCCATATTATACTTTCTATTAGAATGTGAGTGGTCAGTGTTGCAATGCAAATATTGGTTATAGAAAAGTACAATGTCCCTTTTATAGTGCCATAGTATGTTTTCCCTTACATAATTGTGGGTTTACAGCACAGTGTTTAGTGTGTGTTTATATCTTGAGTACATATGAGTGCTTTGTGGTTGTTGCTTATCTGCACAGATGGCATGTAGTTGGGGGAGGGGGTTGGGGGAGTAGTGGGCTATGGGGTTTCTGATGATGCCATGCAATGGTCACATGGGCATCGGTAATTGGGCGCCATATTGCCTGGTTTGCAGGGCTCTGGGGTAGCCAGTCACCCAGCTGGACCTGTCAGATGGCATTGAATCCAGCTCACTGCCCTCTACCCTCGTATTCTTTCCTCTCTGTCTCTCTCTCCTTCTCTCACTTTTACATTTTCAAACACATTGTCACTTTTCTCTTCACTGTCTTGCATTCATTTGAGCCTTTGGTACACCTGTCCACATATTTTTCATCTTCTTACTAATGAATGTGTTAAGACTAAGAACAAAGAAAGGTTCTTGTGTAGAAACACTTCTCGCTTAACTGTAATACAGAATCAATTTTGATAAGAATATCACATTTCATTTTTCATCAGCCAACAATTCAGAAGAAAAAGACTTGTAACTTTTCTTCTTTAACAGTAGGCTAAGGCAGGGTAAGATGCCCCCACCACCTTTTTTTTCCTCTTGACCATAGATGGCACAAAATCTAATCTGAATACTTTTTTTAATTAATTGTCATTTTATTATTTGATCTGAATATCAACATTGGTGAGATCTGAGATTAATCTAATTTTGTGTCTCTGGAGAATACTGATCTATGACATGACATTGTATTATATTGAATATCAAAGTTTTTTGTATCTATTAATTAATAGGGGTTTCCAGAACTAAAAGTACGGTACTAAAGTACTGGGACAATTATGCGCTAACTATTTCCCAGTACCATTTAAAGGGTTGCATTCGCACCGACAGTGTGTAATAGGAACTGGTCGACAGCGACGTCATTTGTGAGCGGCGTTCAACAACAGAAACAAAGAACTACGTTAACAACAGGAGAATGGAGGACGCTGTGATCGGAGCTGTGTTTTGGTTGTGTCTCGCGGGTTTCACAATAGTGGACATGGAAAGTCGACGTATACGTAAAGCGATTGAAAGAATGGAAAGGAGGATTAAGAATCTCCAACGACAACTAGCAGTGCTACATTTGATACAAGTGCCTTCAATTCAGCATCCATCGCTGTTCTCCATACTTGCTAAATAAGTTGACATGCTTACAGTATGTTTACACGGAGTTTTAAATCATGGCGGGTGAGGGCATTTTCGTAGGTGTTTGGCCAATCAATGTCTACTTGTGTCTCGATTAGTACCAGTTGTGCTGGTTAGGAGCTAATTTGGTTCTCGAAAAATGCAGTCCTGTATTAAAATCGCACCCAGTTCTGGCGGTTCGAAAACACCAAAAAGTGGGTAGTTCCACAATTAGTTCTGGTACTATGAAAAGGTTCCTGCGGTGCGAAAGGCCCTATAGTTCCTAGAACTACCCATGACACAAAACAAAAAGCTCTGATCACGGCATTCTTCATTCACCGGTTGTTGACGTTTGTAAATGCCGCAAATAAAGATGTCGCTACTGGCCGCTTCAGTGTTCCCACTGTTGGTGCGAATGCAACCTGGAAAACGGCCCCAGGGGAAAATTGGCATCTTTAGCCAACTATGGTCGCAAGTTCCATCATTACCAACATGGTTCAACGATTCGGTGTTTCCCGAAACCATAGTTCAAATGAACATTCGCAAACAGCATTGCAGACTTACGTGGCTGGAACTACAGCTCTCAACCTGTAGTTAGAAGCATAGTTTCTTGTTAGTAAGACATATGGGGCTTTATCATACACCCGGTGCAATTGCGACGCAAGTGTTTTTTGCTAGTTTTAGCCCGATGCAGTTATCATTTTCACGTCCTGCGCCACATTGTTTAAAAAGTCTGGAAATGAGGTGTGTTCAGGTGCATTGTTTGTGCGTTGCTATTTTGAGGCAACTGAAATAGACTGCGCCATTGACCAACTAAAACCTGGTCTAAAGTCAATGGAGCAGTAGTTTTTTTGTTATTTAAAGAGTCCATTAGTATAGGCGGGTCCACAGCGTGTACACTCTGCTTATTACACACACAGGGAGGCACAGTAGCACAAAACATGCCAAATATTAAAATTAAAGGATTACAATGTAAAAGATTATTATTGTGTAGGCTACATAAATATAAAAATGCCTACATGTCATTATTGGATAGTCATTGCATGTATCAGAATTAGGCTACCTATTTGCAGGAGCAGCTCCGTTTTCTCTCTGGAGACTCGTTGTCTTTGCGCTTGCAAATTCAGCCATGTAAACAGCAAATCCGCCATGGCATGAGCGCAACTGGCTCTTAAAGGGAATGGGAGATGAGACTCTGATTGGTTTATTGCACGTTATGCCCAAAACACACCCATTACTCATTAAGAGAATAGGGACAACTCTTTTGTGACTAAGTGTGAAATCATGGGAGTTGTCATCTTCATCCCCACAGCCGATGCAATCTGACGGGACTCGGGCAGAAATCATGTTCATGGATGAGCTAATGTATTAAAGATTTATTAACGTAGTAGTATGAAGCAGGATGAGGCTGAAAGCCGTCGAAGCGAAACAAGGCTGCTGAACGAGCGTGACACACCGCTCGAAAGCAGCAGAGGTTTTATTATGCCACAGTCGACTGCTTCCACTCCTTCCGGTCGTGCGTATGTGGGGTAAAGCAGCTCTGTTTTATCATACTTGATACATTTGAAAGTTCTGTTATAATGTTACTCTGTACGGTCGTTACCTGTGTAATAAAACACATAACATATTAAAGCATTTTTGGTGTTTCCATGTTTTCTACAAAACAAAACCGGAAATCGAGGGTGTATGATGTGATTGGCAGGCGACGCAATGACCAGGGACGAGCCACTATTTAAAATTGCTATTTCTCTGGATTTAAACATTCTTTGAAACATTTGAGATAATGTAAGTACACAAGTCAGCAAAATATATAACATTGTTCCAGTGATTTTGGGATATTTTAATAAATAAAATCTTACATATTGTGCCTTTAAATAAATATGCTCTTGGGCACAATAAGCAATCTAGCATGCAGTACAATCTATATATTCCATTCTATCTAAATATAAACACCTTTTAATCTATGTATTTTTGAGCGTCCTCAATAAGCACCATTTTTGAAGAGTGTGCATGTGCATAAATACCTAAGAGAACCCTGGAGCATGACGGAAGAGGGAACCTGCGATGAATTAAACATCAAATAAACCCAGCCAACATTTCCATGTGGGCCCCATGTGGGTTTTTGATGGACTGTCACTTGGGCCCTGCGTGGGCAGCCAAAGTGGGGCCCAGAGAATTTTGTCCATTGGCTCCACATGGGCCCCATGCATGTTAGCCCATAGGGGCACATGATGGGTCCATAGTGGGCTCTACGTGAGGCCCATTTAGATTTTCATTATATGGGCCTACATGGGTCCCAAATGTGTTCTAATAATCGGGGGCAAGGTGGGCCACATATAGAACCTTTATGGGGCCCAAATGGGTGATCACATTGAACCCACAAATTGCCCCTATATGGGTTTATTGTGGGACCACAGTGGATGAGAACTGGGCCCCATTTATATTTCTTTATTAACTCCTCCGGATAAAGTTAATTGCATGATAAAATATTTCAACTGTGAAGAAAATGACTTCAGCTCAGAATCTCTAAATCACATTTTTTATTGGGTAAAACAAAATATAAAACAAAAACTGGATAAAAATACTTGAATAGATCAGGATAAAATGGTATTATTCCTGGGCCTGTGCAGACTCCTCAGCTTCATACCTAAAAAACAGTAAAGAAAAAAAAAACAGAGAAAAGGCATTTATTTAAAATACTACTTAAACATTCTCAAGAGCATTAAAAGGCATGTGTGGTTATAATTAAGCCGTGCCAGTACTTCTGCCTAAGTGACAAAACAGTCACTTAAAGGGGTAGTTACTACCAAAGTTAATATGAACAAGTTAAAGGTGACTCTATTCAATTAAGAAATTTAATTGACCTATCGGTAAGCCCCGTCCCCATTAGTTACTGTTGCTCCCTCAGACAAATAAACGGAGCTGCTCACTGTTTTACAATGACAGCTGTCAGTGTGAGAACCTTGAAACAAGATGTTCTTGAACAATTTTGGACACAGAAGGACCACCATTCAAGTGGGGATTGAATATGCCATGGAGGGATATATAAAAGATTTTAAAATAAACATGGTGGGTTACTCAATTAATTTGGAAGCCAGGGTTTACAGATCGCAATGCAAGCGGTCTCATGTTACGGTCGTCACGATGGTGGATGACAACATGCAGAATCAACACTGTTCATGTATCGCAGGGTACGATTAAATTAATTTATATTTAACCATTTTAATATGGAGAGGCACTGAAATGTAGACCTTGGTTTATGTGTTTTTGACCTACACTGTACATGACATGAGAACAGTCCGCTATTTAAGTTTGTACATTAGCATGGACTCACTAACTTTAACGTTAGCTAGTTTTGGCAAGAGATACCTTGCTGATGGACAAGATAACATTAATGCTCTGCTTGAGCAGATGAAAATTGTAACTTAAAAGTATGACAACTAGAAAATGAACATTTTCGTCTTCATTGAGATTAGGGTTGAATGCTTATGGACATTTTGCTCTGTTTTGTTTGGGTTCAGGAAATGGAATAAAATAAATTCCATTGCCTATGCTCTCAGGATACCTGGATTCAGTGTTACAAGTACCCCAGTCCCATCGTTTTTCCATTTTTGTAGCATAAACACCCACAAACCAATGTCTTCCAATGTTTCTCTATGACACTGAAACCTAAAGATGTCCCAGTTCCATTCCCCGTGCAACTGATACGCAACTGCCATCGGCTCATCTGCGTTCGAGGGGAGGGGCTTACCGATAGGTCAATTATGTTCTAGGAGCTATTTTTGTTGTGAAATAGCCTACACGATAATGCAACATAGTTTGATTTCAAAAGAGTGTATAACCGTAAAATGTTTGTCAAATTAACAGTAACTTACTGACAACAATTATCCAGTAGTTACTATATTTCATAGCACAGTAAAATTACTGTAAATCTAAAGCCAGGCTCACACTACAGGATTTTTGGCTGGATTTTGCTGTCGCGGACAAATTTCCACAGTTTGCAACAAAACCCCCAGATTGTGTCCAAATCGGTGCTCTTTGTGGTCGCCGAAGCTTGTTAAGTATGAGCAGGTCAGCAACGTGATCCGAACCTGTCTCAAGCTATCACAGACACTATGACATTTTCAAACCTGTTTGATATTATCGCCACACGATCTCGTAATGTGAGCAACACAAATGACAAGGTGGAACTAATCCAGCCAATCACAGTGCAGATGGTATAAACACTTTTATCATGCATCTTTATGAACAAAAACGAAAAGCCACAAATTAATCAAATCAACTAACTAGAAATAAATTTAACAAATGCATAGATTGTGTATATATATAATACCATGTTTCATTGTACTGTTTAATTACCTCCAACTCTTTCTGCAGTACTGACAGTCCTTGTTGTCCACGTCTTCCAAGTCATTGTTTCTGCCATATTCTCTTTTGTCACGGTTTCTTTTTTCTTTCAGATAAAATAACTGCACAGACCAATATAAGGGACAGTTGATCATCCATGCTTGAAGAAATGGCCTATAATCGCTGTAATATCTCGCAAGAATTTATGTGAGAAAACGTATTTTCGCTGATGGTCGGGAACGCCTCTTCACTGAATGTTTTGTAGTGTGTGCACCTTGTTAGCGTTGTGTTGTGCTTTCAATCATGTAGTGTGAGCTCGCCATAAATACAATAGTTGTAAGTGTACTGAAAAATCAAGTACAGAATTATACTGTTTTTTTTATTTACATTTTTTGTTATCTATTCAATAACACAAGTTATTGCTTCACACCAACAGCTTTATTCCAGATTCATTTTAATGTTCCTGTGGCTCAGTGGTAGAGCATTGCGTTAACAGCACAAAAGGTAGTGGGTTTGACTGCTAAATGCATAAATTATTATTATTAATTATAAATTAATTATCTTTTATATTTCACAGCTGAACTTCAATCACACAGAATTACCAGCATATTTCATCAATGAACATACATGAACATCCACAGCCATATCACCCAGCAGCCCAAGACTGATTGCCCACTGAAGCTAAGCAGGGTTGAGCCTGGTCAGTACCTGGATGGGAGACCTCTTGGGAAAACTAGGTTGCTGTTGGAAGAGGTGTTAGTGAGGCAAGCAGGGGGTGGTCTGTGTGGGTCCTAATATCCCAGGGTGACACTATACTTTCGGATGAGATGTTAAACCGAGGTCCTGACTCTCTGTGGTCATTAAAAATCCCATGGCACGTCTCGTAAAGAGTAGGGGTGTAACCCCGGTGTCCTGGCCAAATTGAACATACCAGGCTTTCACTGGCCCTTGTCAATCATTGCCTCCTAACAATCCCCATCCACTTGATTGGCTCTATGACTCTCTCTCCTCTCCACCTGTAGCTGGTGTCTGGTGAGCGCACTGGTGACGTTGTACTGTGGATGGTGCACACTGGTGGTGGTTGAGGAGAGACCCCCCAACATGATTGTAAAGTGCTTTGGGTGTACAACAATACACAATAAAGCATCATTCATTCATATAGCCTACAAGTAAAATTTGAAGAGTTAAAGTACTTAATTAGTAAGAGTATACAACAATATGGCAACGACTCTTCCCGCCTGTCTTCCGATGGCGCAGCCGCTTTGCCAGCAGCGCTGTGGGAGAGAAAGCCTGGTTAGCACGGCTTAACTGAGAAATGAGCACCCGATGTTCTTACAGACATTTATTAACTCACATGTATTTATATGTTGCAAATAGCATTGGTATAAAACAAATGAGGCGACTGCAAGTGTTTTAATGTTCACGGTCAAGCCAGCCGCGGTTCAGAAAAACATGGTCAAGCCAGCCACAATTGAAATTGGTGTGCGCATGTATTACCATGATTATGGTAACAGGAATCAGGAAACAGGAACAGTGCAGGAACACAGAGAGAGAGAGCACTTTCATTTACGCCCAGAATTGAGATATAACAAGATGACATTTCTCGATTTCTTTTTTGTACTTCTGCTTTAATATGCATGTTATTTATTGGAGTTTTGATGGTTGTGTGTTACTATATTTTTCGACCTTTCAAATCATAGCACGATTCGTAGAAAAAGAGATATGGGAAATTATTCGATTTATGCTAAGTTCACACTACACGACTTTAAACATCGGCAGATTGCTGTGCTGTTCAGACTACATGACTTGATTGTCTGTTTTTAAGTCGTTTTGGTGTTCACACTACGAGACTCTATGTAAATGATCTGCAACCGGGGGTTACACACTACATAAGCGGACAACAACTCTGTCACCCAATGACTCAACAAACCATGTTTTGTCATGAAAATACAAGCGAGAATTGGAACGGGAATGACGCGAAACAATACGTGAAACAGGAGTTGTTTATTTGAAAATGCATGTCGGGAAGAAATTAGCACTGCAAACTGTTTGTTCGATTAAAAATTTTGCTCCATCTCAAAAACCTGTCCTAGAGTACCCCCAGCCCTGCACATTTTGTATGTCTCCTTCATCTATCACACTTGATTCAACTCATCAACTCATTAGTTTGGGGAAGAACCCCCCCCTTTGGGGGGGCCCCTTTTTTTGGGGGAAAAGATCTGAAATGGGTGTGTCAGACAAAGGGGACATGCAAAATGTGCAGTGCTGGGGGTAATTCATGGAGAGGTTCGAGAACCACTGCTTTAAGTCATGTTGCTGCTGTTGTTTTTCTTCCGGTGACCTCAACCCTTGCCTTGCTCTCTCACTGGCTGGAGCTCGTCACAACACCTGACAACACGTAGATCCTCATAGATCCTCTTCTGACTATTATTAATTCATCATTGTCATTAGGATATGTCCCCAAAACCTTCAAACTGGCTGTTATTAAGCCTCTCATCAAAAAAACACAACTTGACCCCAAAGAACTAGTTAATTACAGACCGATCTCGAATCTCCCTTTTCTGTCCAAGATACTAGAAAAGGTAGTATCCTCACAATTATATTCCTTCTTAGAGAAAAATGGTATCTGTGAGGATTTCCAGTCAGGATTTAGACTGTATCATAGTACTGAGACTGCTCTCATTAGAGTTACAAATGACCTGCTCTTATTATCTGATTGTGGTTGTATCTCTCTATTAGTGCTATTGGATCTTAGCGCTGCATTCGACACTATTGACCACAACATTCTTTTGAATAGATTAGAAAACTTTGTTGGCATTAATGGAGTGCATTAGCATGGTTCAAATCGTACTTATATGACCGCCATCAATTCGTAGCAGTGAATGAAGAGGTATCATATCGATCACAAGTGCAGTATGGAGTAACTCAAGGCTCAGTACTAGGGCCATTATTTTTCACGTTTTACATGTTACCCTTGGGAGATATTATCAGGAAACACAGTGTTAGCTTTCACTGTTATGCTGATGATACTCAGCTCTATATTTCTTCGCGGCCCGGCGAAACATACCAATTTGAAAAACTAGCGGAATGCATAGTCGATATAAAAAACTGGATGATGAGTCATTTCTTACTGCTACATTCTGAAAAAACAGGTGTTAATTA
>JADLZN010004559.1:39073-149916 GCA_018155175.1 Sinocyclocheilus anophthalmus
ATAACCTAGAACACTGTCTAAGACTTGATGGCTGCTCTGTTAATTCTTCGTAATTGGTTAGGAACCTAGGTTTGCTGTTTGATAGCAATCTTTCCTTTGAATGCCACGTTTCTAGTATTTGTAAAACTGAATATTTCCATCTCAAAAAAATCTAAATTACGACCTATGCTCTCAGTGTCAAATGCAGAAATGTTAATTCATGCGTTCATGACCTCAAGGTTAGATTATTGTAATGCTTTATTGGTGGTTGTTCTGCACACTTAATAAACAAACTCCAGCTGGTCCAAAATGCAGCAACTAAAGTTCTTACTAGAACCAGGAAGTATGACCATATTAGCATGGTTCATTCAGCACTGCACTGGCTCCCTATTAAACATCATATAGATTTTAAAATCTTGCTTAATACTTATAAAGCCCTGAATGGTTTAGCACTTCAGTATTTGAATGAGCTCTTATTGCGTTATAGTCCTCCATGTCCACTGTGTTTTCAAAACTCTGGCAATTTGATAATGCCTAGAAAATCAACTGCGGGCGGCAGGTCCTTTTCCTATTTAACACCCAAACTCTGGAATAATCTACCTAGCGTTGTTCGGGAGGCAGAAACACTTTGTCAGTTTAAATCTAGATTAAAACCCATCTCTTTAACCTGGCTTACACAACACAGTAACACATTTCTAATATTCAAATCTGTTAACGATTGTTAGTCTGCATTAATAAGGACAACCGGTACCGGAACACTTCCCATAACACCCGATGTACTTGCTACATCGTTATAAGAATGGCATCTATGCTAATATTAGTCGGTTTCTTTCTTATTCCAAGGTCACCGTAACCACCAGATCCAGTCTGTATCCAGATCAGATGGTCACTGCAGTCACCCAGATCCAATCCGTATCCAGCCCAGATGGTGGGTCATGCACCTAGAGATGACATCTGCAGCCCTGAATGTCAGCGGAGATCAGGACAACTAGATGAGCCCCAGAGACAGAGTCCCCAGTGAAGAACTTGTCTCCTAGATGGCCACAGGAACCAATCGAGTCCTCTGCTCAATTTGACTTTGGCTGCAGCCTGGAATTGACCCTGGCTTCGTCTGGCCCAGAGGAGAACTGCCCCAACAACTGAGCCTGGTTTTCTTTCCAAAGGTTTTTTCCTTTTCCTCCATCGGTCTCCTATGGGTTGTGGTTCCTTGCCACGGTCACCTCTGGCTTGTTAGTTGGTGACACTTAATTTCCAGCGATATGTCGACTTGATTGTACAGATACCATTTAAACTGGACGACGACACTACTGAATTCAATGATGAACTGCCTTTAACTGAAAATTGAGTGTTTATTATTGTCATGTTGCATTAATGACACACTATTTTCCTAATTAATGCTGAACAGTTGCTTTGACATCTGTCTATTGGTACAAAGTGCTATATACTAAGGGGCTTGACATGATCAGTTTAACCCTCTGGGGTCTGAGGATGTTTTGGGGCCCTGGTGATGTTTTGACATGCCCTGACATTTGCTCATTTCAGCTACTTACAACATACTTTTGGCCAACAAGTTATATACATATATTCGGCACAAATTGTGCTGTAAATAAAAGGAGCAAGATTGATCGACACGTTTGCATTTTTTAGAAAAAATAAAATTATGCTTGGTTAGTAAGTTTTGGGGAAAGAATGTTGCTGAAATAAGGCCATAAAACCCATAGTGAATAGTTCTGAATAAGACTTGAGTAATGAGTCTTTTAGGCTAGAATATTTACATCAAAATGACGTGAAAATCTTCTGCTTACTCATTCACAGAAAGCAATATATTGATTTAAAATCTGTAAGATATGTTTTGTGATAGTCAAGCTTTACGCGATGGAGTTACAATGGCCATGATTATTTAGTGATTCACACCTGAGAGACAAAGGGCCGTACCCTAACAGCCCATCAGTGTGATTGTTACTTTGAGACAGGTAAGAGAGAATGAGGAGATTGAATTTTTTTTTTTTTTTTATTTACAACACATATAAATCAAAACATACATAGTGATGGTCAAAGACACATTGACACTGGGATCTAACCACAGATGTGAACAGAGTTGGAGTCATACCTGAAAACAGATTTTGTTCAAGTAAACCACATCTGATATTTAAGCCTTTACAGCTTCTTTCCGTGGGATTAAACAAAACAAGTCAAGGAGCTTGTTTTACCATAGAATATCAGTGTAGTTGAACATCTGATGTTGGTACAGCGCTCTCAGAGGAAAACAGTTTGAAGAGACACACAAGTGAAAGTCAGCAGGAATCTAAATCACTTAACACAACACATATTTGTGAGCATGTTAATATCAGGAGCATCTGTATATATTTAGATTTTGTAGTCGTAGACTCACGCATGCTTTGTACGACTGTAAAAAGACATTTAATATCCCCCCCCCCCCCTGAGAAACTATCGTTTCCATGTATATATATATATCTATATGTGTGTGTGTGTGAGAGAGAACAGAGCATTAATAATAAACATGGTCTAAACATTCTTAGACTCGTAGCATTCATGTTACAGTGTTCACTCATATTTTTATATAGAGAGCATGAAAACATCATTGTGCCGTAAATTTAAATACAATGAATTGCCTATCATATTCAAAAGGTTTCACGCGCTTTTAAACATTTTAGTCAGGAATTATGGTTTTAGAAAAAGCCAGTTATGATTTCGTAGTCATATAGCCTAGTAACTTAGCCCATGTATGATTTTGTATTCATACACGCATGCTTTGTACCATCCTAAAAAAAATAAATAAACATTTTATATGAGAAAATAATTTAGCACATTATAAAAATCTATTTGTGAACAGTATTAATAAACATGGTCTAATCGTTCTTAGACTTGTAGCATTCATCATCATGTTACAGTGTACGTTTATTTTACTTTTATATAATATCGTTTTATATTAAATAGAGCATGAAAACATTGTCAAAAGAAATTACCCGGTAGGCTCCGGCGTGGAGGTAGTGGCCTTGTCTGCCGAAAGTGCTCATCTAATTTGCTTTTCTGAGGTTCGGCTTGTTTCACAGCAGTTCAGTCGATGTTTAACTTGGCCACAGCATGAGTAAATACCTCCAACAGCTCCTCATACTGGGGCGATTGAGGGGGCGAATCCTCCTCGATGCTCTCCACATCAACCTCCTCCGAGTAAGATAGGCGGAGTGTCGAGCCCGCTCCCCAGGGGGAAGAAACCGCAGAACGGGCTACTGATCCCAGTGAGCAGGTGAGGAAGATGATAGGGACTCACCCGTCTCCATTCCCTCTACCAGATCCATCTGCGAACCCCACAAGTGCAGCTGCCGCTCCATCTCGGCAGAAGCGGGGATCGCTGGTGAAGGCTCCCTTCTCAAAGAGAGCCTTCCGGGAGTGAAGCATACGCAGCAGTAGATGCTCGTAATTGCAGGCCGACTCTGCGTGTTCCGCTCCCAAGCAGACCACGCACAGACTGTGTATCCCCGCTTGTAATGTAACACACAGGGAGGAACACACAGCCTATAACATGATCTGCTCTCGCCCTTTTTTATGGGTTTAGTCTTCGCCTCGGCTTTAGACATGATTGGAGTTTATAATGTTTAACAAACAATACTCACGAAAGAGAGTGACTCACACACACACACACAGCACTTGCTGAATGACAGTTTAAATTTGTGACAATTGTATTTGTGTATATGAAAAAAATACTATGGGACACTGAGCCAAAGCCCTTCTTTGCTTGCGTCACACCCGGGACAAGGAGGCAAACAGGCAGAGTAAATCAAGTTGGTTAGTTAAAGTATAGTTATTAAAGTAACGGAGGAGAAGCTTCCAACAGAAAATAATCAAACTGAGAAATCAATGGAAGCAGAGAACACAGTCTTATCTGGGGGTTGACGATCTTATCCTTCGGCAGAGAGCTGCAGAATCCTAGGCTCGACAGGCGGATAGGTAGGCAAGGAACCCGTGCTGAGATGCTTGCAACCTTGAGACCAGCCAACGAGTGACTGAGGTGAGTGTGCTTTTGACTGGTGTGGTAAGTGGGTGCAGGTGTCCGTGATTAATAATCAGGTGATTGTGAGCGGGTGTAGGAGGCTGATTCGGCTGGTGAGGCAGGTGTTTCCGTGACAGCTTGTGCATTATTTCTTTATTTTCTGTGGTTGTTGTAAAGAGTGTAAACTTATTTTGTCTTATAACCAGTGGCTTGTAGAGCTTATCTGGGTTTATTTTAATATTGACAGGCCCACTCCTGTTTGGCGCCAGAACATTTTAATTTAATTATGTAATTACTTGATTTAAATTGTTTTTCTGGGCCCACCACCGTTACACTGGGAAACTAAATTATTATTGTTAAGCATATCATAAACATCTACATATATTCGTAAACAGAGTAAATCACAGTAAAGTTTTGTCTAAACATTATATCATTCAGTGATACAGTGTAAAAACTATTACTTTTATATCCTATAATTTTCTATTTTATAGAACATTAAACAACATCCTGGCATCAGGAGACATTTAGATGCAATGAAATGAAACATTCTTCAAAATGTTTCACTTGATTATACATGTGGTCCGGAATTATTTTTTATCCACATTAATTTCACACTTGTCTAGTACAAATATGTCACTTTGTTTCATAATTACAGTGTATATGTTTTTCGGTATTTGCCACAAAAGAAAGGAAGTAAAATGTGACAACAAGCCAGAAATTTACTTATACTATGGTAAAAAAAATATTCAGGGATATGTTCAAAAGGCTTTTGCATTTTGGCACACTTTTTTTATAGTGTTGATATGGCATTTACCAGTGATGGGCAGTAGCTAGCTTAACTACATTTCTCAGTAGCATGGTGGTAGCTTCACTGTTTTCTGAATCAAATAGCTTTTCAGTAGCGAAGCTCTGTTTTTGATCAAGTAGCGTGGTATCGTCAACAAAAGCTACATTTTCCAAAGCATTCTGAAACTCAAGCTCAAATCTGAAATATAACCGCTAAGGATCACTGATCCTGGATCAGTGAGTGATGCCACTAAACCTTGTAACTCCATTAGCTGTTCAAACTGCCAGTCAAACCTCATTATTCCTCCCGCCTCTCTCGTGAATGAAGTGCGGCACACAGTTTGGAACATTTCAGCTTGTTTGCAGTCTGAAGATAAATAAAGAACTGTTGACTGAATAAGTAGGCCTACAGCGTTTTCTTTACTGAAGAAACACTATATTTATAAAGACTAATGTTTTTTTGTATTTGAGGAGCAGAGAAGCGTGTCTTAGTCCAGCATTTGTTGTCGAGTCACAGCTAACTAGCTTGTGCGAAGAGCTTAATCTTTTATAATATGATATTTTAATAACCTGCAAGTTCATGAAAACCTAAATGTGTTGCATGCACTGCCTTTGATGTGGCAGTAATGTTGGGAAAAAGCATTCGCTGGTCAAAAACTTCGTATTTGAACTTGATTTTAGCAGGCACATGCAGAGGGGTGTGGGGATTGGCGGGTTTCTTTGGGGGCTCAAGCCCCTGCCATTTTTCAAAATTATTCAAAAGTGCCCCTCTCAGACAAATAGCAATGGTATTCTGGTCAATAAAACAAAATGCATTTGAATTATAATTAACATGACAATGTGTACAAAACAGTAATTAATCGCTCAAAAATTCCTGTTTAATTTTACATATATGTCAATCTGAGGCGTTCCAATGGTTGCGTGCGTTTTTCTTGACTGACTGATATTCCACAGTCTGTTTGGAAACCTTCTTTCAGTGAGTGAATATGGGTTGCCGGAAGGAAAAAAATATACTAAACAATATTTGAAACTTTTTTCATCAATAATCAAAGCTAGTGTGTCGATTTAATTATTTTAGAATATTACATAATTCATTATTGCCTGTTTGTCATGTATAATACACCAACCAATCATGATCTTGCACAAGAAGTTCAGATTTCATTGGACAATAATGAGAATTGGAGTGGTAATTTTTTTTTTCTGTTCTTATTCATAAATCAGTTGAAAATTACATGGACAGACGAGCTTACATTTGTGGAGCAATCTGGATCTGCAGTTTGTCTCATTTTATAAATCAACTTACATCGCTGAAAAAATGGATGCTCAATGACTACAAAAGCACTGCACAAAACTGTGCAGCACCAAAAGTTGCAATAATAGTAATCAGTATTCAATTCACTTATATTTATGTATGGTATACCGTTTACTATTTCATGAAACTATCATAGTTAATGAAGCCTAAGTGCCACCTACAGGCCTATTATGTAAAGTGTAGGCTAGTGAAATGGTGATGTGAAAGGACTTTTATTATATTACCATTTTTGATAATTATGCAGCATTATGAATGTGTCTTATGCTCATCAAGCCTTTATTTATTTGAACAAAAATACAAAAAAAATCAAAGCTGTGATCAAAGCTGAATTTTCAGCAACATAAATCCAGTCTTCATCATTAAGAAATAATTCTAATATGCTGATTTATTATCAATGTTGGAACGAGATTTGCTGCTTAATTTTTTTGTAACCTGTGATACTTTTTGGGGTTCATGATGAGTGAAAAGTTAAAAAGAACAGCATTTATTCAAAATAGAGATGATATCTAACAATACCAATCTTTATTATCACTGTTTCTATCAATTTAATAAATCATTGCTGAATAAAAACTTCCGCCTTCCGCCGGAACTGCTTCAGTGTATGACAGTCAGCATAAGTGAGAGAAAAGTGTTTATTACATTTGAAATATGGATATTTTTCTTACAAAAACACATGGATTCACTACAGGGGGCCTTTATTCATCCCCCGGAGCGTCTACAGCACGTTTTATTATGAATGCGCGAGCTTTATTTGACGACTTGTGGAATGTTCAACTGCAACACCCGCTGACTGCAATTATAGAGCTTGGAATATCAAGGGCAATTTTTAATATAACTCCGACTGGATTCGTCTGAAAGAAGAAAGTCATATACATCTAGGATGCTTCGAGGGTAAATAAAACGCAGTCTAATTTTTATTTTTGGGTGAACTAACCCTTTAAATTTTTCTGTTTTATTTTGGTAATATCAGTAACTCTTGCTGTGCTGTTTTGTTGCATTCGCACATCGGACGAAAAGCACAGTGGTGCCCGGGTGCAACATGTATCACACACTGAACGCGTCGTGTCAGCAAACGGGATGAGAAATTGCGATCTATAGCACAATGAATCATGGAATTTATTAGAGCCACAGAAAGACAAACGTTTTGCTAGAAAAATGCACAATACACAATCTTCCAACCTAGGATGAACCCAGTCAACAATTTGATCTCACAATGATGTCACCATGAGCTCACATGATTCTCATGGTGTGGTCACAATGTGTGTGTCACAGTGAGCTAAATGTGTAACCACACAGCGCACTCACTGTGTGTTCATACTATGTTCCCAATGTGAGGTCACTGCACACTCACTGTGTGCTCATACTGTGGTCACAGCACACTCACTGTGCGCTCATACTGTGGTCACAATGTGAGGTCACAGCACACTCACTGTGCGCTCATACTGTGGTCACAATGTGAGGTCACTGCACACTCACTGTGGTCACAATGTGAGGTCACTGCGCACTCACTGTGTGCTCATACTGTGGTCGCAATGTGAGGTCACAGCACACTCACTGTGCGCTCATACTGTGGTCACAATGTGAGGTCACTGCACGCTCATACTGTGGTCACAATGTGAGGTCACTGCGCACTCACTGTGTGCTCATACTGTGGTCACAATGTGAGGTCACTGCACACTCACTGTGCGCTCATAATGTGGTCGTGTGAGGTCACAGCGCACTCACTGTGTGCTCATACTATGGTCACAATGTGAGGTCACTGCACGCCTCTACTGTGGTCACAATGTGAGTTCAACGGCGCACGTCAATCACTGGTCCTACTGTGGTCCAAATGTGAGGTCCCTGCACACCTCACTGTGTGGCTCATAATATGGTCAGTGTAGGTCACAGCGCACAGCACTGTGTGCTCATCACTTATGGTCAATGTAGGGTCCTGCACACTCACTGTGTGCTCACACTATGTTTCCAATGTGAGGTCACTGCACACTCACTGTGTGCTCATACTGTGGTCGCAATGTGAGGTCACTGCACACTCACTGTGCTCATACTGTGAGCTCACCATGTGAGACCACTGTCATATCATTGTGTTAAACTCATTGTGTTAGTTTAGTGTGATATAAAAGTTCTTTAATATTGGTCAGTAATATCACAAACACGTAGAATTTCGTCTTTTATTTCCTTCAAGGTATTTCTACAATTCGGTTTCCTTGTTTATTTGTATTTATTTTCAGTTTGGTTTTGGCATTTGACAAACATTTCAATTTGACAGATACATTCTGCTTCTGGTGTTGTTTTGATAACTCCTTTTCGATTCTTAACTTCGATTACTTTGTCCCCTTGGAAAGACTTGACACATCCTGAAAGACAGAGAACAATATTTCATTGCAATCAGTTACTAACAACCTAACAGGTGAAAATAACTATTAGTTAAACAAAACATGAAACAAATCATGCATCCATGCTTCCACAAAACATGCTTGTATAGTTACTGAAATTTGATCCCGAGGTAGTAATGTAGTCTAGTAATGATCTGATTTGGGAAGTATAACAAATCATAAATACTGATATGCAACCTAAAGCCAGGGACACACTTAACGACTAACTGAATCATTCTAAGACTGAACTGAAAACACTTATCATTTTAAATGCTGACTGTAAACACCAACTGAACGCAAATGGCTCTGACAGATTTGGGTGAGATCAGTTTTAAGTATCAAATTACATTCATAACCAGCCTTACAGTTGTATAGTGTGTTCCTGGCTTAACTAATTAACTAATTAACTTAACTAATCTCAGCTGGCAAGATGGCTGGTTCACATGTACCTGGCTAACACATGTACCTGACTAATTTGCTAACATGGGGCCAGGCCACAGTGCATATTGGTATTATAATATCATATTAGCATATGTGAATATGCTCTGTTTAGTTTTCGCTTGTTTTGTTTATTAAAGATGAACCTGATCTTCATTTCATTACACTTGTCTATAGTCTCGTATTTCAAGTGTGCAACACTGCTCACATAATCCTGTTGGATGTTTATTTATTCATTTTAAAGTTTTATTCAACATGTGGCCAACCCTTAAACTTGATAAAATTTTGATATCCTCACTACTCCTACTTCTCGCTGTATTTTATAAAGATGACGTCCTGTGTTTCCCGTATCCCATTTTTGTTGCCACTCCTTAACGATATATGCTTTAATTATTGCTTTTGCTTCAAATTTGATGTTCGATTTCTGAACAAATTGTTCTTTGAGCCTGTTCATAGGAAGTAACCGAATTGAATTGAACTTTAGTTCCAGGCTGATGACGCAAGACGCACAGCCAAAGTTTGCTGACCGTCGAAGTGTTGAAAGTTTGCCGAGAATTACCATTGATGCTCATAAAGGAGTTGACGATACTTTGCAAGCCTGAGGCACATACTGGAAATATAGCACCAATAGCTTGCCCAACACTGACCGTAAATTTGGTTATGCTAGCATGTGTGGAAATATTTAAACCACTTGTGTTACAACTAACCCCACGTTAGTTTATGCCCTGCACTCCCCTACAAGTTTTGTCACAGTAACTAATGCAAGTAGGCTAATAAAAGACAGTCCTGCTCATGTAAATGATCTCTTCCACTGGATCAAGTCACGAGTCGCATCTCTTTCTTTTTCTGAGGTAATCCAAAGCTTATTCCTCTCAGCCGTCTTCTTCCAGAAACGAACAGTAGCCGAGATGAATTTGAAGAAAAGTCTTGCTGCTTTGTTTACAGAGGTGATGTGGGAGTTTACATATCTGCGCATCTCACATGGACTATTGTAATTTCAAAAGCGAAAGTAGCTCATGGGCGTGATCTATTTAAAGATAATAGGCTTGTTCGACACTGCAAAGATTGGCTGCTGCCTGACAAAAGCAATGCATTCTAGTTAAAAAATGTGTCCCACTTTAATTGGCGCTGCAGCCACCTTACGATCACATGTGCCAGTGGTTCTCAACCCTGTCCTGGAGTACCCCCAGCCCTGCACATTTTGTATGTCTCCCTCATCTATCACACCTGATTCAACTCATCAGCTCATTAGTGGAGACTGCAAGACCTGAAGTGGGTGTGTCAGATATAGGGAGACATACAAAATGCGCAGTGCTGGGGGTACTTCATGGAGAGGTTTGAGAACCACTGACGTGCCATCAAAGAACCACGAGAGCAAAACGAGACCAGCCGCCTAGGTCAGCCTTGATGACGACACACATTATTCTCATTGGTTAGATTCTGTGATGACAAGCATGATGTGTTGCGTGTTTATTCTAACAATTATAATGCTCACAAATCTGAGTTTTTATAACAGTAATGCCTTTTTAGTGTAGTCGCACTGTTATATTGAGTCACGATTATCAAAAAACACGGTAACACTTTATTTCGATAGTCCACTTTAGACATTCTACTAACTATAAGTAACTTTGCAAATACATGTCAACTAGCAGTCATTAGAGTATTATAGACTGGCTTGCGAATTTCTTTCTTTCTACCTCCCTAGTTCTGTGTTTAACAGGCGACTAACCCTAAACCTACCCTACAGTCTACTCTGAGAGTTTGTAGACATGTAGTTGCAAATTAATGAGAATTAGTTGACATGTAGTTACAAAGTTACTTATAGTTAATAGAATGTCTAAAGTGGCCTATCGAAATAAAGTGTAACCAAAAACACTGATAAAAGCATATGAAGAGTTTGGTTCCAAAACTATAAATCCATTTTGATTAATTTGAGTAAAAATGTGTTTTCTTTACCAAGAAATTGGCAAGATGAAAACCACTATTTTCTGTTTCAACTTTCACATAGCATCTTTAGGTTACAATAACATAAAAAATTCAAATCCAGATTTTGATTTTCAAAGATTTATTATAAAATTAAATTTTTTTCCCCAAAATGCAATAAATCCAAGACACGTTTTTTTTCTTCTTCGTCAATACAAGAATCCTTGAATCAATTGGTCTTTTACTACTAGCAGTGATGTGTTTGTTCATATGAAACTGTGGAAAGAACACAACATGGTTAATCCACATGTGACAGTCTCTAAACTTGGTCCATACTAATCTTATAGCAGCACTGTCTGTGTGGGGGTGTTGGGGACGCGGGGTCGCTCCCGTCGAGCGCGTCAGGAGACAAGCAGGTCATTCAAGATGAGGATCGGGGGGGCTTGGACGTGTCCACAACATGGGCAACGGGGGCATCGGGCGAATGCTAGCGTCGCGGGGGTGATGAGAGTGGACGGATATATATCAATAAAAGAAAAGTTCAAGCCTGAACGAAAGGAAACAACAATATCACAGGAACCCAAACGGCCAAAATGACAGTTCCCGTACAGGCAACGTCCAAAGTGCATGCTCTTTGCCAGGGTACATTCATTTAGTCGACTATCCTCTACGCTGTATACAAAAACATAATGGCTTAATAAACACTGACGCTACGCAATACCGTGTGCAGATCGAATGCGAACGCAACTGCGATTATGACGCGATATTGCGCACGATGTGAGTTACTGTTAACACAGAACCGCGGTTACGACAGATGCACTACAACAACATCATTTATCGTGCAGGGGCCGCCATGTTGGTGTTGTTTAGTTTTTGTTTTTGGGAGGGGTGGGTCAGAGTACGAGTAGAGAGTAGATGAGGAAAACTAGGAGGCCGGGTTGAGTCAATTCAAAGCGCCCGCTTACGGTCTACAGGCGTGAATGGTGCACTTTAGTGGTTTGAGAAAGATATATCGCATTCTGCGAGAAGGGAGACTGGCGTGGGCGTGGTTTGTAAAGAAGGGAGAAACATGACAAATAACTCGTCGATATCGTTATCTTGTGTCAAATTAAAATTTACTTTTCAATCCACCAGATACAATGACTGCTTTTGGCGGAAACTCCAGCTCTCATATTTACCCCCCACTTTATTGGTATTTTAAATAATCGCTATATCTTTTAGTTAACTATTATTCATGAACAGATGGCTCTGTATAAGCAGTATATAAAAAGGTTTCTGTTCTTTGCATGGAAAATGAAATCCGTTCTGAGGTTGACAATATTGCATGTTATTTGCACTCAGCTGGTGGAGCTGGTAGGCAAACACTACTTGCTGTGTGCGAGCATGGCACTGTAACGGGGAAAGGGTTCAAAAGTTGATGCTCCACTGAATAAGGTCGCGCCCCGAGTCGTAGCCAATGACGACTACGTACTCGCCCAGCGGTGTAGGCTAGTGTACGAGCATCTCGAACAGCCTAAATAAAAGTCAGACGGGGAAGACGGGACTCGGCGTTGGCTTTCAATTGGATTACTGTATTAGAGAAATATGAGTATTAATATAATACTTAATCAGTATTATTTATAAAGATTTTACATCATTTAGAAGTAGACATGTCAAGCAAGATATCTCTCATGTCTTTGTGTTGAGTATTTGCTGAGTTTCAGATCATTTTTGTGAGATCCGTTTCAAAACTGAAGATTAGGGCTGGGTATCGATTCAGATGTCCCGATTCGATTCAATCGCTTCTCTATTTTTTGTGGTATTACCTTATGAATATAGTTTCATATGTCTGGAATTTTGTCTATTGATATTGCTAAAAAATTACAGTAACGCAGTTTACATATTGAATAATAAAATCAATTGAGAACTCTCAGGGGTTATGCCTGTTTTTTTAAACCTATTCGTTTGGGTTTTTTGGTATAGGGTCCTTTTTTAATACACATATAGGGCCCTATAAAATGTTCTTATTTTTTTGGTAATCAGATGAAGGCATAAAACAGTAATTTAATTTATCCTAATCAAATGAAAATTAAAGTGCTGCACAACAGAGGTTTACTGTTAAAATTAAAAAGAAAACAGGTGTGATTATTCCTTAAAAATAAAGATTTATTCTAGCATTAAGTCTTAAGACTGCTAAATAGTAATACATTCTGACAGTTTCTTAACTTTAAACTAAACTTTTATTTTGGGTTTGGTTTGTGGTGTGATGGGTTGCCGTGAAGATCTTGCAGCTGCTGTGTATGTGATATGATGGTAGTTTTGTCAAATGAAACGGTAAAATGCTAATTAAGTGACTCTCAGAGCAGCTGGAGATGACATTCGTGTTCATATCATCATATAGTGAGATGGCAGAAGCTGAAAACACTGGGAGCATCATCCACGCTTTAGTATGTGTGTAAACAAAACAGTGCACCGCACCATCCGCCATTCTTTCATTGCGGAAATCATGGCGCCTTATGCGTGATATCAAATGCTTCCGCAGATTTATAGTACTACTGTAGCATTTCACCTGAGCATTGTGAATTGCGCGTATGGCCATGATAAGCGTTTAATGAATGACAGGTATTTCTGTTGTAACATCGTGCAATGTAAATAAGGGTGACATCTAGTGGAGAAAACTAATGATAAGATTCACGTTAATCAGATCTTGTTTTAAATGTGTGCTGAATCGGAAACCGGAAAAAATTGATTCGCGGCTTTTGAGAATCGATATCGAATCGACGTCATTTAAAAAAATAAAAACGATTTGTTTACGTCTAAAACCTTTTTTTTTTTTTTTGCCCAGCCCTACTGAAGATCACAGAGACTAAGGTGGCAGAGAGCGCACCATGTTTATTTTCTTTATTTTACAAAAGCACAAAGATTTGTTTTTATTGTTAGTATAGTGGTTTTTGCAATAAAAGTATATTCACTTTACAGATTCGAGATGATGTTTGTTTGTGTGCTCTGTTTCTGTATGATCAAAATGAAGAATAAGTGAAGTTTCTCTTATTTGTTATCAGAAAAAAATGCCACGAAGTGTGCTGGCTCACAAAACTGAAAGAGAAAAAGGAGGGTTGATGTTTTTCCTCAACAAAAGAGGATAGGGAAGTGGTTGGATGTTAAGTACCACTACCAGCTCCAGATAGCTGCCTGCATCTGAGCTGAATCATTTCCCTTAGATCCCTTCTCTTATTTCTCAACTCAAGCCTCCTCTGTGACCTACTCCTCCTCTGAGGAGGGCCTTGAGAAGCCACACTAGCCACCTGGCCCTGTCTCAGGCCCACAGGCCAGGACGGCCCAGCTTCCTCCCCGTGTTTGGATGATGTCTGCCATGGTCACACACAGATGTCTCTCAGTGGCCACCATGTCTCCAGGTCGAGGGTCGGGGGTAGGGGCCTGGTTTTGAAGAGAGGACCGATTGGCGGCAGCTGTTTGTTGGTGGTCCTGAGATCCAAATCTATGGTGCGGCACAACTCAGCTACTGCCTTAAGGGAGAGCCTCTGACCCTGGTCTAAGTCCTTCAGCAAATCAGCCTAGTATGCCTGCAACTCTGACAGTCAGTAAGTTTACATGGACAACAATACTCCGATTTTAATACGATTAAGACAATTATCTGATTAAGAATCTACCATGTAAACGGAGATTTTTGATTACCTTAATCCGGCTAAGGTCTAATCAGTAACACTAAATTGAATTAAGACATTGAATTCCTATTTTAGTCGCATTATTTGAGTGCAGTAAGACCTACACACCTTAATCCCATTATTACTGTCGTGTAGGACTTTTCGACGCATTTTGCGACAGGATACACACACGGCAGTGGTCAACCGTTTGACGGCAAACAAAAGAATGGCGTCAACAACGCAGTCGTCTGTTTGCATGTATAGCATGAAAAATAATTAACTGCACTTAAATCTTTCAGTAAATTAAAAATGAAACACCCAAAACTGTATATGGCATCATAATGAAGGCGACTATAGTTAATAGGTGCTGTTGTCATTCCGTAGGGTTTGATCTGTGTCAGATGGCAGGGTTTCAGTGAGATGTCTCCTTGAGTGGCTTGGATGGCAGGGCCGGAGCCTTCAACGTTGATGTCACCCCAGCAGAGAGATAGCTTGCAAGCGTCTCTTCGATAGGGACATTATTGCATATCCATGCTCACATATCGCTCGACGTTATCATAATTAGCATGCTTGTACTGCTAAATTCCGGCTGAATATGGTTTATCCCATGCCCTCTCGATCATGAAGATTGGGAAGGAATGGGAGGATCACAGGAGCCCTTTTCCGCACCTCTACTGCAGGTCTAACCTAGCAGTAGCGTGATCCATAACCTCCAGCAGCTCTTCATACACGGGGCAGGCAGGCTGAGAAAGCTCAGAATTATCCTCTACACCCTCATCAGCCAAATCCTGCTCACCCTGGCTGGAAGCTAGCAGAGCACTTCCTGCTGGATCAGAGGACGTGAAAGTGAGAGCACATCCCCCTCCAGCAGTTCATCCTCGTCAGCCTCCGACGAACGTGAGCTTAACACTCCTCTCAAACTCGTCAGCAAGCTCCATCTGCGATTTCCACGATCTCAGTCTCCTTGCTGCCTCGGCAGTGGCAGGACCCGAGCCACGGGGGCAGATCATTGTCCCAGTTCCCTCGAGTAGATGGACAAACCAGAGCAGAGCTTCTTCAAAGAGAAACGCTCACAATGAACGCACTCTGTTCCCTTGAGAACCGAGCGTGTGTGCTCTTCGCTCAAACACATAATCCATCATTGATGTCCATCAACTGTAATGCATCCTCAATCCTTGGAACCATATACTAATCAGGTATCATTCTGTGATTAAGTGTACAATAATCTACACACATCCTCACACTTCCAGATTTCTTCCACACCACTGCAATGGGTAATGCATATAGACTTCTGGACTCTGAGATTGAAATCCACTCAGAAAATCCTTACAAACCCTCTCAGCTATCTGAGAAAGATTTATGACACACAAGATTCTAACAAACACTGCAATAAACCAAACAAATTTAGAATAGACAAAAGTACAGTGAAATTAATGCCAGTGCCTCCAAAAATGTAATGCTCCTATTGGTATTTTTCAAACCCAGTTGCCGCACAGGAGCTTGATATCCCACCTTTTAGTTAGATAATTATGCTCATGTAGTGAATTTGCTTTTCCCAACCTAGCCAAAAGTGATGGGTATTCACGTCACCAATGGCATTATGATTTTTAGATCACAACTCACTTAAGGTGTGGTTATGAGTACATCACATACTGTAAGAAAGATTGATGGGATCTCTAACTTGTAGAATCTCTTTCTGTATCATCAACACAAGGAAGACACAAGTGTAATAAGATAAACTTTATTAACAAAAGATTAATCAACAACTATTACAGTTTTTCTCGATTGCTAAAACACTATAACCAGGCTTTTGAACTAAAATTTCAAAACCATAACGCCATTTTTGCTGAACTATAATAACAATATTCTCCTGCTTTAACACATGAGTCAGATTTGGTGAACTGTTACTGCAAAACTCTACACAAACTACACACAAATCCCTACACTTCTCAGTGCTTACACCATATGGTCATTTAGAAAGCACTAGCATTCAATACTGTTCACTCAAGTCAGCATAGCTTGAGCTCAGTTAGCAAACAATTACCCAGGTGGAAACACTAAGAGTCAAAATTGAAAACACATCAATCAGATCCTTCAATAAATAGATAAAAGGGCCCGAATAAGTTCACTGAGCTTTGGAACAATAGATCCACAGAGAAATGAAGGACTATCGAAGAGGAAGAGGAAGATGAAGAGGAGGGAAGGCGAGGAGAGAGACAGGAGAGGAAGGAGAGGGGGCGGAGGAGGGAAGGAAGAGTATGTGGTGAAAGAGGAGGGAGAGGAAGAGGATGTGATGAAGGAGGAGGAAGAGGATGTGGTGAAGGAGGAGGAGGAAGAGGAGGAGGAAGAGCAGTAAGGAGTGGAGGAAGAGGCGGAGGAGGAGGATGAGGGGCAAGGAGACAAGCAGTCTCAGATGGAATTTGAGCCACTTTAGTTGACCATGTCCTATGACTATGAGGGAGGCTGGGCAACGAGTACAGCCAAATTTGAGTCGCCTCACCGTCGCCTCCATCATCAGAACCTTCAGGGAGGAAAACAGGTAGGTGTACTTACAGTAAGACTGCTCTGTACAGTAACTTTAGAGTGCATACACTGTTGCACTATGCTACTGTAATAAAGAAATGCATCAAATTGCCTCGCATACAGATAGAGTTTCAGTATGTTTCCATTTTTCCTGTAAAAAGGATGTGTGACAGTTTAATGAGTGCTTCTATTTTTGTAGGACACAGAGATGACCACCTGGTGGAGGCAGGCTAAGGCTTTTGTCGGAGGAGCAAGAGAGGGAGCTTGTAAACATGGTCATTGCCAATAATGTAATCCGCCTGCGAGAGATTCAAAGAAGAGTGATTGAGGATAATCATCATTTTTGAGGGATAAATGCCATCAGCCTCTCCACAATTGATCGTATCCTCCGAAAGCACCGGTTCCGAATTAAACAGGCGTACCGCGTCCCTTTCGAACGAAACTCTGACAGAGTGAAAGACCAACGAGTGGAATATGTTCAGGTATGAGTTTTGATATCGTATGAAGTATTGTGTACCATCACAGTATAGCAGTTTATGCTGCCATTTGTTCCCTCTTGAACTGTGCTTCAGGGCAGTGATTTACTCTACTGTGTTTCATGTGTTTTGCAGAGAATATTTGAGATTGAAGGCTGGCCTGTTCCCCATGAAATTATCTTTGTGGATGAGGCTGGTTTCAACCTGACCAAAAGAAGGAGAAGGGGGAGGAACATAATTCCTCCCCTGTGGATGAGGCTATTGTAAATGTCCCTGGTCAGCGTGGAGGGAATGTCACTATGTGTGCAGCCATCACCCAATGAGGGGTACTCCACCGTCATGCCATTCTAGGACCCTATAACACTATGCTCCTCCTTGCTTTCCTTGACGGTCTAAGAGAGCATATGTTCCAGCTGGACCTCAGGGAACCAGCACAGCCAGAGCAGCCTCGTTACATTGTTGTTTGGGATAATGTCAGCTTCCATCGCGCTGCTCTGGTTCGTGACTGGTTTACCAATAATCCGAGGTTTTCTAACATTTTTCTGCCTGCATACTCTCCCTTTCTAAACCCGATAGAGGAGTTTTTTTCGGCACGGCAGTGGAACGTGTATGACCGAGAACCTTATATCCGTGCTCACCTCCTCCAGGCCATGGAAGAAGCCTGCCTAGACATATCAGTAGATGCATGCCAGGGGTGGATCAGGCATGCAAGATGATTTTACCCTCGCTGCCTGGCTAGGGCCAATATAGCCTGTGATGTGGACGAGATTCTCTGGCCTACCCATACATAGAACAGAACGCTGAGCGAATCTTGTTTTTTTTTTTTTTTTTTTTTTAAAGTTGTGTGTGTCTGACCTGATGAATAAAATGTGCCATGTATACATTGGTTGTGTCTTTTGTGTTCATGTGAAAAGGTTTTTGAGGGGGAGAACCACAAGCAACATAATTTACCAGTTTTGGATATATTGTTTTGAATTTATTGCACCAGTGTGTAATACTGTGTTGTAGTGTGTGTGTTTTTGAAAGCTTGTGTGTGATGTCTGAGGGAAAAGTTTGGTTTTACAGCAAGAGTGAAAGGTTTTGAGTGTAGAGCTTCATTTTGACCTGAAAATAGGATGTTTGGGGAATTGGGTTAGACGTTATGGATTTGTGTTTACTGTGTTGAGAATACGAGGCATAGTTTCAAGAAATGTGTTTAAGCAATCGAGAAAAACTGTAAATGAATACCATGAAAGAAAAAGTAATAAAGTGCATATGATGCATAAAATGCAAGTGATTATGCAGGGTGTTGCTATGTCAAAGCTATGTTATCTGGATCAAGGAGTGTCTTTTGGAAAGATACTGTTGCTCCTTGTTACTTTGAAACAGATAAGGTGAAGAACCTTATTATGCATCAAACAAATATGTAAAATATTATTTGTTATAGACTGCAGTTAGCTACATAATATCTAATGTACATTAGAAAAATCATATACTAATAGTATACAACAATTTCAAGATCTCTGGAAGAGGTTTGTATAAGTGATAGTTATGTTCTAGGTAGTTGAGTGAGCAGTCCGGTGGTGGTGACATCTTCTATTGGTTGCGCTTTGTCTTTCTAGGATGGAGACTCCGGAGGTGCTGCATCTGTTGTTGTCTCACTTGATTAAGAATCTGAACATGGAGTATATCTTTCCTTGCAGGCTAGAGGCTCAGAATGTGGTCGTGTCTGTTGCTGCCTCAACAGTGTGAGACTCAGGACGAATGTTTCTGTTAGCGTCTCACTGGATGTGCAAGAGACTCAGAATGGGGTATCTGCTATTGTCTCACCCTTGCAGGCCAGAGACTCAGAAGGGGTTGTTTCTGTTGCTGCCTTCCCTGTAACAGGACTCAGACTCAGAATAAGGAGTGTCTTTTGGGAAGGTGTCTTTATCCCTTTCTGATGAGGAGATTGCAATTTGGCGCTTCTCCCTTTCCATGCTGTGATTGGCTGTTTCCATCAGAGCGGGGGGACACGGTGTGACCCACCCTTCTTTCCTCCTGTGGAAATTATTTGCATAGTCCAAACACACATTTAAAAAAATGTCACTAAAGTTTTACCAGTGCATTTTTCACTTAGCAAACCACACCCAGAATACCTTTGGCAATGTTACGAACACAATAAGTCCAAACATGACAGAAAAGATTTAACTGTCATGCATGCATTGATTTGTCCATTAACAGCTGAGTTTGTTTAAGATGCTGCACTACACATCGCTGTCACTGAGAATACTTATTTCTCTGAGTAAATATGAGATAGTTGTGTGCTGTAGTTTGTATCAGTTTTAAGGTTTGAAAACCTAGTAATGAATGAATTTGGATGGATCTCTGTGATCTCTCTTTGTTTCATCCACTGCTGCTGTGTCTGGAGATCCTAAATAATTTTTATGGTGGTCACAGGCCAGACCTTAAGAATCCGTCTCAAGGTGGGTGAAGGGCAGAACCTGGATTTTGACCAGTAGGAAATCCTGTCCTTCCGAGGATTTGTACCAAAGGTCTTCTTCTTGCCCTCTAAGAGGTGTCTGGCTGTCCTGGCATCTTTATCTGATGGCGTTGGACAATTTGCTTATGTTAGTACACCAAGATCTAATCAAAATGTAGCAAACCTACCAATGGGCCCCGGAATGTGCTGTCCACTATACTGAAGATTCACTTATGGTTTCTACCTGTAAAGTTCAACTCAAAAGTATTAGACATTTCTATTGCGGTGCCTCCAGAAATGTACATTTACTCAGTGAAGTACATTTACTCAGTGAAGTATAAATAAATCTCAGAAATTATATCCAGTGTTGGGGGTAACGCATTACAAGTAACGCGAGTTACGTAATCAGATTACTTTTTCAAGTAACTAGTAAAGTAACGCATTACTTTTTAATTTACAAGAGAATATCTGAGTTACTTTTTCAAATAAGTAACGCAAGTTACTTTTTTTTCCAATTTATTGATTGACAGCTCTCCTGTCCCCATGTTGAGAGAAATCAGAAGATGTTACTGTAGTTCTAAAATAAATATGAATATGCATTAATTCATCTCACTCACAAAAAAAACACAGATTCAGAATTCCTCAAAATGAATTAAAAAAATGCAACTCAGAATATGAATCAAACCTGCAATAATTAAATGTTAAACAACACAAATATCCTTTATGTATTTAATCCCATTCTATTAACCAATGTCTTTGCTTCTGACCTTCGATGATCCAGTTCAACCGTACTAATAAGCAAAAATTACTCTAGACAAACATTTGTGTGTCTTTGTTTATTGCTGAAGTGTGTTGAAATTTCTTCTTCTGCATTCTACTGTACGGACGTAAATTTACTTTCCTTCAGGGTGTGGGGGGGGGGGTGTGGGGGGGGGGGGGGGGGGTGGGGGGTGTGTGGGTGGGGGGGGGTGGGGGGTGTGTGTGTGGGGGTGTGGGGGTGGTGTGTGTGGGGGGGGGGTTGGGGTGTGGGGGGTTGTGTGTGTGTGTGTGGGTGGGGGTGGGTGGGGGGGGGGGGAGGGGGGGGGTTGGGGGGGGGGTGGTAGGATTGTGAATGGGGGGGGGGGGTGAGGGGTGGGGTAGGGGGTGGGGGTGGGGGGGGGTGGGGGGTGTGTGTGTGGTGGGTGGGGTGGGGGGGGGGGGGTGGGGTTGGTGGGGGGGGGGGGGGGGGTGGGTGGGGGGGTGGGGTGGGGTGGGGGGGGTGGGGGTGTGTGTGGGGGGGTGGGGGGGGGTTGGGAGCCTGAGGCTTATTCATTTCACGTTTGGTGTGAAAAGGCTTTTATATTTGCCAAAAATAGAACTTTTTATTTTAAAAACAAATAAGCAAGCCCTGTCCAGATTTAAAAAGTAATGCAAAAGTAACGTAACGCATTACTTTCAACAAAAAGTAACGTAATTAGTTACTTTTTTAATGCAGTAACGCAATATTGTAATGCATTACTTTTAAAAGTAACTTTCCCCAACACTGATTATATCTCTGATTAATAACAATTATTTTTTAACAAAATCAAAATAAAGCAAATACGATAATCACAATGAGACAAAGTAAAAGAAAACCCATTACCTGTATTTCACAATACAAAATAAAGATTATTCCCAAATGAATTTGCCGTCTTGTACTTTTCTTTACTTCTTTAAACACAATAAACCATTATAAATAAACAAATGATGAGATACATTTTTAAGTTATAATCATACAATTAAACTGAGTCCCAGCCAATCACAGGATTTCATTGTCAGAATAAATTAATCCTGCTGAATGAATCATTTGTTCAGTTCCTTTGAACAAGTAACAAACCAATTAGAATGAAGTGATCTGAATCAGCATTCAGTAAATCACAAAGAATCTACAGTTAAATCAGATGAAAAGAAATGTCCCAAATATTGAAATACTGAAGTATTTTTCACTCGTTGGAGGCCATTACCATAGGTGCACTTTAAGTATCTCAGCTATCTGGCAACAGCAAGTGGATAAATTAATTCCACTGAACGAATCAACCTTTGTTCAGTTCCTTTTAACAAGTCACAAATCAATTAGACTGAAGTGAACTGAATCAGCAATGAAAGAATCACAAAGAATCAACAGTTAAATCAGATAAAAAGAAATATGAGTGTATTTGTCACTCGTTGGGGCCCATTACCATTGGTGGACCTTTAGGATCTCAGCTTTCCGGCAACATTAAGGATTCAGATATTAAACATGTTACTCATTAATTTGTGCAATTTTCATGCTGCAACACTGTAATTTCCCTTCAAGACATCACAGACAGGGTGAAAGAGAGACCAGGAAACTTAAAAGCACATCCAAAAAAAAGCAACATTAGATTCTGTGTCTTCGGCAATTGCTCTGTGTGTGTCAGTCTAAAATATCTGTTGTTTGTCAGTGCCAGTGCACAATCATAACAATATGTGGTGAGCAACAAAAAACAAGCAGCACTTTAGAGTGTGTTCTTCTCTGTCTGTGCTTAACATTACGGGTGGGGATACACACAATCATTGTGTTGTTTGTTTGGGAGTGGAGCACGCATTGTCAGCTCTCGAGGGGGCTGACTGTGTGCATTGTAGCGAACGATAAACTATAATTAAACTATATCAAGTCTGGCTCTTCAGCCCTCATGTTACGAACTATTAATACATTAGGGTGCTGAATGAGCAGGCCTATGGGGCAATGCCTAATGTATACAGCATCGTTACTGAAGGCCCCAACATTACCCAGCAGGCAGCTGTAGTTGATAAAGCCTACATGACGGACCCAGATCTCTGGGGGTCGCTGGATGGGAGCAGCCCCTGCCATGGGCCAGCTCCTCATATTGGTGCAGCAAGAAGTCCTGATGCCAGTGGCAAGCCCCACTGTGGATGAGTGAGTCACACCTCATTATTCGGTGCCTGTTTCTCCTCAGTGCCCTCAGGTGGCTGGTCTGTTAACCCCGCCACCTCTGGTGCTTCGAGGCACAGTGGTCTCCAGCAGCTCCAGCTCTCAGTATCTGCCTTGAAACATTGCAGCTCAGGGAGACTCTCAGCCAGTTTGGTTGGTCACTGCCTTTGGTTGGTCATCTGCTTCAGGGCACCAAACTAAACTAAACTAAACTCCAAACTCACCAGAGGCCAGTTTCCTTAGTAGTGGAAACTTCTGCCAAATGTGTCTCAATGGGTCCTGCAGGTGGTGCGTCCCAAGCAGGCACTGGTAGTGGAATAGGAATTAGCTACTCTTCTGAGTAAGGAGACCACATAACATGTTCCTCCTCTAGAGAGGGGGGCCAGGTCCTACATCCAGTAATCCATTGTTCATGAAAGGATGGAGGGTTGTGTCCAATTCTAGGTGACTGAATTGTTCTGTCAAAACATTCACATTCAAGATGATGATGTTGAAACAGACTGTGACTCAAATCTTATCTGAGGACGGGTTTGTTACTACAACGCAGGAATTTTCTGAGGTTTGCTTTCGAGGGCAAAACATTACAATATTCAGGTTCTTCCTTTCAGCCCAGCACTGTCACCCTACACTATAAGCCCGTTTCCACCACAGGAACTTTCCCCAGGAACGAGGAACTTTGTGCCAGTACTCAGTGTGTTTAAACCGCGGGAACCAGGATCTAAATAAAGTTCCAGGTAAAAAATTGCCCCTTAGAAAGTCCCTGGTCCCAAGGTAGTACTTTTTCAAAGGTCCGGAACTTTCAGGGGTGGGACGTGGGCGCTGAACATGCTGATTGGTTGAGTTCACACAGCATTATATTTCAACCACCATTTATTTGCATGCATATATGCATATATATTTTTTATATTACTGTTATTGTGTCATGAAATGTAGTTTTAAAAGTATTTCAGGTGAGAATGTAGTTGTTTAAAACTCAAATCTTCTGTTTATTTATAAAGACAGTGCCTATTTGAAAATGTGCTCCGCCATTTTTAGAGACGTTGCAAAGTCCTAACTACCAAGGATGCAAGTCCGAAATTGGTGTACTTGGTATTGAGAAATGACCCTGGTCTGGGAGGAGCAGTTGCGCACAGTCCTACATCACCAGACTATTTGCCTAATCTTCACAGGAGTATTTCTGGACAAATTGTTCCAGAAAATTTCGGTGGAAAAGCGGCTTATATCACCAAATGCATGGATGCAGCTCTGGCTCCTCTGTGACTCCAGGGCATCCGCATATTGAATGATATTAACAATTGGTTGATATTAGCACAATAAGAGCAGATTTTGGTTAAGCATTGAGAAGTTGTTCTTGCTCACATGAAAGACCTGGGGTTAAGGCTAAATGCCAAGAAGGGTGTTTTTTCTCCTGTACATATAACCACTTTTCTTGGTGTTTTATGGGTTTCAACAACAATGCAGGCATATTTGTCTCCTGCTCATATTACTTGATTCACACAGCCATGAGCAGTGTGAAGATAGGCCAGTCACACACTGTATGCTTATGCTTACAATTGAGGCAACCCTCATGGTCTAAAAAGCGATCATGAGCAGACATCCTGTCTCTGATGGGGCCTAATTCATAGACTCTGGTCTCTCAACTTTTTGAGGTTGTTGACACCATATTCCACTCCAGAGGTAAACTGTACCCTGGAAGTGGGCTGTGTTCACTTAATGGTCCAGAAATCATCCGTTGGTCCCAGTTAAGTGCCTGGTTGGTTCAGTTCTGGAGTTCCTGCAGGGACGGTTCTCTGCAGGGTTGACCCCCTCAGGTGTACGTGGTGGATATAGCTGCTTATCATGCCCCTTTCCTCCAAGGTGCTTTGATGCTGAGGCCTGCAACTCGCACTAGGTTCCCGGCATGAGATTTGGCCATGGTCTTGGAAGGGCTTTCTAAGTACCTGAGAAGTTTCTAAAACGAATACAGAGTTTATTTTGTCAATTTAGTCTCTTAAAAGATAGAAGACTTTCAAGCCTTGTCAGTTGCAATAATGGCCAATCCATCCTATTTTGCATATTTATTTAAAAAAAAAAAATTAAGTATCGGTTCAGGCACCATTTAGTCACCGGTACCATTTTAAAAGTATCAATTTGGCACCGGTATCGTAAAAATCCCAAACGATACGGAATCCTACTTAGCTGTGCTCACCATGATTTCACACTAGACAGTCATTTGTCAGCATGACGGAGTGGGTATTGCCATTCTCAAAGCATTCTGATGCGACGCGAGTTCCATTGAAGGGAAACGTCTCTAGGTTGTGACGTCTCGCCATTCCATTGGACTGATTTCATACATGCTTCAGGACACAGTCATGCAGAGGCATTCCCAAAGCTTTCAGACGCAGCATCTCATTCCCTCTCAGGGAGGCACAGTTACAGTCGTAACCCAAAGGCTTTTCCCATCAGCAGAGAACTTCCTTACCACAATGACAATGTTGGAGAAGACAGGAGAAGTTGTAAAAGATTGTGTTTGTAAGAGATTGTGGTTCCTGCTGGAGGAGAGCAAACAAGGTAACTATTTGCTGTGGTCCGTTGATCACGTAGCAGCAATGTGCCAAAAACTTAGTAAGAGAAGACAATGAACACATGCAATTAGAATCAGCATGTATTAAATTTCAGCTGGTCTAAGCAATTTTAAACTTGTATGCTTTTGTGAAAGATTGTCTCTTCAGGAACCACTGGTGTAATTGCGTCTTGGTGGGAATATTTACATCTATTTCAATGATAAAACCTACTGCACACATACTCAGACAACAACGGAATTGAGGATCCAAATGCAGGCTTTATTCAAAAGAGTGGTCAAAACAAGCAATGGTCAGGGCAGGCAGCAAACAATATATCCCATGCAACGAAACGAGTACTGGTAAACAGGTACGGCAATGGTCAGGCAGCAGCAAACAATCATAAACCAGATAAACGTCCAAGATCCAAAATACACAAAGGCAACACGGGCAGGATCACAGAAACTAGGAATCATTACAGGCTAAACAATCACCAGCAAAGTGTTCGAGTGTGTGTGGATCTTTTGAAGTCCTTCTAATGTGAGACAGCTGTGAACTGATGATGAGATCTAATGAGTGACAGGTGATGCAATAGATGATGAGTCTGGCAAAGGATTATAGGGAATGTAGTCCAGGGTGAATGGCAAAAGTCAGGGATGGAGTGCCCACTGGTGGAGCTCATGGGCACTCCAGTTGGTGATCGTGACAAATATGACCTATATTCAGTTTCTATGTTATTTCATGCATGGCTGGGATTTATTTTTTTTTGTTTCATCTTTTGAAATCAGTTTATTTCAGTTTATTTAATATTCCCTGATCTATGAATTATATTATCCAAAATTTGAATTAGAATATTAGAATTAGTATTAGAATATTCTAAATATCTTGTTTTCAATTAAAACAAATTATTATTTTAATTTAGTTTAGTTTTGTGTTACTACATCAAGTTTACACACATGGGTCAAAAATGGCCCATCAATGTAATGTATTTTTACATTTTGTTAAAATAATGGTAACAATTTACATTAAAGTTTCCTTTATAAAGGATTTATAAAAGTGTTCATAAATGACTAATAACTCACTTACAAATGCATTATAAATCATTGCTTGTGAACAGTTCTGTATCATTTTAAAATGCTGGTTTAATGTATTAAGCCAGTGATGCTAAATGACATGCAGATGAGGCCAGAATATTAACACAACTTGTTTAAATACATGCAAAGCGTTTTCCTCCCTTTAGAAAATCGTAATGAAGAAAACGCTTATCAGTTGTTTTTTTGTTTTTATTTTCTGCACATTGTATGCTTTATTAGTAAGGTGTGTACAGAATGTGGTCTTTTAATATCACTGTCGTGGTCTGGTGTCAGTGTAAGCATCTTTATTTGAGAGGAAAACACTTAATTTAAATTAAATTAAAACATTGCATTCACATGTTGGGCTTATGTGCATATCGCAAAGTATGCTGTACAATTTTGTCTTTATCACTATCTTGGTACCTTAAGCGACATTAAGTGTTTGCATTAATTTGTGTTAAGCATTGTAATATCATGTTATAACTCATTAATATGGTCATTAATAAATGGTTCACAGATGTTCACTTTACATTAAGGTTTGCTTTCACAGATTATTAACATTTATAACTGATTAATATATGGTTCACAAGTGTTCACTTTACATTAAGATTCACTTTCACAGATTACTAACGTTTGTAACTCATTAATAAACGGTTCACAGGTCTTCACTTTACATTAAGGTTCACTTTCACAGGTTATTAACGTTTATAGCTCATTAATAAATTGTTAACAGATTTACGTTAAGGTACACTTTCACAGGTTAATATTTATAAATCATTAATACATGGTTCATTACATTAAGGTTCACAGGCACTATTTGAATTAAAATTTTCAATACTAATATCTCATCAAGTCATGGTTCTGCACCGCCCCCCCCCAAAACGTAAATTAAAAAAAATTGGTAATTTCATCTTGACAAACAAAATATATCAGTTTCTAATCATTGCTGTGGATAGGCATCATGACCTTTTGCGGAGAATCATGGGTAAGGTAAACATTTTTTAAAACATTTTAAGAAAAGTGACATGAGTCATGAGACGTAAATGAGAAAACCATAAATACATCACCCTTCAGTCTTGCTATAATAATAACTTTTTACTGCATCATGAAATAAATCAGGAATCTGGTTTTGAGTGAAATAAGTATTAATAAATGTATTTATTATGCATTTATAACATGAAAGTTAAAAATAGCTCACTATTTGGTAGTTATTGCATAAAATCACCCTTTTTATTCATGCATTTATAACTGCTTATCAATTATTTATAATGCATTTGTAGGGGTGAAACCCCGGTGTCCTGGCCAAATTGCCCCTCTGGCCTTTGTCTATCATGGCCTCCTAATAATCCCCATCCACTTCATTAGCTCTATGACTCTCTCCCCTCTCCACCGGTAGCTGGTGTGTGGTGAGCGCACTGGCGCTGTTGTCCATGTGGATGCTGCACACTGGTGGTGGTGGTTGAGGAGAGACCCCCCCTCATGATTGTAAAGCGCTTTGGGTGTACAACAATACAAAATAATGCGCTATATAAATGCATAATTCATTAATTCATTCATTTGTAAATGAGTTATTAGTCATTTATGAACACCTTTGTAAACCCTTTATAAAGGGAATCTTAATGTAAAGTGTCACCAAAACCATTTTGCAGGTTCATTTTATTGCACACTTTCCCCATTTGACTACGTTTGGAATTGGCCCTCCTGTCTGATGTCTGCCGGTGGCTGAATAATCTTTTTTGTTTTTAGGTTTCATACATCAGGTACAATCAGGTCAAACATATTTTATGTTGCATATGAATTAAATTAGGAAGAATGGTGGGGTGGAGATGGAGGGGCACATAAGCTATCAAGCTATTTTTAATGCACTTTGCATATTGAATTCTGGTCTTCAAAACAAATAAACAAACAAACAGACAAGGTGCTTGATGTTGCTTTCCAGGGTTTTTTTTTTTTATTCCATCGCTATCAGTTTGCAATGTTATATCCTATTTGGTAAGTACACACACAGTGCACATTTCTAACAAAACATGTTTAGTTAACTAGCTGATTAATGTACCAATGTATGGCACCCAGTATGCATTGCTAAGCTAGCTTCTGGGTGGTTGTTAGGGGTTCTTGTTGGCCTTCATCAAGATGCAGATAATAACAGAAATTTTGAAACATTGTTTGCAAAACTGATCCAGTCTCTTTGATATTTCAGCATTTCTTTCTAATGTTAGCAAATTAAACTTGATGCACTAAAAGTAAGCCAAGTAGCCTATGTAATATTAAAACTAGTAAACTACTGGTCTTCTCTATGTAGTAATGATAGAACTATTCTCATAATCTCAGAGACATTCAGAATCTGTTGATGTGTTTAATATACAGCATCTTGACTTGGGGAATGGGGAATGCTCATAGCTTCTGTAATAACCACAGGAGGATTAGGCAGATCTTTCAAGTACACAAGTGCCATCTAGATGTCAGATTAAAGATTGTCAATAATTTATCAGATGTGTCTCTTTTTTTTCAACAGACACACAGATATAATTGTGATTAATACCATTTCTAAACACTAAACATAAAAAGCACTATATTTTTTTCTTAGATTTCCATGCCAAACAGCCAAACAGCTATTCACACACAAATCCAAGGTGACAATATTCAAATGCAGATTCAACAATCTACAACGTAAGTGTAAAAACATTCAGATATGTTCAAGATTTTATGAGATTGTTGTATATACAAGATTGTGGAAAAGTTTTAAATTTAGCTGAGAAATGTATGTGCTTTGAAATTTTTTTGTGTGTAATTGGTTTCGTAAATGACAGCTTTATCAAAAAAAAAAAAATCTCAACGCTCATTTTCTACAGTACCTGAAGTACATCCATACTATACAGCGCAGCATGCTGTTATGAGGCCGATTAGTAGATGAATATACAAACTAATAAAAAGTATGACGTTATTAAGCATTGTAAATCAAAATATTCACTTGAATATATTAATAATACCCACTTATAACTTAATGTTAATTAATTTAAGAACTCAACAATATAAGTATAAATAGTTAAAATTTGTTAAATATTCTGTTTATAATGATTATTAATAATGTCAATCACTTGGTGAGCTATTCGAGTCCCCAGAATTACAAAGAGAACGTTCGTCAATTTCCAGAGAGCGCCAGTGGTGCACCACACCTCTCTAGTAAATGTGCCGCATACCAATCTTTAATATATGAGTCAGAGAGGATGTCTGAGTGCTAGAGGCATGACAACATACAAACCGACACAAGGAGAGAGGGATAGTGCAGTTAATTCTGTTTCTAGTTGTTGCTCGCTGTCCTTTTAATTATAATTCTGTATTTTTGATGGGAGGTGCCACTATCATTAACATGTAACTTACAAGGACACTTCCAGCTGAATGGGATGTGCCGAGATGGAGACTTCACTCATTGGTGGTCTGCTTTAGAATTTCAAGCTACCAAAAAGTCAATCCCCCACTGACAAGTTGCCGAGTCTGAGACTTTAGAACCGACGTGAACTGACACTAAAACTACCACAGGGGTGCGGGAGCATGTGAGTCAAGACCATAACACACGAAGAAGCTCGTAATAGGTAACTGTCATAACTGAAAATAGAAGTAGCTTTTTTAATTAATGTTGACAATACAGGACACTAGAAAATGTCGACTAGTATTGACAATTTATATACGCACCTGATAATCCATAGACTGAATATGAGGTCTAAGGGACTGAAATCAGATCACTGCATATGTAATGATATTAATTGTATATAGCAGGATGTAGCAAGGTATTATAAGTAATCTTATATATAGAAGGTATCTATAAAAACAAAACTATGAAAACATATATATAGTTTATATATACTATGTATGTATGTGTGTGTATAATGTATGCATATGTTTCCATGAAGATATTTTTGTGAATTTCCTACTGCAAATATATCAAAACTTATTTTTGATTAGTAATATATATTGCTAAGAACTTAATTTGGACAACATTAAAGGCGATTTTCTCAATATTTAATTTTTTTTTTTTTCTTGCACGCCCCAGGTGTCTCAGATTTTTTTGTTTTTATTTCCAATAGTACTGTACCCTCAGGCCACTTATTTCTATCTTAACAAACCATACATCAGGACGCATACTTTCATGGTATGTTTAAATTCATATTCGGATGTATAAATCTCACAATTTCAAAAATTGATCCTTATTACTGCTGTTGTGGTGCCCAGGGACACACCCCTCACTAACTACGCACACCCAAATATATAATCAATCATACTGTAAATATATATAACTATATATATATAATAAATGTATTGAATTATATCTATATAGCTAATATATATATCTATATATCCATTTATTATATTAGTATTACTGTAGTTAATGATCAAATTTTCCTTTGTATTGTCTTCTTCAGCTTCTATATGACAAGATTCCAGCAGGCACAAACAATGGTTTTTGCTATCAATGAGATTAATAACAATCCCAACCTGCTGCCTAACATCACGCTTGGTTACCAAATCTACGACAACTGTTTAAGGCTTGGAGTGGCATTCCGTGGTGCTACAGATCTGGTTAGTGGGACAGAGGAGACCGTCTTTGACCTCAACTGCAAAGGCCCACCACCAGTGATTGGAATCATAGGTGATCCAGGTTCTACTCATTCTATTGCAATTTCCAGTGTCCTGGGGCTGTTTCGACTGCCTATGGTAAGAGACACCGGTAAACCGTATACCTTTTTTTATTATTATTTGTTTTAATAACATTATATTTGGATATATATTATGTTGTAATCACATGTTCAGTAATAATAGCTGAACATTGTGTTGAATTATCACAAATGTATTTCTTCAAAGCAATAAATAAATAAATAAAGTTAACACAATGACTTTAGCACTGATGACGTTAGGTTAACCTTTATCGCATCTCTCTGTCTCTGCTCTCCATTCTCCTATTTAGATTAGCTACTACGCCACCTGCTCCTGTTTGAGTGACAGGAAAAAGTATCCCTCTTTCTTCAGAACAATCCCCAGTGATGCCTTCCAGGTGTGGGCTATGATCCAGATTTTGAGGCATTTTGGATGGACATGGGTTGGTCTGCTCTACAGTGATGATGATTATGGAATCAATGCTGCTCAATCCTTCCACCAGGATGTGCAGCAGTTTGGAGGGTGTGTGGCCTTCTCTGAGATACTGCCCAATGATAACAACCACAAGGAAATACAACGCATAGTTGGAGTCATTCAGGGCTCCACAGCAAATGTGGTGGTTGTATTTTCCACCTCAAGCTATTTGTTGCCCGTAGTTGATGAGATGCTGTTGAAAAATGTCACAGGCAGACAATGGATTGCTAGTGAGGCTTGGGCCACCTCACCTGTGCTTCTTGCTCAACGATTTAAGTCTGTCTTAGGGGGTACACTGGGTATTGCCATCCGACGAGGAGAAATTCAGGGGCTTGGAAACTTTCTGCTACGCATTCGTCCTGACAACAACTCACAAAACAATATGGTGAGAATATTCTGGGAGAACGTGTTTGGGTGCAATTTTGACACTGAAGGGGAGCATAGTCAGGCTGGGTGAAATATATTGTCAGGGCCAGGTTGGCACACTGAGCAACGACCGACAACCCACCAATACCTGAATATATCAGAGCTGAGGGACCTCTATACACAACAATGTCTATACGCGTCAGTTATGCCCTGGCACATGCTCTTCATGGCCTGATGAAGTGTGAGGTGGGTAGTGGGCCATGCAGTGGGAACAGCTGTGCTGATAAATCACGCCTGAAACACCATGAGCAGGGAGGTGAAAGACACCACAGATTGACCGTGGAAGATTCATCCAGGCTATAGAAAGCTGAATTGTGGAAATGCCATCATCTGTGCCTATATTAATTCAAATTTCAGATAAACATATAACAACTGTCCTGTCTACACATTGTACAGCTGGTTCACTACCTACAAAAAGTGAACTTCACCACAGGCTTTGGGGATCATGTGTCATTTGAGTGAAGGGAGCCTGCTCTGGCCTGTGCCGCATGATGTACTGAGCTGGCACCCAGAGCCTGTGAGGTCAATCGTTGTTCCCGCGCACGAGTTGTTGTGTGTTAAAAGTGGTCTTGCATGACAGGAAGGGTGCGTACTTCGATAGGAAGGCATATTACTAGGAACTTTGAAACAAACAAAGTACTTATCGTTTTATCTTAAATGCCATATTTTGTGCAAATTACTATTTAAATATTTAAAATAAAACAATAATGAAGTGTAAATAAATAATAGTGCCGTGTATTCCCAAGACCATCAGATCATGCAAACACAATAGAGACATATCAGTGCTTGCCTGAATAACAACAGTTGCTGTCTTTTTCAGCCCCCAAGGTCTGTGTGCAGTGAGAGCTGCCCCCCAGGCACCAGGCGAGCCACAAGGAAGGGCCTTCCTGTCTGCTGTTTTGACTGCCTGCCATGTGCAGATGGAGAGATTTCTAATACAACAGGTGAGAAATAGTAAAATATATCATTTTTATGCTCTGAAAATAAAGCAATAAAATGTAACTATAACTATTAACTCACTTCGTTGTGCCTTTTATCTTTTTCTGTTTCTTTCTTAAGCACAGACGCCACAGAGTGCATAGCATGTCCAAATGATTTCTGGTCCAACCCAGTAAAAGATCATTGCATCCCCAAAGAAGTGGAGTTTCTGTCCTATGGGGAACCTCTGGGCATCTCTCTGACCACAGTGGCCCTGCTTGGCACCTGCTTCTGTGCTCTTGTGATAGTCATCTTTGCTCATTACCGCAAAACTCCTGTAGTACGTTCAAACAATTCAGAACTCAGCTTCCTGCTGTTGTTGTCACTCAAACTGTGTTTTCTGTGTGTGCTGCTGTTCATTGGCCAGCCACAGTTGTGGACATGTCAGTTAAGACATGCTGTGTTTGGCATAAGCTTTGTCCTGTGCGTCTCCAGCATTCTGGTCAAGACTATGGTAGTAATAGCCGTGTTCATGTCATCTCTACCAGAAGGTAAAAGTGCGATGAAATGGTTTGGAGCAGCTCAACAAAGATGCACAGTTCTGGTCCTAACAGCCCTCCAAGTTGTGATATGTGCAGTCTGGCTATCAACTGCCTCTCCAACACCACAGAAAAACAGCCAATATACTCGCTCTAAAATAGTCTATGAATGTGCTATTGGCTCAGTGGCTGGTTTTTCAATGCTGCTGGGATACATTGGACTTTTGGCAGCAGTAAGCTTCCTGTTAGCCTTCCTGGCAAGAAAACTTCCAGATAATTTTAATGAAGCAAAGTTCATCACTTTTAGCATGTTGATCTTCTGTGCTGTGTGGATTGCATTTGTTCCAGCATATGTGAGCTCACCAGGGAAATATACAGTGGCTGTAGAAATATTTGCTATCCTGGCTTCAAGTTTTGGATTACTGGTGGCCATATTTGCCCCAAAGTGCTACATCATTATTTTACACCCGGAAAGAAACACTAAAAAAGCCATAATGGGAAGAGCTACACAAAATAAATAGATTTACATGCTGTGAAAACCTCCAACTGATAAGCATATCTGATAGTGTCTTTGTTTCACTTGAATAAACAGAATAAACAATACACATTACAAACAAGCACACGCAAATGTATTGCATTCATTTTTAAAATATATAAATTAATAATTTTGAGATTGATTGTAGATTATTTCATAAATTCACTGATTTCCATTGACATATATACATAAATAGATGACTGAATGATTGAATTAATTAATAGATAAATAATATGAATAATATGAAATAGCCAGGGCCAGCTAAAAGCTTATTCATGAGATGGGAATCCTCTAGTAACTAATATAATAAAATGAGACTAAAACATCTACAGTCATGCATAGATTTTCATTCATATGACAAGACTTCTAAGTTTTTAGTTTTTCTTGGTGCAGACCAAAATAGCAAATGCACCATGAATATATTATATTTAACTTCCAGTGCCCCTTTAAATTTAACTGAATGCTGTATACCTGGCAGTTTGCTTTTGGTTGTCCAGGGTGACATTAACACAAGGTCAGAACATTGCTGATAAAAGCCTAAAAGGTATCATTAATACTGAATGCTGGATTCAGCTGAAACTACTACAGTAGGCCAAAGAAACACTGGCACCATACGCTAACAGTGGCAAATCTGTATTCAAATAGAACAGACTATGAATAGAAATATTACTCTTATCAAGCCAATGTGTACATGATAACAGGCTTTCCAGGAAACCACAACAGAACCAAATGTCAATTACAAAAATATTGAGATAATTACATCATACAATGATGGCAATCCCTCAGAGCCCAACAATGTAACACCCATAATTTTAATAATCTAAAATCTATTGACTCATGTGGTCATCTAATGAAACAGTAAGATTAGAAATAAAGAGTGGTTGCTATGTGATGTTTTCTGTTAAACTATACACTTACTATGAAATGGCTGTGTGCCCCAAATTTGTGTTATAACTACAAAGCTACTAATAATGCTATTCACTGAAATCTAGTTGTTAGCAATTCATTAATATTTCTTAACATTTTAGTGTAATTTCTGAGGAGAATATATATATATATATTCTGTAAATAATTAACATTGTTGGGCAAACACAATTCAATTCAATCCAATATCTAGGAATATACTGCCATCTAGAGGGAAATCTAGAAAGGTAGGAATACACCTGTCTAATTGTGTCTGATCTATCTACAATATGATATGTAAAATGGAAAAACGGTGACTAATTTGACCATTATTCAACAGCTGTATGAGCTCATCAGTAATGCAATGACAGCAAAGACTAAAACAAGAGGCATATTTAAGTTGCCATTCATCAAACTATAATTTAAATATAAAAGATAAACGGTATCTCCTGATTTCCTGGGAGGTCCACTTGGCACCAACTGTTTTTTTTTTTTAAGCAACACCCACACAGTATTTATTATAAATATCTAGCTGGCCCTCATGTGGGAAGAAGGAGATAGATAGAGATGTGGATCACTCTTAAAATCTGCTTATATCTGTCCTTTAACTGTATCTCAGCTTCAGTCCTTAGTTCAGGCATCTGTCAGCTCCAGGGACACTTCAAGTTGAATGGGATGTTCCAGGATGGAGATCTTATAATTGGAGGCCTGTTTGAAGTTCATTTCCTCACAGTTTTCCCAGAGCTGAGCTTCAGAAAAGAGCCAGAACCTCCATATTGTGAGCAGTGAGTCCTAAAACGATAAACTTATAAAACGAAAAGGAAAAAGCTGTTTGACTGTTTTGTTATTTATAATGTCCTTGCTTCATTTCTTTTTTTCTTTTTCTTTTTAGTTATTATTCACTTAGGTTGACTGTCAATATTGAGCAGCTTTTTGGCAGACAGCTGCATCAAAATCAGTTTCTATAAATTCAATAAAGAGTATATAATTTACCTAAGGAGGATTTCTTAAAAAAAAACAAAAAAACTATTATATCATATATTTTCTTAATTTTTATAGGTTTGATATGGCAAGTTTCCAGCAGGCTCAGACTATGGTCTTTGCAATAGATGAGATCAATAAAAATCCAAACCTGCTTCCTAACATCACTCTTGGTTACTATCTCTATGACAACTGTGTGAAGTTGGGAGTGGCATTCAGAGCTGCCACAGCTCTGGTTAGTGGGACAGAGGAGTCCTTCTCCAACGTAAACTGTGCCGGCCCACCACCAGTGATTGCTGTTGTTGGGGATCCTGGATCTACTCACTCAATTGCAATCTCCAGTGTACTGGGGCTGTTTAGAGTGCCTATGGTAAGTGTGAATATAACATTTTCAAGATTAAAATTAATAATAACAATAAAAACTGTAAAATGTGTACTGCTACAGTTTTGTTATTGTTTGATTTTAAATTAAATTTGGTAACACTTTACTTGAAGGGGTGTGCATAAGAATATGAAGGAGGTTTTATGCATGTTTATGACAACTGTCATTAAGTGTCATTCGCTCAGTTATGTCATTTTTAATGCAAATATGACATTATTTGACCTAACCCTAATCTAACCCTACCCCTACCCTTACCCCTAACCATAGCCCATAACAAAGACATCTCAAACAATGTCATCTTTGCATTAAAAATTACATAACTGAGCAAATGACACTTAATGACAGTTGTCATAAACATTCATAAAAAACCTTCATATTCATGACGTGACATGTCATGATTATGTAGGTGTCTTGTCATGATTATGAAGGTGTCATGTCAGTCTTATGCACACCCCTTCAAGTAAAGTGTAACCTTTAATTTTAATAAGTAAAACTTTAAAGACTGCATATAATATTTTTTTCTCAACTGCATGAGTGAGAAATCTCATAATGCACAGAAAAAAATTGCTGCTCATATATGTCTCTTCTATAAGGTTAGCTACTTTGCAACCTGCTCCTGTTTGAGTGACAGGAAAAAGTACCCCTCTTTCTTCAGAACGATCCCTAGTGATGCCTTCCAGGTGCGGGCTATGGTTCAGATCTTAAAGCATTTTGGATGGACTTGGGTTGGTCTGCTCTACAGTGATGACGACTACGGTATCCATGCCTCTCAGTCATTCCACCAAGATGTGCAGCTATTTGGAGGGTGTGTTGACTTTTCTGAAATGCTACCTCGTGATAATAACCGTAGAGATATTCACAATATATTGGCAGTGATTCAGGCCTCTACAGCTAGAGTGGTGGTGGTGTTCTCCACAGAAGCCTACTTGTTACCATTGATGGATGAGGTGGCATTGCAAAATGTAACAGGCAGGCAGTGGATTGCAAGTGAAGCTTGGGCCACCTCACCAGTATTTCACACTCAGCGTCTCCTGCCCTTTCTGGGGGGCACACTGGGTATCGCTATCAGGCGTGGAGAGATCCAGGGACTTCGTGAATTCCTGTATTACCTCCGTCCTGACAGCAATCCAAGAAACAATATGGTAAGAATCTTCTGGGAGAAAATGTTTGGGTGCAATTTTGAGACCGGAGGCAGAAAGATAGGGGTAGAGGGGGAAAGAAAGGTGTGTACAGGGCAAGAAGATCTGAGGAGCACAGACACACCATACACTGATGTATCAGAGCTGAGGGCCTCTTATAATGCGTATAAAGCAGTTTTTGCCCTGGCACATGCGCTTCATGAGCTGATGCAGTGTGAGGAGGGGAGAGGACCATTCAGTGGGAACAGCTGTGCTGATATAATCAACCTTCAGCCCTGGCAGGTACAGAAAAAAAATCTACATGTTTATTCACAATATAGAAATACATATTACACATGTCCTGTCTGTAACCTGTACAGGTAGTTCATTACCTACAAAAAGTGAACTTCACCACAAGTTTTGGGGATCATGTGTCATTTGATGATAATGGAGATGCTCTGGCCATCTATGATGTGATGAACTGGCAGCCAAATCCAGATGGTGCGATAAGGGTCAGCACAGTTGGTGTGGTGAATGAAGGGGCTACAGAAGGGAGGGTGCTCACACTGGATGAGGATGCAATGTTCTGGAACTTTGAAAACAAAAAAGTAAATAATATTAGAATTTTATCCTTTCAAAACTACAGGTATATTGTAGCATATATTCAATCCTTGATTTGGCTATCATGAAGTCTTGTGTGCACTGAATCATCCCTCAACACACACACACACACACACGCACCTACACACTGGTTTCCATGGGGACATTATATAGACATAATTATTTGTATATTATACAGCTGCACTTTTTATCCCCTGAACATAACCCTACCCGTAAACATACCCCTCACAAAAACTTATAAGCTGTTTTCCTCATGGGAACCAAAAATAATAAATGTCTCCACAATGTTCAAAATCACTGGTCTTACAATCCTTGTAGGAAACCCATACTACTAATAAGAATGAACAACAGATGTTGTACCCCTTAGCCCCCACATTCTGTGTGCAGTGGAGCTGCCACCATGGCACCAGAAGAGCCATGAAAAAAGGCCTCCCATGCTGCTGTTTTGACTGCCTGCCATGTGTGATGGAGAGATTTCTAATACAACAGGTAGAAATCTATTTCCAAATTTTAATACAACTTGAAAGATAATTTTCTCTTAAACTTTGTTTTATCACAGATTCTATTGAGTGCACACCATGTCCAGATGAGTTCTGGTCCAATCCAAATAAAGATCAGTGTGTCCTGAAAGAAGTAGATTTCCTATCCTATGAGACCTCTGGGCATCTCTCTGACCACATCGCTTTCCCTAATACTCGGCTCATGCCTTCTGTGCGTCTGTAATGGTTATCTTCTGTCTCATCGTACACTCCTGTGTACGCGCTAAAACCACATTCAGAGCTTAGCTTCCTGCTGCTGTTGTCACTCAAACTGTGTTTTCTGTGTGTGCTGCCGTTCATTGGCCGGCCGCAGTTATGGACTTGTCAGTTAAGACATGCTGCATTTGGCATAAGCTTTGTCCTGTGCGTCTCCAGCATCCTGGTCAAGACTATGGTGGTAATAGCCGTGTTTAAGTCATCCCGGCCTGAAGGTAAAAATGATGAAATGGTTTGGAGCAGCTCAACAAGAGGGCACGTCTGGCCTAACTGCCCTCCAGGTTGTGATGTGCACAGTCTGGTTACCTACTTGCATTCCCCCCAACATACCCTAGAAAAAACAGTCTATTTAACTCTAAAATAGTATATGAATGTGCTGTTGGTTCAGTGGCTGGATTTTCTATGCTTCTGGGATACATTGGCCTCCTGGCAGCAGTAAGCTTCCTGTTAGCCTTCCTGGCAAGAAACCTTCCAGATCATTTTAATGAAGCTAAGTTCATCACTTTTAGCATGTTAATCTTCTGTGCTGTGTGGATTGCATTTGTTCCAGCATATGTGAGCTCACCAGGGAAATATGCAGTTGCTGTAGAGATATTTGCCATTTTAGCTTCTAGTTTTGGATTACTGTTTGCCATATTTGCCCCAAAGTGCTACATCATTCTTTTACATCCAGAGAGAAACACTAAAAAATCCATCATGGGAAGAGCCACTCAAAATAAATAGCTTGACAACATAACATTTTCACAAAGAAAAATAAATAAATCTGTGAACTCTGATAACTATATTTTAGTCTTCAATCTGTTTCTTCTGCTTGTATAAATATTTACAAGCCTATTTATTGCCTATTTTGTATATATGATTATTTAACAATATATGTCTGATTATTTAGCATTATGTATTTGTCAGCAATAAATAAGAAGTTTGCTTCTGGCAATTACCTCAAGTTGTACTTACTGCAGCGTGAAATTACTTCTTAAAAAAAGGAATCTGTACTCTGCATTTAACTCATTCATGTGCACACACAGACACACAGCAGTGAGTAGTGAACAAACAAACACGCACACACGCACACGCACACACACACACACACACATACATACACATACACATACACATACACACACACACACACACACACGGAGCAGTGGGCAACCAATTATGCGGCGCCTAGGGAGCCGTTGGGGGTTCAGTGCCTTGCTCAAGGGTCTCACCTCAGTCATGGTATTGAGGGTGGATAGAGCGCTGGTAATTCACTCCCCCCACCGACAATCCCTGCAGGATTGCAGGGATTACAGCAATTCCCTGAGACACAAACCCGTGACCTTTGTGTTACAAGTTCAACTCTCTAATCATTAGGCCACGACTGCCCCAACTCTTCCAGCTCCGCGAATTCCCCCACCTCTTCCAGCACGACTTCCAGCTCCACCTCTGTGGATATAATGGGGTGGAGGGATAGAGTTGTGGGTAGGGTTAGGGTGTGGTTGGATATTCTATTAGGCACAAATTACATTCAGCTACATGTAATGCACACATTTGTATCCACCCATTTGCTCTGCCGTGGTGGTCTTGCTTTTCTTTGGCCAGATTTAAAACCAAAACTTTTTGCGATCCGATTGTTCAAAACATTTTTGTAAATACTCCAAAAAGCATGTGACCACATTTGTTGTGTAAACACTAATGCTTCCTAGACAGCATCAAATAATCTACCCACCTATCACTGCCAAAACAGGCCTTTAGCAGTGAAATAGTTTCGTAAAGATTTTTTTTTCATTATCCACAACTACTAGAACTCATTAGAATGGGGAAGAAATGTTTTAGACCAGAATTTTCCAATCTCAGTCCTCGTGCAACGGATTTCGTTTTCTTCCTGCCAGAGGAGTAGGGAGCAATGGACACTTTTGTAGCATCTGGACCAATCAAACACACAATTTTGTTTTGTTATATTTAACAAATACTCTGTAACACCCCTCAGTTAACAAGCCATATGAGGACCTATGGACCCTTCCCCCGAAATGCGTAATACCTCAGGAGGGCAGAACAGGCCTCTAGTTCCATGGCAACCAAAGACATATCATCTGATAACACTGGGTTTATTGCCTAAAGGAATGCGAAGGAGGGAAAATCACTGCATGTTCCATAGCAAGAGGCACAATGCACAGTAGAAATTTACTTTTCTGCTAATTAATTCAAAGGGAAACCTTTCTTTGAATGAACACACATATCCTTCAGCTCATTGTGTATGTTGTCTTTGATATTTTTAGACTATTTTATGCTAAGCTTATGAATTGAACCCATCCTGTCATCTTGCCTATCTGTACTCCTACGGTGTTTAGTATCTATGAATTCGCCTTCTGATGAGCTAAACGAGCGTGTATATTATATGTTTGTACATAGGCAATATATTAGTGTTCTGAATCTTTAGTAATTTTGATTCAAGTTACATTTGCAAATTACCATGCCCTCATACAAAGGGTCATAAAAACTCCCCAGTATCTCAAAACTCCCACTTGGGATTCCGGCCTTTCTCATTGGACAAGCCCATTTTGAGAGGCGGGAATCTTCTGAGACCTTAAAGGCCTCACACCAGTGACCCGCCCAGAGTCGGTGGTTCGGTTAGATTCTAAGATGAAGACATGAGCTAGAACGCTTCTGCATCCCGCTAAGTTCGTGCCAGGCTTCGGCCTTGATTTTTCCATTCACCAAAGATTCTCTGACTTAAACTGGTTCTTTTTCATCAACCAACAACTTCGGCAAAGTCACTTGGACTTCAGACTGCATCAAGCATTTCCTTCAGACAGACAAGACGTGCAAGTATTCAAACTTAATCTTATTAATTGATACATTAGGTATCATTTGCACCTTTTTACAAAGGTGTGTTTGAACTAAGAATCTGATGTTTCCTTCAGGCGGTAGATCTGCTGAATATCAAATGGTTCCATAACTTCATCCCTTATTTCTCTCCTCTTTACGGCTTAAGCTTCAACCCTTTCCTATGCCCTGTATGCGTGTGTGTGTGTATTGTAATTAGACCAGTTTTAAGTGTTTATGTGATGGTTAGACCCGTTTATGTTTATGTAGTATGTGGACTAGTTGTGTTTATGTAGTTAATAAAGTCTTACTTTTATCACACTTGACGTTGTTCATTGTTTCCTCATAACTGGAGTCACTTAATCATGCAGATTTATGCTACAAGCTCTTTGTAGAATTGTACAGTAAGAAAGTTATTTCCCTTAACCAGGAAATTAACGTTCTTAGAATTGACAGACAGTTGACCCTGAGAGGTCAAGTAAATATCTACAGCGGATCTAAATATTTATAATTAATTATAACCTTTAGCTGAGCTAATTCTTCATCACATGTCCCAATGACGCTGCATCTCGTACTACTGTGCTAGTGATCATATCACTCGAACAACAGTTCTGTAGATTCTCAGCTCGCTTCTAACGGAGCTGGTTACTGAATCAGTGTGGTGTGGTCCTTTTTCAATTTAACTAATAGACTGAATCTGGAGACATCTATAAGTGATTTATTATAGCACTAGAAATCAATTATAATAATTTTTGAGTTACTACAAAGAAAAAAGATTAGCTTTGTATGTCAAGTACAAACGCTGATTTACCATCATTATCCCCACACCGCACGCCCCACACTGTTGCTGTCCCTACTTACAGTCACCGAAATACACTTGCTTGCCTCGACCCGTTTCTTCTGGTCATACATGTTTGGTATTCATCCAGAGCCGGCCGTACGCAATATTCAAACCTCCTTTATGGCTGCTTTCTAGAGACTTCTATTGACACTGATTGCTGGTCATACAGTCAGTAATCACACGGTGATGTGCGGTAATACAGATGGTAATCATGCAGATACAGCCACATTCCCCACAAAAAACACACACACATATATATATATATGAAAAATGTTGAATAGGGGAAAAAATTATTATTTGTGCAAAAAGTTACGCCCCCAAAAGATGACAGGTGCATCACAGCGTGCATCACAAGCCGTCACCAACGAAGCACAGAATTCAAATAGACAATTCCCTGTATATGTGACTTTTTTTTTTTTAGTGGATGGTCTCATTCTGTTTATGACACTGTATGCTACAAAACCATGTCATTTTTTACTACCAAGATGCAGTTTTTTCAGCGTAAGTTATTCCATAATGGATACAAACAATAACTCTCCCCAAAGAAATGAGATGTAAACAAAGGAATAACCATCCATATAACATAATTTTTTCGTTGGACTAAAGGTGCTCTATGGGATGTTGTTCAGTGGATCCTTGCCTTTCTAACTAAACCAGGATTTACAGCAGTGGATGCGTTTATGACTCATTATTACGATGAATCTGGTACGTACTGCATTTTTATTAAACATGTTTTGATGTGCACTGCTTACACAAATGTAGCAAATACATTCCTTATAAGCTTTCCATTGAAAAACAGCGATCTATCATCGATGCTTGAGGCTTAGGGGGGATATTAGGACTGAATTGTGAACCACTTTTTAGACCACACGAGAAAAAACACTGTTGGTTACGCATCACTTTGAGTTATAGTAAGTAACTCCAGTGACATCGTCCACAAGACGATCTTAGAGGGCCTCGTGGCTTTCCAGCTTCGAGAGTAAACATATAAAAACACCAGAATCTGTCGATGCTTATACGCCAAAAGAGGCAGTTAGGGACATGACTGTGCCTCATGGGCAGTACGCCAAAGTATAGCACTTAGTGTTTTTTCCCCTCGGTTAAGTCCTAGCTCGTGAACCTTTCCCAATCAACCCCACCCCACCGCGTTCCGCTCCCCTGTCTCTCTCGTCCCTCTCGTCTTCTCTCGCTCTCATCCTCGTCTCAGCTACTTTACTTCCTGTAAAGAATCTACACTTTCTTATAAAAGGCCAAAAGAAAGCTAGTTTGATGTTTGGTTTTATTTTAAGAACAGCTACCTGTTTATTCCGTCTCTTTTCCGCGTGTCGCCTGCTTTCCCAACTTCTCTAGATCTGGGATCCCCCTTTTCATTTCGTTATTTTGCCCCCCCTTCCTTTCCTAAACTCTTGGTGTTCCGTGTCTCGCTTCTGCGCTGGTCTGGTCGTGATTGGTTTGGCATTTTTGTTTACTGTTGTACAATAAATACATTTCTAACTGTTAAATCTGAGACCTGAAGCAATACAGTATCACGGCATCCTACTGGTAGAATGTGATAGAGTGGAAATATAAAACAAAGTGTTAAAGTGTAAGCAATAAAGGTGTATGGGTGTCATCTAGAGGACATTTTGAGAAAGACATTGAAAAGATGTGGTCTCAATAAGTCAATCCTTTAGAGAATCTCTGTGAGAAAGTACAACAACGTCTTTATAAGCTCTTTTATTTCTGTTGAGGAAGAATTCATTTTACCTTAGTTCATGAGTTCATTTTATGTCACCCTATAGCAAATATTATGCTATTATTAGACAACATTATATGACATCAGTGTGTAGTGCTGCTAAGCAAGCAGACACCAACCAAGTGAACATAAAGTACATGGACCAAACACAGAAAAGTGCGTGTGTGTCAAACGCACTCACCTTAAATATCCTCAACCACAACTAGCTGAGATTTAACAGATTGGTTGGTTTGAATTTTCATTACCAAATCAAGTTGCAACTTTCAAGCAGAACTGTCCAATTTATGTGCTACTACCATCACCAGATGGATTCACAGAAATAAGTGTTCACACTTTTCTGGGAAATCAACCTAAGATCATTTACATACTATATGTGACTATACATATTAAGATAGTAAGTCAAATATTATAACATTAAAGAATACACATTTGACCTGAAACCTACCTACAAATAATTTAAAACAAATTACGCTAATTCAAGAAAAGGATAATTGAGGGAATAAAATATAGACACCCTTATTTCCAGGCATGGGCACTTGGCACCGCCTGCTCTCTAAAAGTAACACCCCCACGAACTTCATCATAAATTAGAGAGAAGAACAAGTGAGTGGGTCAGAACATAAGAGAGATGTGGACCGCTCTAATCATCTGCCTGTATCTTTCCTTTAAATTTAATTCTGCAGCTTCAATCCTCCGATCAGGTACCTGTCAGCTTCAGGGGCGCTTCAGGTTGAATGGAATGTACCAGGCTGGAGATGTCATACTAGGTGGCCTGTTTGAGGTTCACTTCCTCACAGTGTTTCCAGAGCTAAGCTTCAGAACAGAGCCGAAGCCACCGTACTGTGAGCAGTGAGTCTGGAGTGGATAAGTATAGCTATACAAGGATATACCCAAGCTATACAGTGTTTATTGTTTATGTGAATTTGCTCAAATGGTGTTTCACTTACTTTTTGTATTACCTTTTTAGAACTGTTAAATATCAACATTTATCCTACTTTTTCGTAGATTTGATATGGCAAGTTTCCAGCAGGCACAAACTATGGTTTTTGCTATAGATGAGATCAATAAGAATCCAGACCTGCTGCCTAACATCACTCTTGGTTACCAACTTTATGACAACTGTGTGATGCTAGGAATGGCATTCCGGGCTGCCTTATCCCTGGTTAGTGGAACAGAGGTGTCCTTCTCTAACCTCAACTGCACTGGCCCTCCTCCGGTGATTGGGATTGTTGGGGATTCAAATTCCACTCCTTCTATTGCGATTTCCAGTGTTCTGGGGTTATTTCGTGTACCTATAGTAAGATGAAATTAAATTACTAATAGATTGTATTTACATTTTCTGTACTTTTCTGTACTGTTTCTGTATACTCATTTTCATTAGGTGCAATCTTTTTATTGCTTAAAATTATGTTTTTATGTAAATAATAGTCCTGCAGCTCTGTCTCTCCTCTTGCTTTTGCCTTATTAGGTTAGCTACTTTGCCACCTGTTCCTGTTTGAGTAACAGAAAAAAATACCCCTCTTTCTTCAGAACAATCCCCAGTGATGCTTTCCAAGTGAGGGCAATGATCAAGATTTTAAAACATTTTGGATGGACCTGGGTTGGTCTTGTCTACAGTGATGATGACTATGGCAAGCACGCTGCTCAATCCTTCCTCCAAGATGTGCAGGTGTTTGGAGGGTGTATTGCTTTTTCTGAAATCTTGCCTCTAGATAACAACCGCAAATATATTCAGCATACAGTGGGAGTGATACAAGCCTCTACAGCGAGAGTAGTTGTGGTGTTCTCCACGTCAACATATCTGTTGCCTTTGATGGATGAAGTGGTATTGCAGAATGTAACAGACAGACAATGGATTGCAAGTGAAGCCTGGGCTACTTCACCTGTATTTCACACTCAGCGTCTTTTGCCCTTCCTAGGGGGCACATTGGGCATTGCCATTAGGCGTGGAGAGATCCAAGGCCTTCACGAATTTCTTCTACATCTCCGTCCTAATAATGATCAAAGAAACAATATGGTGAGAATCTTCTGGGAGAACATGTTTAAGTGCAGATTTAACATTGGAGGAAGAGGAGAAAAAATGTGTTCAGGGCAAGAGGATCTGAGCAACACAGATACAGCATACACTGATGTTTCAGAGCTGAGGGCCTCATATAATGTGTATAAAACAGTTTATTCCCTGGCACATGCGCTTCATGACCTGATGCAGTGTGAGGAGGGGAGAGGACCATTCAGTGGGAACAGCTGTGCAGATATAACCAACTTACAGCCCTGGCAAGTAAGGAACAAATATATAGTGCAGATTTAAATCACATAAAAGAAAGAATTATACACAAAATTAAAATAAGTAGCACAACATATAACACCTATCCTATCTACAAACTGTACAGCTGGTTCACTACCTACAGAACGTGAACTTCACCACAGGCTTTGGGGATCTTGTGTCATTTGATGAGAATGGAGATGCTCTGGCAATCTATGATGTGATGAACTGGCAGCCAAGCTCTGATGGGTCCATCGTTGTCCGCACAGTTGGTGTGGTAGATGAAGGGGCGGCAACAGGAAAGGTGCTCACACTGGATGAGGAAGCATTATACTGGAACTTTGAGACAAAAAAAGTAATTAACATTACATGTTAATCATCTTTTTTGCAGATACATAGTATAAATACTAGTCAAAGCTATGATAAGAAAATTGAGAATAAATTAATGGGAAGACCAAGCTTGTTATCATGTAAAACAGATGACAGATACATGACAGATGATGTCTCTTTCAGCCCCCACAGTCTGAGTGCAGTGAGAGCTGCTCCCCAGGAACCAGACGTGCTAGGAGGAAGGGCCTTCCTGTCTGCTGTTTTGACTGCTTGCCATGTGCAGATGGAGAAATTTCTAATACAACCGGTGATGACATTATTAACAGTAAAATAATAATAATAATAATAATAATTTCCTATTCTAAATTCAATATATTTATTTGTTCCTCTCTCATGAGCTCTCTCTTCATTTTTTTACTCCTTAAATTTATGTCTCTCTTACAGATGCTAATGAGTGTACAATATGTCCAGATGATTTCTGGTCCAATCCAGATAAAGACAGGTGTGTTCCTAAAGAAGAAGAGTTTTTATCATATGAGGATCCTCTGGGAATCTCCCTGACCACTGCTTCCCTGCTTGGCACCTGCTTCTGTGCTCTTGTGATGATCATATTTGCTCTTCACCGTAACACTCCCATAGTACGTGCCAACAATTCAGAGCTCAGCTTCCTGTTGCTGTTATCGCTCAAACTGTGTTTTTTGTGTGTGCTGCTGTTCATTGGCCGGCCACAATTGTGGACGTGTCAGTTAAGACATGCTGTGTTTGGCATAAGCTTTGTCTTGTGCATCTCCAGCATCCTGGTCAAGACTATGGTGGTAATAGCCGTATTCAAGTCATCTCGGCCAGAGGGTAGAGGTGCGATGAAATGGTTTGGGACAGCACAGCAAAGAAGCACAGTTATGGTGCTAACAGCCCTCCAGGTGGCAATATGCATTGTCTGGCTATCAAATGCTTCTCCAACACCACATAAAAATAGCCAGTATGTCAGCTCCAAAATAGTATATGAATGTGCCATTAGCTCAGTGGCTGGGTTTGCAGTGCTTCTGGGCTACATTGGCTTCCTAGCAGCAGTAAGTTTCCTGTTAGCTTTCCTGGCAAGGAACCTTCCAGATCATTTTAACGAAGCGAAGTTCATCACCTTTAGCATGCTGATCTTCTGTGCTGTGTGGATAGCATTTGTTCCAGCATATGTGAGCTCACCAGGGAAATATGCAGTGGCCGTGGAGATATTTGCCATCCTAGCTTCTAGTTTTGGATTACTGGTTGCCATATTTGCCCCAAAGTGCTACATCATCCTTTTACATCCAGAGAAAAACACAAAAAAAAACATAATGGGAAGAGAAACACAAAAGAAGTAGTTCTACATCACTGTGATATAAAATTGCGAATTCTAATTTGACTGTCTCTTATTCTTTTGAGTTTCATTTTCATAAACAAATAAGCAAAACCTTTTGCAATGTCTACTGTTTTGTAGTAGATCTATAATTATTAACATATAAGTTATCAATTTGTCAAAATAAAGGTTCTTTGTCAAAAGTGTAGCTGTAACGCTGGTGAACTCAGAGATGAGTGAGAGTAGTTACCATGTATAGTGAGATTGTTAACACAATAAAAATACAACAGACTAGGAAAATAACAGAAAACATGACTGAGGACATCAATGATACAACCATTCATGGACAAGACTTGACAAAGAACACATGAAAACCTGGGGTTTAAATATACAAAAGGTAATTGGCAAAGAAACCACACCTGGGAACAATCAGAGAACTGATCAGCAAGAAAACTATAAATTGACTACGAAATGGGGCACCAGATAGGAAGACATGTAATGTGCCACAGCAGTGATGTATGAAGCACTGCTTATACAGAAGACACTTTTAAACCAAGCAGCTGTCTCAAGCACTCAGTCTTTAAGCAATAAAGTATTAAAGCAATAAAGGTAAATGGAATGCAAAACATAAACCCACAAGGGGTAATCAATGTACAGGGAAAAGGCACAAATCGGATTGCTTGAAATATTTTGGCAGAGCTAAATCTAGAAATAAAATGCATTTTCTGAGGAATGTGGGGTGATCAAAGGTTTTCTGTTGAGGAAGAATTCATTTTACCTTAGTTCATGAGTTCATTTTATGTCACCCTATAGCAAATATTATGCTATTATTAGACAACATTATATGACATCAGTGTGTAGTGCTGCTAAGCAAGCAGACACCAACCAAGTGAACATAAAGTACATGGACCAAACACAGAAAAGTGCGTGTGTGTCAAACGCACTCACCTTAAATATCCTCAACCACAACTAGCTGAGATTTAACAGATTGGTTGGTTTGAAAACTTGCCACTTCCATTAGCACTTAACTGTTGAAAAAAAAAATAAATAATAATCTTTCTCTATGCTTTCACTATTCCTTAATCCCTCTGTTTCAGTTTGTACTATTCTAATGTCTGAAATGTTGTCTCGTGTTTATTGCCACTTTATGATAAATATCTTGTTGTATTTCTTATTTGTAAGTCGCTTTTGATAAAACAAAAGCTAAATTAATAAAAAATAAAAAATAAGTAATGAAGTTGTGGAGAGCGGGGCACAACATAACACTTTTTGACTTTCTCAGTTTGTGTAAATCCACTTGGGGTTCAGAGTATATGTCTAGTACAAATATGTCACGTTGTTTCATAATTACAGTGTATACATTTTTCTTTATTTACCCTCAGAAAATGGAAGTGAAATGTGACAACATGGCCCATGGGTGGGGTACATTGTAACATCTGAGGGGCACGTTGTAACATGACCATATGTATGCATGTATTTTATATAGGTGCAAAACAGGAAATAATTATATAAAAATCTGAATATGTAAATGTAAATTGTTAATATATACTTATAAGTCTGAATATATTGTTATGTCTGAATATATACATATAAATCTGAATATATAGTTATAAATCTGAATATTATACTGTAATTGTGATATATAGAAGTAATCGTATATATAGTGATGACTCTGATATATAAATTAATTGTAAATATAATAAAGTAAAGTATGATATGAGTTTATAATTCCTGATATATAGAAGCAAATCTGAATAATAGTTATAAGTCTGATATATAAAAGCAATCTGAATATGTATTTATAATCTGAAAATATCGAGTAAATCTGAATATATAGTTTTATTGTCACGTGTATGTTGTGTTTTTCTGTTCTCCCTGCCTTGACCTAGATTTCCTGTGTTGCTTGATTAGTTAATTAGTTTCCACCTGTGTTCGTTAATCATCCTATTAGTTCATCATTTTATTTAGTATTTATAGCCCTGCCTTTCCTCAGTTTCTTTGTTCTGTCTCCGTCATGTAAAGAGGTTGTTTTCTCCTACGTTCCCATGAAGATTAATTAAATACTCTGTTCGTTTGACTATCTGCCTCCTTTGTACTCCTTCGAGCTACTTTCCCCTGTAAACCTGTGGACAGTTATAAGTCTGATATATAAATGTACATTTGTGAAATATATCCAATTCACATTTACAATTAACAAAAAAAATTGTAAAGTGGGGGGAGTCTTGGCCTAATGGCTAGAGAGTCAGACTCGTAACCCAAAGGTTGCGAGTTCAAGTCTCAGGTCCGGCAGGAATTGTTGGTGGGGGGAGTGAATGTACAGCGCCCTCTTCCACTTTCAATACCACGACTGAGGTGCCCTTGAGCAGTATCCTGTACATGTATCAATGCAGATATTGTACTATATTAATTATTTTAATTATTACTGTCTATCTCATGCTGCTGCAATTGTCTCTATTCACTCCAATCACTATTTGTAAACATATGATGTTGTTGGCAATTTCCCTAGCCCTCTCAGCCATGCTGAACTGTGTAGAAAGATGGGTATTAGCATTGTCACTGACTGTGAGAACCTTTTTGCACCACTGCATTTTTAAAGTATATGGAAAATACTCCTTTTGGTTTAGATTAGTGAGATGCACTTACAATAATTAATACATTAAAATATTTAATTTGATAACTATATACAGTATGTGCAGGTATAATAAAATTCTATTGATATGCCTTATAATAAAGATATAGTTATATTGAGATGTAGACTAAATTTATACAGTATATTCAGGATTTATGCATATTTTCAGATTTCATTATCTGCATTTATATCAATGATTTACATTTATATATTCTGACTTATAACTATATATTCAGATTCACTTCTATATGTAACCCTTTCCTTAACCCTAGGGGTTAATTTAATTATTTCGCTAATATGAATCCTGGATTCCCGGCAGTTGGATGGTGAATTAGGCCGGTAGTTTCTTTTTTTATTTTTTATTTACAAACAATCAATTGTAAAATGAATTTTCCTCCTGTACCAATTTTACTCAATCTATTTACTAAAGATCATTTAAACAATTCGGATGGCAACCCCCGAAGTTCCTGACGAGCTCGCTGGATATGTACATGATACGCCTTGGCCAACGTCACGTTGAAATACCAAGTGTACCAAATGTGTCTAAAGCAAAACAAGTAATACAAAGATTTATTCTTACATTAATGTACTAACTCCCTTTTTAAAGAAAAACATAATAAAGAAACCAGTAACAACGCCGCTTTTCTCCTTTTTAAGGGGGAGAATCGCGGAGTAACATATCCCTTACGTATGCAAGTATGCTTGCTTTTCTTTTAAATAAAAAATATAAACCTCTTTTGTAGTCTCAGAACGGTTCTTGTTCTTTCACATGTATTACACTCTCTTAGCCTTAGCTTTGTTCTTTTTTTAGAATACTATAACTCAATCAAGATATGTATAACGTCAATTTAGAACCCTATTCTAGTAAAACACCCCGTTTCCTCCAGAACAACATAATACAATAGGCTAATGAAAAACTATATCTAAATACATCTTTCAAGATCAGTTAAACAGTTGAGAAAACTTAGTTCACATCATACACTGTCTTTCAGTACTGTATGCACATTAGTTACATAACTTACGATCAGTTCAACTATATGTTAAGTCAGTCAAACAGTTCAAATGTACGCTCGATCGTTATCGTTGGGGCCCAGTTCGTTGGTGCACATTAATCAGATGATGAATTCAAAGTAATCCCGCATGAAACTGATTTCACTTACGTTCATCCGATGGCAGTGAAACAATATTACGTTCCTCATGGCACGAACACTCAGTGTCCCCTGACGTGCTGTCTTGAACATGAGATGAATCCAGTCGATCCACTTCCAATGATGAAACACACGATCAGTCCGGTTTCACACGTGATTCCGAAGTCCACCACAAAATGTCTGATAGCTTCATAAACACCGTTTTTGTTCATAAAGGCAATTGTCTCTATTGCCGCTAAGCCATCATCACACACGATTTAACTAAGTGATGACTCACAGGATCACGGAAAACAAAACAAAAGAATAAGATGCACTTTAAATAAGAACAGAAAATAAAACAAGTGTCGTCACTCTACACTTTGGGCCTTATATTACAACGAATACAGTAGTCTCCAAAAGGATGACGCACTTTTTTCATAGAGACAGCAGATCTTGCTGGCAGCACTCTCTCGCCATGTGCGATACCTCTCTTTCCTCATTACGTGACTCACGTTATGACACAACGTCAAGATCAACAGTCACTGGCTTACAATAGTACACCTGTATTGAACACACTTTCTCATTGGATATAAGCAAAACATAATTGTTGCATCATATTTCGAAATAAAGAAAAATAAAATACATTTGAATACTTTGTATTATTTCTGACACAAAGCATATGAAACACAAGGTATATTTTAGGAGTCCCTACACACTCCCCCCACCAAAAATCCAGTATGTCCCCATGCTGGTTACAAAAATTACCATGCACCAATTAAATGGTAACCATCTGTTTATAGGGCACAAGTACAGGTCGGTTGTTACATATTTCACACAAGGCATTAGGATTACACCACCAAGCATGTGAACTGTTGTAACCCCCAGAAACATTCAGTATGTCGGTAGCAGCTACATTAAAGCCACAGAGTTGAGATGATACAGTCTGTATGCATGGCACACCCAGCTTATCATAGGTAAATCTGGTATTAGGCCTCTTCTCCCTACTTGATCTACGTATTTCAGGAAGTACAACCTCTGGCTGAGTTTCATTATCAGTAGGAGCAGTAGTCTGTAAGGTAATCTCATGAGCATCAGTCATAACATCAACTACTTCAGTATCACCATCTTCAGCTACTAGCTGAACATCAGAAATTTCACTCTGACATGGAATTACTGGTATTTCTGAAACAGTGTGAACATCACCAGACTCTGAACATTCTACATCTCATACAGGGTTTTCACTTATTGTGTAATTTTATTGAAGTATTATGTAAAAATGAAAGTAATCACTATATAAATTATTATGCTGAATTATGTTAACTCTGGATGTAGTGATGGGGAATGATGAACGTATAATGGTATTTTCATTAGACAGTGGACCTTTCATTAGACAGTAAACATGAACTTGAAATAATCTAATATTATCAGGAGCAGGTGGATGGATTTGACGCACACCTCCTCATGTGACCACTACCAACCAATGAAATAAAAGCCTTTTTAAAAAATGGCTGATCGGACCACATTCCACCATTAAAAAACAAGGCCAAAAGGGTTGGAAACAATTGTAGCATATCAGGTATCTATAACCAATAAAAAATAACCGGAACAAAGAAAAAACAGAAAATGACCAAATTTGGAGAGAACAAAGGGTATATAATATGAGCTGACAAACAAAGACTTTGGAATGATTTGGAATGATGTGACTGTCTTCCCGGCTTTGTTTCTTTGTTAAATAAAGTCTTATCTTGACATCTGGAACTCTGCTTCTCCACTTCATTGGCCGCACCCAAGAAAAATCCACAACACACTCTGTATCTCCTCTGTCACTTGAGAAGGAATGTTTGTCAAATCCTCACCATAAAACCCAAACTCAGGCTCTGAATCTGAAGAATTACATTCTCTTGGAAAGGCATCAACTACAAGACGTGAGTTTTCTGAATCAGCAGCTTTACGCTTCTTTTTCGCTCTCCTACGCCTCAAAGCTCTAGGTGAGGGAGTAGGACTAAGATCTGCATGAGGACTTAACCTCACCTCCTGTCCTAAAGAGATGATTGCAGTGCATGACTTTGGCTGGTCCATCACCATCAACAGGCTTCAAACGATACACTGGAATACCAGACAATTGACTCTCCATTACATAGGGATTAGCTCTCCACCAATCTGCAAGCTTTTGTTTTCCCTTGAGACCAAGGTTTCGAATCAGAACTCTGTCACCCACATTCAAGCTATGATAGCGTACTTTCTGATCATACCTTGCTTTATTACTCTGATTCATCTTCTCAGAGGTAGCTTGAGCTAACTGATAAGCTGCCTGTAATTCCTGCTTCATTTTGGACACATACTTGGAGTACGACACAGGTGACGTATTATCAGCAGAGACGCCAAAACAAGTATCGACAGGCAATCTAGCTTCTCTGCCAAACATCAAAAAATAGGGGTAAAAGCCAGTAGCCTCGTTGGAAGTACAGTTGTATGCATGCACCAAATGTGGTATGTGCTGACTCCATTTACTTTTCTGACTAGGCTCAAATGTACCCAGCATATTCAACAAGGTCCAGTTAAATCTTTTAGGCTGGGGATCACCTTGTGGGTAATAAGGTGAGGTTCTCGATTTCTTCACCCCTAGCATAGTCAGCATGTCAGCCACCAACTGGCTCTCAAAATCCCTGCCTTGGTCTGAGAGTCACAGATCGGCCAGACTCAGTCACCTCCCAATCATCACAACGATCCCTCTCACCTGAGTTCTGAGCACCTGCACCTGTCACCTATCAAGCACCTCATCTACCAGCCTGCATAAAAGCACACACCTCAGACACCCTCACGGTCCGGTCTCGTATACACATAGAGGACTCAATGACTTTGCTACTACTTCCATTTGAATACTTCCTGCATTACTTGCCTCCTGTGTTCCTCCTAGGGTCTCCAAGTGTCTCCTGTTCCTCCTAGTTCCCGGATTGCTGAGGTGTGTGCTCCTCCTGCCTGCATTCCAGCTCCTGTACAGCCAAAGACCCGGATTACCCCGCTCATCATATCCTTCGAACTATTCCCTCACCATCACCTCCTCTGAACCCTACCCTAGTACTCACTGTGACCCAATAAACCTATTTGATTTATACTAACCTGTTGCGTCAGACCTCTTCCACTACAGAAGACCGGACCAACACAGACGGCACAGATGAGTTCCCCCCCACGCATGCACTCAGCTGCGTGGTTTCTCCATCCCTCGCGCGCCGGGATCTCCCCTTCTACGAGTCGCCATGTAGTGTTTGCAGTCTGGCAGCGAGACTGCGATGGACATGCACCCTCACCATCTGTTTCTTGCTTGGGCCGAAATCCCATCACCCTTGTACTCCCAGACACCACTTGGCCTGTGTGGAGAGAAGGCATATTCCGGGGTCCTGGGGATGGTCCGGTCCCGAGCCAGAATCCAGTCCGCCAGCCGTCCGCAGCTTCCTCCAAGTCCCGCCCGGCAGTTATTGTGCCAGCCGAGAGGAAGCTTTAGTGTGGCAGGCCGAAGGGACTCATGTGGCAAGCCGAAGGACGTCCAATGTCAATGCCGAAGGAGTCATTGGCAGGCCGAAGGACGTCCAAGTGGCAAGGCCTAAGGACGATAAATGTGGCAATCCAGAGCTCAGCTCCATTTTGCCCGCCCGCCGGCCGCTGGCCTCTCGCATTGCTGACATGGTGCTGCCCCTGGAGTTCACTGCTCCTATCCTCACCCCAGTGTCGGTTCCAGCCCCAGTGCCCGCTCCTCGTAAGCGCCTTCCAGAGCTCGCTCCAATGTGGGCTCCAGCCCCAGAGCTCGCTCCAGTGTCGGCTCCAGCCCCCAACCTCACTCCAGTCCCAGCTCCTCGAAGGTGCTTTGCTGTGCCTGCTCCTCCAGAGCACCCTCTAGTGCCAGCACCACGTCAGCACTACCCTGATCCCCAGTTCAGCCCAGAAAGGGCTCCAGATCCCCATTTCAGCCCAGGAATGGCTCCGAATCCCCAGTTAAGCCCAGGAGTCGCTCCTGATCCCCCGTTCGCCCAGGAAGGGCTCCTGATCCCCATTTCAGCCCAGGAAGGGCTCCTGTTCCCCAGTTCAGCCCAGGAAGGGCTCCTGATTTCCCCGTTAAGCCCAGGGAGGGCTCATGATCCCCAGTTCAGCCCAGGGAGGGTGCTCCTTTTCCCGAGTGTAGCCCAGGGAGGGCTCCAGGCCCCGTGTACAGCCCCGTAGATTTCCCCAAGAAATTTATTTTTTGGGGGGGTCCATATGCCCGTGGCCGAGCCAGCCAAGGCCACAGAGGATCCACCATGGCCTCACGGGTCCCCAGCTCCGCCACGGCCGCCCGAGGTCCAGGACCCGCCACGGCCGTCCGAGGTCCAGGATCCGCCATGGCCTCCCGAGGCCCCTGATCCGCCATGGCCTCCCGAGGCCCCTGATCCCTGATTGTTACAGTGCGGACGCGCCTTTCGGGAGGGGGGAGTACTGCCACAGATGCGCCCCGACTCTCACCCTCCCAACCAATCACAACGATCCCTCTCACCTGAATTCTGAGCACCTACACCTGTTACTAATCAAGCACCTCATCAACCAGCCTGTATAAGAGCACACACCTCAGACACCCTCATTGTCCAGTCTCATATACATGTAGAGGACTCGATGACTTTGCTACTGCTTCCATTTGAATACTTCCTGCATTACTTACCTCCTGTGTTCCTCCTAGTGTCTCCAAGTGTCTCCTGTTCCTCCTAGTTCCCGGATTGCTGAGGTGTGTGCTCCTCCTGCCTGCATTCCAGCTCCTGTACAGCCAAAGGCCCGGATCACCATTTCCTTCGAACTATTCCCTCACCATCACCTCCTCTGAACCCTACCCTAGTACTCACTGTGACCCAATAAACCTATTTGATTTATACTAACCTGTTGCGTCAGACCTCTTCCGTTACACTGAGTGTATTCGTGTAGGAAGACTGTAATGTATGAAATATGTTTCCCACAATGTCTTTGCCACTGTAGAAGCTTTTTGGTCCCTCGTGGGAAAAGCTTGAGCATAGCGTGTGTAATGGTCAGTGACCACCAAAACATTACACACATTCCGGGAATCGGCTTCGATGGAAAGAAAATCAATACATACAAGGTCCATAGGTCCTGAACTCTGCATGTGAGACAATGGAGCAGCTCTTTGAGGTAACGTCTTCCTTTTGATGCAGCGCTCACATGTCTTACAGTAAGTCTCTACATCACGCTTCATGTGTGGCCAGTAAAATCGGTTACGAACTAGGCCATAGGACTTTTCGAAACCTAAATGTCCAATCTCATCATGCAAAGACTTTAACACTCTGTTGTGGAATTGTTTTGGCAGTACAAGCTGTTGTTTCACCCTGTTATCACTTTTTCGAACTGTTCTGTAAAGCAATCCATTATCTACTGACTTTCAGATAAGTGTCATAAAAACTGTGGTATAATAGAGTAACCTGCGAACCGCTGTCAAGAAGAGCTTTGGCGTAGATACCTTCTATCTGGACCGGCACTTCGGAGACCGGTCCTACTAACCCCTCAGGCAATTTTGGCTTGTAGTGTTGTCTCCGGAGCCCCGTACCGTTCCTTCACTGAGCTCCTGCCCAGTTTCTCTGCAGGCGCTGCATCTTTATCAGCTTCTGATTCACTTTTCTGAGGTCCTCAGGTGCTTTGCACTCCCACTTCTTATGTCCGTCTTCACCGCATTTGTAGCAAAAGATCACAGGCACTGGTGCCTGGGTGGGTTTAGCTTTTTGGGCGTTGTCTCAGTTCACACTCTCAGAGTTTTTACTAGGTGTTTTCTGAGGATCACAATCAGAAGCACAAGGCACAGTAGCCATGTTCAACAGTTGACTCACCTGGGTAGATAGCTCTTTAACCTCCTTCTTCAGGTTTTGTAATTAAGATGGCACATATGCCTGGGGAGAGACAACAGTGGCAACAGAAGCTTTAACATTTTCCCTTGCAGCTACCCAGTGTTCTTCCTCACGTATTTCCTTCATCAACTGAGCTATTCAACGGAGGACTCTGCAAAGTGTGAGTCATTCTGATTTGCAAAGCAACCATATCATTGGTAAGTGCTCCCTTAATTAGCTGCTCCATTCCGGCTCTATTTATGCCGACTGCATCAATCCCACCTTTCAACAAGGCTCTGTGGAGAAGTTTGTCTAGGCGGTACAAGAAAGCTGAAAGTTTCTCTCCACTTTCCTGGTAGGTGTGACGAAATCTAGCCATAAGGTCAGGCCCACTCTCAGTAGTTCCATATGCAGTCTCAAGGGCAGCTAAGTACTCATTTGCAATTGCAGATGGATTACTTACTTTTAAAAACCTGACAATATCAGCAGCAGGACCTCGCAAACTCTCGACAATGCGTTGTTTCTTTGCAGATTCAGTGCACTGTCATTCACTTATCATTTGAGCGGCCTGCTCCATCCAGATTTCATACTCTTCTTCACCTGGAGGGACAGGTTTCAGCCCTGAAAACAACCTCAGCTTTCTGTAGCCGGGACTATCACTAGAAGCTTGGTTGCACCGATCTACTAATTTGCCTATGGCATCAACGAGGTCCACACTGATATCAGATTTGGGAGACTGCTTTCCCATAATCAGGGCCTTCACTTCATCCATAGACTTACCCTCCTGCTGCAACAATGCTTGCAGCTTGAGCTGAAAGGTATCGCCTTCAGAGGCAGGACCACGAGCTACTAGACTGCTCACTAATTTGACACTCAAGGGTCCAGCTTTATTTTCTATACCTATCTCAGGAGGTATAACATCAGGTTCTAGATCAGCACTGGCCTCCACTAAAATAAACAACCATCTGCCAGTTACGTCACCACGGCGACCATGTATTCTAGTGCGACCAAAAACTTTTACTGTGTTTAACACTTTTTCAATAGTGTTGTCACTAGTGTCTAAAGGAATGTTGCTCAATACAATGGCACGTGAGAGATTTGCATTCTCTTCTCTGCTCCACTCAACAGTCTTTGCCAGGTTCATAATTTTAAAAGTCAAGGCAAGTGACTAGTACTAGGGTGAAATAAACAGTTTTCAAATCTACTGTCACCGCTATACTAAATTATAAAGGAAAAGATAAAGAAAAACTCTGGTAAACAAAAGAGAAGAAAAAAGCAATCCCAGCGGTGCCTCCAAAAATGTAACCCTTTCCTTAACCCTAGGGGTTAATTTAATTATTTCGCTAACATGAATTCTGGATTCCCGGCAGTTGGATGGTGAATTAGGCCGGTAGTTTATTTTTTTTTATTATTTACAAACAATCAATTGTAAAATGAATTTTCCTCCTGTACCAATTTTACTCAATCTATTTACTAAAGATCAATTAAACCATTCTTATTTGCAATTCCCAAGAATTCAGTAACTTTGTAAATGAATTAACTTGCCAGACTCAATGAAATACCAAAGTGCAAATGTTAAAGAGAAGAAGAATAACAAAGATTTATTTGTACATTAATGTAATAACTCCCTTTTTAAAAAAAAAACAGTGAATGAAGAAACCAGTAACCCTTTTTCTTTTAAAGAAAACGGATAAACAATTATCACTTACGATATGCAAGTTGTTTCTTTTCTTTTAGATAAAAAATATAAACCTCTTTTGTAGTCTCAGAACGGTTCTTGTTCTTTCACACGTATTACACTCTCTTAGCCTTAGCTTTGTTCTTTTTTTAGAATACTATAACTCAATCAAGATATGTATAACGTCAATTTAGAACCCTATTCTAGTAAAACACTCCCGTTTCCTCCAGAACAATGTAATACAATAGGCTAATGAAAAACAAAAATATATCTTTCAAGATCAGTTAAACTTATGTGCACCCCTGATTATAGCACAGTTCTTAACACCCCACCCCAGTCATCACTAATTTTAAAAGCATGGTTACAGGCACAGCCATGACTGGAACATTTGCCAGATATGCTTCGCCATTATCAGATGGGGGCCCCTGATTCCCTGGGACCCTAAGCGGCTGTTAACCTCACTTATTGGTTAAATTCATCCTTGTATATTATGACAGTCATGTAAAAATCAAAGACAAAACTAAAATTGTTTTACTCGCACAACCCTATATTATTTTTGAATACTTTGTGTATAGGGAGGACCAGCTCTGCCAAAATACTACTTTTGTGTACTTCTGTGCCACCTCTGCAGTGCTAAGATGAATTGATATACAGATGTCGTTTGGTTGGTAATTTATTATTTGGTTTGTGTATTATTATTCTTATAATTCAAATCGTTGTATTAATTACAACTGTTTTAACAAGTTTAAGAACATTAATTTAAGAATTTGACATAAAAGTTGGCATACATTTAATATGGTTAGAAAAAAGTACACAGCCTCTGAACTGGGACACAGTCAGTCAATGTGTTTTAATTTGAAGATGTGGCACTGTGCAGCAGATTTCTGAGTGTGAGACCTTCTTTATGCTATGTTTGAGGCTCCCTTTTGGGAAAGGGCTCTAATAGTCTCACTCCAAACTGAACTCAAAAGTTGGCGGTCCTGTGTGAATGTAGCCTTTGTCTCTTACCTGTTTATTCATCCTAGTGATGTGTGTGTGTGTGTGTGTGTGTTTTTTCTTTTTTTTAAAGACCTTTTGTTATACGCTTTCCTCTGCTGTTTGCTAACCTCTAATGTTTGAGACTCAGAACGCGCTGCTAGTCCAGAGAAAGTACAGAGACTTGCTACTGCCAATTCATCCACAACTGCTGCTGTGAGCATGTAGAAATCCTGCATCTGGCACGAGACCTCTATGAATAACCCCCATAGCATACACCATCACCCCGTAAAACTAGCAATGAGATGCAGCCTTGGTGTGATGCAAGAAGCAAGTCATTTGTAATTTTAACAAGTGCAGTTCTGTATAGAGCTTTTTTGCCAGGAGGACACAATTGCGCACCAACTTTCCTCTAAATTTAACATAAATGGAAGATGTGAATGGGCTGTAATTTTCCATTTCACTATGATCCTAGTGTGGTTTCTAATAAGAGGCTGAATACCCGCCACTGATGGATTGTAGCGTGGTAGCAGACTAGTTAGGTACACAGGAGCTAACCCTTTAAGGGCCTTATAGGCAAGTAATAATTTTTTGTAACTGATACGGAACTTAATAGTGTAGCGTCTGCGTAGACTAAAATTAGGTATATGATCATATTTTTTTTTGACCTGGTAAGGACTCTAGCTGCTGCATTTTGGATTACCTGTAGCTTGTTTATTGAGGATGCAAGACAACCACCTAGCAGTGCATTACAATAGTCCAGTCTAAAGACCATGAATGCACAAACTAGCTTTTCTGCATCAGAAACACGTAACATGTTTCATAACTTGGCAATGTTTCTAAGATGAAGAATGCTGTTTTTGTAACATGGGAAATATGATTTTCAAAATACAGGTTGCTGTCTAATATAACACCCAAGTTTTTGATTGTAGAGGAAGTAACAGTATATCCGTCTAGTGGCAAATTGTAATCCAAGAGATTCTGTGTACAGCGTTTTGTCCACTAAGTCCTATCTCTGTCTTAGTTCCGAATTTAATAGAAAAATTAGGTCCTCCAACTTTTAACATTTTTGAACACACTGTGTTACTTAGATATTTTAGAAGTTCCATCTGGTCTTCTGTTGTGAATGCCACATAGTTGGTATTTATTCTCTTCACCTTGCACTCCCTAAACAGTGGAAACTAATCCCCTTTTTTTCTAATAATATTACCAAGGGGCAGCATTTATATTGAAAATAGCAGAGGACCTAGACAGATCCTTGTGGCACTCCATATTTTACTGGTGATAATTAAGATGACTCCCCATTTAAATGAACAAAGTGGTAGCGATCGGACAGGATCTAAACCATCTTAAAGCCTGCCCTTGAATACCTGTATAGTGTTGTAATCAATCTATGAGTATGTCTTGATCTATAGTATCGAATGCAGCACTAAAATCAAGTAAAACTAGCAATGAGACACAACCTTGGTCTGACACAAGAAGCAAGTCATTTATAATTTTAACAAGTGCAGTTTCTGTGCTATGGTGGGCCTGAATCTTCATAGAGATAATTTTTTTGTAGGAAGGAGCACAATTGAGCAGACAATTTTTTTCTAAAATTTTAGACATAAAAGGAAGATTTGAAATGGGTCTGTAATTTGCCAGTTCACTAGGATCTAGTTGTGGTTTCTTAATAAGAGGCTTAATAACCGCCAGCTTGAATGGTTTTAGGACGTGACCTAAAGACAACGACGAGAATTATTATTTATTGAGAAGCGGTTCTTCTGCTACAGGTAACAACTCTTTCAGTACTTTTTGGGTACAGGATCTAATAGGCATGTTGTTGGTTTAGATGCAGTTATAAGTTTATTTAGCTCTTCCTTTCCTATAGTTGTAAAGCACTGCAGTTATCTTTTGGTGCGATGAATGAAGCTGAAGTATTATACGTTGTAGAATCTATATTTGTTATTGTATTTCTGATGCTATTTATTTTTTCAGTGAAGAAATTCATAAAGTCATTGTTATTAAACTGTGAGGGAATATTTAGATCGGGTGGTGTCTGATTATTTGTTAATATAGCCACTGTGCTAAACCTTGGATTGTTTTGGTTATTTTATATGAGTTTGTGGATATGCTCGGCCCAGCTTTTAGAGCCTGTCTATAGCTGGACACAGGGCCGTTTCTAGCCAATTTGACGCCCTAGGCGAAATCCCTATTATATATATATAATTCTTTTCAGACACCAGTTGCTTGTCACATTCAAATTGGTTGTCATAGTAACGACACTAATTTGTGGAGATTCAGTGCATTGAGTTCCACAAATCTGAATGCATTATTTGTAAATTGACTTAAACATTTTGCACAATTTAGTATCTGTACTATCATTGTGTTGCCACTAGATGCCTGTATAGCCTTATGTAACAATCCCTAGTGGCTAAGACGTTGTACATAATTTACACATAAATCACACATTAATTAATTTTATTTCATTTTCATTTGGATACTATATACTATACTACTACATATTGTTTAGATATTATCAATGGCTACTTTTTTGTCTTTATCTGTTTTTTGTTAAATTTTTTTGTTGTTGTTTCTTGAAACATTGATTTAAAGTGTCAGTTATTGCATTATTATTTCAGTCAAACCTATAAATCCCCTTTGTTACCCAAAACTACATTTAAAAGCTTTATCAGTGACATAAAAGTAACAATTGCAGCTACTTAATCATTTGCTACTCGCTAACGCGTTGACTTCCCCTTTAAATAACGTGACGCTTTGCCCTCTATGACGTTGCTCCCATTAAGCTCTGTTGGAAGTGAATTAATTGATTCAGCATTTCGACTCCTCCGTAAGAATGCATTTAACTCGACAAAGCAGTCTAATAAAGGATGTATTGATCTCGTGAATTAGTGAATTTTACTATACAAATATTTTTTAATTGGATGTTAAAGTTTATATGGGAATATTACATGACACCCTGATCCTTTAACAATGCATTGGTGCTTGACTTAGCTTATTGCATGGCAACAAGTGTCCCTCCAAAGCACTGACCGAGCCCGACTGATCTAACGGCTTTTGATTGCTCTCCAAATTCAAACTTTAGCATGCAACAATCAGGCAGCAATTGACAGCACTCTGATCTAGTGGCATACAGGCATCGTCAGATTGACAGTACTCTAGCCCAATAATGTTGGGGGATCCAGTGGGGGTGGCAGTCATATTTCAGGGTGACCGTGCCACTCTTTATAACAACCCTGCTAAAATGTAGTGCCAGTACATGCGCTCATTGGTGCCCCCTCCTGCTGGTGGCACCTTAGGCGACCGCCTAACTCGCCTATGCCTAGAAACTGTCCTGGCTGGACATACTGTTTTTTTCACGCAATTCTAAAAACTTCCAAATTAATTTTTCTCCATTTGCGCTCAAGACTAAAAGTTTTTTTTCTTGAAAGAATGGGTATCACTGTTGTACCATGGCACAGTACGTTTATCTCTAACCTTTTTCAATTTGATGGGAACAACAGCTTCTAATGTATTAGAGAAGAAAGTGCCCATGTTGCTAGTCATTTCGTATAGTTCATGTGTATTTATGGGTACACAAAGCAGTTGAGATAAATCAGGCAGGTTATTTGTGAATCTATTTTTGGTGGCTGGAACAATAGTTCTGCACACGGACGATAACGTGGAGCCATATAGTTAATATCAGTAATAAGCAGCATGCACGATACAAGGAAATGGTCAGTAACAGCAGCACTTTGAGGTACTGTCTAATATCATTAAGATCATTCCATGCGATTATAATTTAAATCTAGAGTATGATGAACCGTTAGGTGCCAGGGATTTTTGGGAAAAATGTTGGATTTTGACATCAAGATTTCAAAAGTTTGTAGCTTGAAAGGGCTTAAAGATAGAGCTCTACTGTAAATTAGAAAAATGTTGGGCATGACTGAAAGTTTATGTGGGGTGTAAATATACTTGTCTAATTTGCATATTATGACGTCATTAGGGGTCGGCCATCTTGAATGTCATAATATCAGGAAATAGTAGATATTGAATTGATGTTTGAACCTATTAGTTTTTTTTTTCTTTTTATCCTCATTCCAAATGATCAGAAAAGAGGAACCCAACATTAAAACAGGAGAAAGTACTAAATTATTACTATACTACAATCCTATATAGTAGTCAAACCTTGTGGAACAGTATTTATTTTTTGTCTTTTTATCCTCATTATTCCTCATGCCAAATGAGCGGAAAGAGAAATCAAAGTAAAACTATTAGTAACTATAGGATTATTATTATTATAGTACTTTGCCTAGTCAACAATGCATGTGCCTATTTTTTGATCAGTTGACAAGCTATCTGCCCAATCAGGTATCTAGGTGATAGTTTATAGTTCTTGAGAGTATGGTATCTCTCATTGCATGGCACAGCGCACATACCTACCCCACACTGACTGCACCTGTACTTTGTAAGGGTGCAGCACTGTTCAAATCTTTCTCTCCTAGATAACCAGCAGGCTCATCAAAGCGTTTGATCCAGTCCTGACACACTTCATTTCTCAAAAAAAAAAAAACAGCCACCATTGTCATTGCTATTTCCAGCCCTGTTTAGATCTAGATCACCCCTGCTGCCTCTACCACGCAGGCACGGCGCCATAATTTTTTCTCTACCGGTGCTAAGGGGGGGGGCTAGACCAATATGTGGGTGTGCTAAGAAAATAAATGATATTGATACGTCAGACGTACTTCATAAGAAATTGTCATTTTTTTAAAAATCAAGCAGCTATGGTACACCCATATTCAACAGAAGTGTAGTTTGTAAATTTAATATTTTGCCAACAATAGGCCAATTCTCAAATATAAATCTTAATACAATGACCCTAGACAACGACAAAACTTTTTACATACAAAGGAACGACTTTCAAACTGGACAGCCCCTGCGTTTAGCCTTAAGCAACACAATTACATTTGGTATGCATTCAAACTGTGCTACTTTACATCTTAAATAAACATTAAACAACACCACATCACAATCTTACGTGATTTATTCTGTAAAGGATTAAAATGTACCAATACTGCAAGAAACTTCGCTTAACACAGTGACACCGGAGGGTTCTGTGTTAGATAATGTCAAACAGCACCCGTGAGCTCAGCTTAACAACACAATACATATGCATAATCAGAACTGTGCATACTTAATACTTAAATAAAACATTAAAACGAACACCACATCACAATCTCAGTGATTATTATGTAATGGATTAAATGTAGCCTAATGCAGGAAACTGTGCTCCGCGCTGTTCACTGACAGCGGATTTTTCCTGTGTTAGATGTTCCACACAGCACAGGAAACACCCATGTGCGCACATTAGCAACACAATACATTTGTATGCATAATCAGAACTGTGCTTACTTTACACTTAAATAAAACATTAAAACGAACACCACATCACAACCTTAGTGACTATGTAATGGATTGCATATAGCCTACAGAAGGACGATACGTCTGTTGCTGAGGTTTAGCGCAAATGAGTCTATGATCTTCTGAATATCCAGGGTCTTGGTTCTTTCTGCGTGTATGGACAGGCAAGCAAGGTTGCTGAGTCGAGGGTTTGCCATTCTGTTTCTCATGTATTTTTTTACACGACGCATGCAGGAAAAACTGCGCTCACATGACGTGGAGGTTACTGGCAGTGTGACAGATATGCGTAAAAAAGTTTATAAATGTCCGCGAAGGAGTCTTTGTAAGGTTTAAGCATGGATAATAACTCCAGTGCACTGCTAACTGTTTCCCCCTTTTCTTTTTTCTTTCCAAAAGCCGGCGCATTTGGTGCAACTCAGCCAGCAGATTGTCCTCTCTGATTCCATAGTGCTGTGCCATGGGCACAAGGCTCTCCTTTTGAAGGAATGTGGCATGCTTGCGATTGAGGGCTGACGTTCCAATGAGAACTGCACCTGCTTCTGAAGAAAACCATCGGGTCATTTCATTCACGAGTCGGTCAATGACAGGGTAGAATGAGGATGTTCGGAGTTCATCCGAAGAGGACATGGATGGATGATGTTCGGTTGGAGCTTCAATTATAAAGTCCTGTAGATGGTGAGGCTTTTGAGATTGCCTCTTCTCTTGTAGGGGTGGCGGTGGTATGATGATGCCGACATTTGCGCAAAGGGCCTCTGCCTTGCTCCACATGTCCTCCGTGCGCTTTTCTTTTATGCTGGTGATGACTGAGTGTGCGAGGTCAGTGGCAGTCTCGAGCAAAAGATCAGGGGACTGTAGAGTGTCAGACATAAACTTTGCAGAGCGGAACAGATCCTCAAAAAGGATAAGGTGGAGGATGAATTCAGCATCAATGAGTGAGAGTAGTAACCGCGCGTCAGTCGATCTGCGTGAATTTGGCTGCTATTTAATGTCCTTTAAGGTTGCAATGATGACTGGCAGGGTTTTTTTTGCAGTGCCCACAGCGAGTGGTACTGGCAGGACCATCTCGTATCACACAGTTTCTTAAGTTCAATGGGCTGCAGTGAAGGACCAAATTCCCTTTGCTTCTTAGTGAAATGAGAAAAACTTGTAAATGTCTTGCACAATAACAAAAAAATCACCCGCTGCCTTCACGTTTTTGACACAGTCCACTAAAACAAGATTGGGGCGGTGTCTGTGGCAATGAATGTAGTTTGCCTCTTCACGGCAGCGCCATCATAACACTGAGCAATACAGGCAGTGTGATCAATGTTACATTTACTAAGAGTCTCTTTGACAGTAGCAAAAAGTGACTCAGCATCTAACCCGTCAGCTGGAGTAAAATGAAGAAATTCTTCCACAGCTTCATAATTTTTTACGTAGCGCACCAATACAGACACTTGTTCCGTTTTGCTGAGGTCCCTACTCTCATCCACCATCAATGCAAATAGTCCAGCATCTTGTACTTCAGCACTTATTTGATCCCGAATCATGTTTGCCATAATGGCCAGTATTTTGTTCTGCATTTCATGATGTGTGTATTTAACATTTCTAGGATTATCTGATATTTTCTGTGCAAATGTTTTGTTGAATTTGGCTACGACCTGTAAAAGTTCAAGAAAATGTCCTTGGTTGACAGTCATATCATTTTCTGTGTCTCCTCTCTGTGAAAGTCCCTGGTATGCTGTATAACGTAATGACGCTACAACTGCTCTCATATACTCTCTGTTCTCTTTTTCTCATGCCCATCACTCAGAGCATTGCATATTGTTGAGCCAGACTTTCTCTGAGTAGTCCACTCATTCCACGCTGCCATTGCATATTTATGCTCCAGACTAGCACTGTGTGTCTTGAACGAAGCTGTCGCCTTTTTCCAGTTCTGGTAGCCGTCCTGGGTAAATGCTGTCTTCTCTCCATGGTTTCCTGGACGTTGAAAGTGGCGGCATGCGAAACAGAAAGCACAGTCCTTTAAAATAGAATATTCCAGCCAGTTGTAATCCTCATACCATCTATGATAAAAGTAGCGACCCTGCAGTCCAACTTTTGTGGCTGGATAACGTCGAAGAAGAGGGCGTCTTGGTTCTTCCACTGGTGACTGGCTCAAATCAGTCGGCGTGATAACTACTATGCTAGTGCTAGTTGCGGCCGCAACTGTGGAGCAGCTAGCAGCAGCAACAAACTGCTCCTCTCCCTCAAGTCTTGACTCGGGAGTTTCTCTCTCAAAACTTTCTCTCTTTGACTCCTCTTTATTTTCTCCTTCTTTGGCCCCCTCAGAGACATGGACCGTTTTTTGATAAAGAAAACAAGAGTGCAGGTAGGAAACCATCTCATCTGCCTGGGGTGGCTAAACCAGGGCTATTCAAAATTATGGCACCCTAGGCCCCCCCTAGCCCAGGTGTAGCGCCGTCACTGCTACCACGTCTCCCGGCTCTCCCCCGCAAGGCACGGCCACGTCTACCGCGGTCACTCCCACCTCTTTGGGGCAGCTAGTGCTACTTCCAGCCCTATTTTTCCTACCCCTGCTGCCTCTACCTCTAGCAACAGCTCTCCTATGGACACTACGTCCACATTCACCACTGCCACCCCCATCCCCATTGGGCAAAGTGTCGAAATGATCGCTTGTTTGTGCTTCATGAACACTCGCGCCTTCCACCATTGCTCTGCAAAGATGTACCGGGAGAAGCGCGATCATTAGACAACCGATCGTCATTTCCAAAAGGCAAATATTCCCCTTCAGAGTCAGAATCGGCGAATAACATTTGCAACACATCCTCACGGTACAACTTTTTATTATCCTTTTGGCGATTTTTCTCTCACAAATCTCACAATTTACTCGGACTCTCTGAACTGAACTGCTTCCGCATCAATGACACGATAGCTCACTTGCTCTGCTCTTTACTCAAACACTTTGAATAGGAACATGACGTCATTTTGGTCTAGAATCGAAGTACTACATGTCTGCCATCTAGTGTTAGGGAATACAAATGAGATATTACACCATATTAGAATCTACAGCCTTTTTGATTAAGTATGATGTCTTGTCGCAATTTTGCGACTTGGCGCTTAGAGGTAAAACCGCCAAGAGTTTATTATGTCAGTAAATGCAAGTCCTAATGCATAATTTTTATTATCAACATGAATGTTAAATTCTCTGACAATTAGCGCTTTATCAACATCTACCAATAGGTCTGAGAGGAAATCTGCAAATACTTTTAGGAAATCTGTATACGGCCCTGGTGGTCTATATACAGTAGCCAGAGCAAGAGATACAATAGATTTATTTTTTCATATCTGACAGTGTAACATTAAGCAATAGTATTTCAAAAAAAAAAAAACAAAACGAATGAGTTAAACGTATCCTGGTCTCTGATTCAACATAAAATATCACTAGATATTGTTGCCACACACACCGCCCGCCACTACCAGTCTACGGCGCTCATTCTTATAACATCTTTGTGTAGTAACTCATTTAGACCACTATAATCATTTGTTTTGATCGCAGGTTTCAGTCCAAGACAGAGTACAGTCCAAAGGCGTTATTATCTGTGCAATAACATTGGGGATTGAGTTTTGCAATAAAATGCTTGGCAGGGAGAAGTTGATGCATGATGACATTTTGGACAATACATCGCTGTTTGTGTGTGCACACCTACATTGGATGAAGCAATCACAGAATAAAGTCTTACCAAGCAAAATGTTTCAAGTTTGATAACAATACCTTAGAAAATGAGTGTTTTACACGTTTATCTAAGTTTATGTATAAGCGCCTCCCAAAAAAGGAAACTTGGAGACTCCAAATGACCCTTTGTAACCAACGACACATACAATGCTGCAATTCTTGAATGCTTTAATGTACAGTCATAATTTTTGGCTCTAATGAAAGCTTCCCTTAGACATATTCAATTTCCTTTTCGAAAAAAAAAAAAAAAAGGGGGGGGGGGGGAGGCCCTGTCATAATTCCTGACACATAGTAACTGAAGCATAAACACATGATGTAGTGGTTTTTACTATTTTTTTTCAGAGGTGCTGTCATCATGTCCCTCAGTATATGGCTTTTTGCTGACTGGCTCCCAGACTTCACTCGATTCAATGTCAGATGATTGTCTGTGATATAAAAAAAGCAACACACACAACATAAGTTAGCAGGAACACCTCAAACACAAACACATAAAAAACACACACACACACACACACACACAGAGAAGAGGTGTGCACTAACTGACTAACTGGTGCCACAACAACAACCTCTCTCTGAACATCAAGAAGACCAAGGAGCTGGTGGTGGATTTCAGGAGAAGGACCAGTGAGCACTCCCCATCACCATCGATGGGACACCAGTGGAGCGAGTCAGCAGCTTCAAGTTTCTCGGCGTTCACATCACCGAGGACCTCACCTGGACTACTCACACACAGTCAGTAGTGAGGAAGGCCCACCAGCATCTCTTCTTCCTCAGGCGACTGAAGAAATTTGGTCTGAGCTCAAAAATCCTCAGACAGTTCTACAGTTGCACTGTGGAGAGCATCCTGACTGGCTGCATCACTTCATGGTACGGAAACTGCACCGCTCTCAACCGGAAAGCCCTGCAGAGAATAGTTCAGACAGCCCGGCACATCGTTGGAGGTGAGCGTCCCTCCTTTCAGGATATCTACACCCAGAGATGTGTGAGGAAAGCATGAAGATCATCAGAGACTCCTGCCACCCGAGCCACGAACTCTTCTCACTGCTACCATCAGGCAGAAGATACCGCAGCATCAGTACCCGGACCAGATAGCAAAACGATAATCACACACATCTACACACCAGCAAACTGACTCTGACAGCGCTGTAGCATGTCTTGCACTGCATAGCAAAGAACACATGCAGCTCCATCTTATCTTCTGCACTAACAAACTACTGCACTGAACTTCACAATAAAACACTACAGTATACATCACTGTAAGTCATATATAAAAGCTATACATTTGTAAGTCTCTTGAGTATACTGTGTACTACGTGTATATTATGGAAATGTGTATATTGTGTACAATTGTCTATTGTATATTGTGAAAAAATTGTATATTGTATAAAATGTGTATATTGTTATTTATGTATACTGTAAATTTTTCATATCTTGTTGCTTGCACTGCCATGGAGCAGAGTCTTGTACACAAGAATTTCACCATCGTTGCACTTGTGTGACAATAAAGAGATTTGATTTGGATTTGATTGACACACAACACCACACAACAAAGTTAGCAGGAACACCACAGTAAAATGTATAATATACATAATTATATGTAAAATATATATATAAATATAATTATATAATATAATAAAACACTTACTTTTTGAGTGTGACCTGTCCTCCATCCAAAACCCATCTCCTCTCATCTGCTTCAATGGATGAAATATCGCTCGCTCCATCAAAAATCACTTTTATTGTCCGGCCAATTTTATTAAATACATTGTTTAACAACTTCTTAGAACAAAATGTTTGTTTTTCGCGTTCTCTTTGATAGCTTTTTACCTATAACCACCTTTTCCCCATTATCTCTCATACAGCGCTCATTACGCATGGACGCACCAGTCTCCATTATCCTGTGCGCACGGACTTCTGCGCACGATATGTTAAACCTGCCCACTAAAACAGCATATTATTCTGTTCAGAAGTTCATTGGCTATCAGAAACGACAGTCATTTGCAAACTCTGATGCAATTGGATCGGTCTACTGTCGATCAAAGAGAGGCTGCCTCATCCTTCATCCTGAATGCTAGTTGGCTATCGCTACCTGTAAACACCTCAAAGATTCAGCTATTGGCTCAAATAAGGTGTCAACCAAAAGGGCAGAGGTCAGCGGCCATTTTGACTTCAATGGTCCGGTTTTGTTTACATGCAAAAACAAGCTATACTTCAGAATGCGCCGAGGATTTGAGCGCTCCATCGGCTAATACGAAATGATACTATTACATTCCGTGGATGTTTATCAACATATAAATGTGTTATGGACTAAATATTTCACTGAATTTGATAGTCTGGACCCTTTACAGTGTAACTACACCATTTTTGTTGGAATGTAATGAACTAGTGGACTAACAAGAGGCTTCATAGGTGAGTTCCTTCAGTTTTGTTATTGTTTATTTGGTTGTTGTTGGTCTGACAAAGACACTGATTGTACCTACTGTGTTGATTGTATCTTAAAATATGACACGTTTACCTTTTTTTTTGTATGTGTGTGTTTCACGAAGTTAACCCTCAAAGTATGCAGTGTACCGCAGGCGGCACACTGGATGGCTAACAGGTTAATCTAGATTTTTTTCTAGATCCTGCATTAAATTTATATTTTGACCTCACTATTCGGGGAACAGACACAGTCTTTATAGATTGTACAGTGCAAGTACTTCTATCATTTAAGCGGGTAGAACAAAATCATCAGGGCAGTTATTTGAGATTTGGCTTACTAGTCATATGGAGCTTAGCGTCCTGGAGATTTTGTCCGACAGGCGTTCCGCTATGACTCTGCTGGGGTGCAGGCCATCAGTACGAAAAAGCCTAGTTCCCAGAAAAGATTCCAATTATTAACGAAGAGCAGTTTCTGTTCTTTACACCAGGACAATAACCATTCATTTAAAGCAAAAGTCTACTGAACCTTTTTTCTTTTTTTCCCCCCCCCCCCCCGTGTCCTCGTCACTGATCATCCCCGCCACCCGTCGCGGCGAGTGCTGCGCACCGTCTCGATCAGGCTCCTGAAGTCCCTCTTCAGTGTCTCCGTCTGCCGCAGCTTGGTGTCGTTAGCCCCCGCGTGAAGCACGACCGCTCCGGTGCTCTCGTCACCCTTCAGGATCGCCGGTATCTGCGCAGAAACATCGAGAACACAAGCACCAGGGAAACAGTGAGTGTGCACTTTACCTTCAGCTAACGTAGCACGGACGTGCCGGACAATGGAGTCTCCGACGATCACAGCATCGCGTTCCATCTCGCAGAGGGGAGCGAAGTGGTTCCGGGTGGAGATCTCGAAGACCGGAGGTGGCGGAGGGGGAGAGGTCGTTGCCCGGGGTCTGGCTCGCGTCTTTCGCTGCGGGTGCACCCAGGGTCCGTGGTGTCCCGGCGCCGGAGTGAAGGACATCTGGGAAGATCGCGTCCTGGGTGCACCGGGCCTGTGCAGAGAAACACACGGAGTAGAGGTGGTGGGAGATTTAGCAGCGCGCTGTATACTTACCTCGTACTTGTGAGCGTCAGCCTGGGATGTTTACAGCACGGTTCTCCGCTCTCTCAGCTGGGTCTGCTTCTCCACCAGGTCGCGGATCTGCTTCTCCAAGGCCTCCAGCTCGAGCTGCATTCGGGTTCCTTTCGTGCATTCGTGTCCTCACTTGCACTCAAAGGTAGACACACAAAGTATTAAAGCAAGTAACAGTGAGTAAAACAATGGTAATGTGTGTGAATAGAGTATTAGCAATGTAAGTGAGATTAGCGGCAACCACGCTGGCGATGCTAATGGGCTATATGCTAATAGCGGACTCGGGAAATCAAAATAGAACTAGTGATAACAAGGTGCTCTGATTGTTTTTGTTGTAGAATACGATATATCCAGGATATATCCACACGTTATAGAAACAAAAATTATTATGGTGTATAAAATTGATTTTAATATAAAAAATAGACGATACATAATTAACTTGACGGAGCTCAAACTCAAAACACACGGCAGCAACAAACAGGAATCACAACCAGAGGGTTAATAAGTCTTTCACTTGTATTTTTATTTTATTTATATTTTTTGTAGTGCTGTCATGCAAGATATGTCCACAAATGCTTTAAGCAAACTTGATGATCCACTGTCACACTTCATGGACTATTGTGTTTGTTTTCATTTGATCCCTCGTGTTCCATTGACCTAGTTTCTGTCTCCCCTTGATTGTGTCATGATGTTCAGGTGTGTCTCGTCAACAGTGTTGTGCAAGTTACTTCCAACTTTAAATACATTAGCTGACTTGTTACTGTTATATCAAAGTATTCCTACCGTTACAAGATTACTTGTCTCAGCATTGATGCATTACTGACTCTTAGAACTTAAGGTAACACTTTATTTTAGGGTCTCTTAACTAGTTGCTTATTAGCATGGATATTACTAGAATATTAACCGTTTATTAGTAGTAATTAAGCACATATTAATGCCTTATTCTACATGACCTTATTCTACATCCATAATCCTACCCAATACCTAAACTTAACAACTACCTTATTAACTTTTAATAAGCAGCAAATTAGGAATTTATTGAGGGAAAATTTGTAGTTAATAGTTAATAAGTATTCCCTATTCTAAAGTGTTACCATACTTAACATTCTAAAATGACGAAATGTACTGCAGAGCATTTTACATCCAGTAGAGATTAGTGTAGTATAATACATATAGTGTAGCATAATGACTGTGGGCTATCCAGGCTACTAACAATATATCTTATAATTGGCCAAGTGAAGGCTCAAGACAATGCAAGAAAGGATGACAGCCAGAATCACAAACGATCCAAGTCTGTTAAAAGTATGGTAGAGGTAAAGTGATTATCTGGCAATATCTGTGAATAGCTTGGGTCTATTCATATTAGACACAACAGGACTACATGTAAACTCTAATGCCATGACAAGATGCGCATATGCCCATCTCGCGCATGAACAGTCTTCTGCCATCTTCACCCATTAGCCGCTTTTCCACTGGCCAGTGCGAGCCGGGCGGGGCTAATAGCCTCGGACCTCGAGCACAGAGGCCGAAATCATGCCGCGTTTCCACTGTCGGGCCAGTAGCCTCGCGGCAGTCCTGTAAAACCCGCCCTAAACACGCCTTCACTTCCAAGTTCCACCTGCGATGAATGAGATGAATGAAATAAATCGCTAAACAAATATATGAGAAGCTGTCGTTTAATCTTTATTTACAAACTTGGACACCACACGTGGCTATTGACTGACCACGAACAGAAAATAGAACTTACTTGTGGCATTTTTAATTCATTAATGTCTCGCGGTCTTGCTGTTTTTTTTTTCTTTGAACTATTACATTTTGGGCTAAAAGTGTGTTGTAACGCATGCGTTACTGAACATGTACCGAGTAAAATATTACTGAAAATAGATTAGTAATGCCTTACACTACTGCGTTACAGCAAAAAGTAATCAGATACTGTAATGCATTACTTTTGTAACGCGTTACTCCCAACACTGCTCGTCAATTATCATTCCCATATAAGTTGTATTCAGTTCAGTGTTTCTTTTTCCAGTCTCGTCAATGTTAGCTGTGTGTGTGAACCCTGTCAACCTGGTATGGATTCTCCTTCTGTGGATTATTAAAGACTGTTTATCGTTCTTCTCCCCGTATTTGTGCTTCTCTCACACACCACACCGTGACATCCAGAAACATGATTTCTGGAGTATTTTGTATGCATGTCCTGTTGTGTCATATTTTTGAACCTTAAGATTGCAGCCCTGTCTTAATATTTTTCATAAGCCTTTCCATTCCATTTTCTCTTCTTTTAGGACAGTTCTGGAGAAAATGGGGCTGCTGGGAAACTTAAAAAAAAATGAAATGAATGAAGTTATTCTGTACATTAATTTTGTAATTTAAGTTATTTGTAAATGAAGCAAAGTCATTTCTGTGCATTCTTTTATTTCTGTATTATAAGTCGAAACTTGTAAATAAAAGACAAGAAGTAGTTCTGGAAATTGTTTGTTTTTGCAATGCAAGTTTGTAAATGACAATAATTTGTAAATTACAGAAATTATTCTATACATTTTTTGGGCATCTAAATTAACATTTGTAAATTCAAATAAATTGTTCTCTACTGAAAGTACTTTTTACAACTAATTACAAAATAACTTAAATTCAACATCAGAAAAACAACATAAAACTTTACTTAACAAAACAGATTGAAAAACAAACATTTTTATGTACACTTTCATTCTGGTGGTGTGGGAGTACTGCCACAATAGAGACCCAGGAGCGGCCTCTGCCAGTGGGACATCATCTGGGATGGGCTGCAGAATGTTTGAGTGCATATTTCCACTGTCTAGCACTGGGACATTTAGGTTTATCCTGCAGTACAGGGGTCTGGCCTGATTTAGGGAAAGAAGGAAATTACTAATTGTGAGGTATAAAGTAATTGGTGGAAGAAATATTGAGTTACTTTGAAGTAACATGAAGTACTTTTAGTAACTACTAATAGTGCATTGAGGAAAATCTGCATGCATTTAAAACCTTAAGTAAAAGTATTATCTGTACTGGTGCATAGATGGAGAGTAAATAAAGGTATGATATGATGGTCTGGCATTAATATTACTGCTGCACTACTGTGTATGTTGCATTTTACTTCTGAATATGTTCAATGTTGTTACATTTAAAATACCTTATATAAAATACATTATATACTGTTGGGCAGTTTAATGTACAACAGTGCATCATATTGTAAAAGACCATGTTTTTGCAGTGTTGCTCTCCTGTGAGGGAGAAAAAAACTCAGTACTTCACATTTGTATGTGAATACTTAAGGAATGCATTCCGTTACACTCCACCACTTTGTTATTTTGCAAATGAAATGAACAAAATGTATTGCTAGAATATTAACAAATAGTTGCTAACTACAGCTGCTTCTGAAGGAATCGGATCGGTCTAGCCTACAGGACTGTTCTTGTTGCCTAGCAACCGTGACAGCTGCCGTTGACGAGTGGCAGTAACGTTTGTAAGTGAACTTTTTAAATTCAACTGCATAAAACTAATCAGTTTAAATATGTTCACCATGGTCCATTTATGTACATAATAATGAATAATAGATTAAACTACATAAAATCGCATTTTGGTAAGATATCAACATTTAACCGCTTTATATTTAGTTTTTTTTTACAAAATTACAATATCCTTAGTTGAAACCCAATATTTACATTTAAAGTGAAATTCGGTCATTGAAAGTCAACAATTCAGGCTCCATAGTTATTTTCAATTACATTAACAAATAAAATCTCCATCTCCATCCAACACTGCGGCGATCGGGAACACCTGGTGGCGCAATCAGGAAATCCTGCGGAGGCTAGACTCCGAATTGGGACACAGCTATTGTGTGTATAATGGCATCCAAAGAGTACACTTTTTGTCTCATCTGACCAGACTATATTCTCCCAGTATTTCACAGGCTTGTCTACATGTTGTGCAGAAAATTTTAAACGAGCTTCAACATGCTTTTTCTTCAGAAATACAGCCTTGCGTGGTGAGTGTGCATACAGGCCATGGCATTTGAGTGCATTACTTACTTATTGATCTTATTATTTTCTTTGAAACAATTGTACATACTAATTCCAGGTCTTTCTGACGCTCTCCACAAGTGATCCTTGGCTCTTGGACAACTCTTCTGATAATTCTTTTCACTCCACTGTCAGAAATATTGTGAGGAGCACATGGTCGTGGCCGGTTTATGGTGAAATGATGTTCTTTCTACTTCCGGATTATGGCCCCAACAGTCCTAACTGGAACATTCGGCAGCATAGTTTATTTGTATAGTGCTTTTCACAATACAAATTGTTACAAAGCAACTTTACAGAAAATTAAGTTTCTACAATATATTTAGTTGTAGCTTATCAGTGGTAACTGTCAGTGAATGTACATATGGCAGAAATGTACGGAAAAATCAATTAAAGACGTAATCAAACAGATCATGAACACTATTAACAGCAATTTTTATATGATGCAATCAAACTTATAGTAAAATTTGATAGTTCTGTATGTTGTTTCAGGGTTGGCATTATCTGAGGCCCTCTGAGGGGTTGGCGTCATCTCTTCTCAGTGTTTCGGAATCCAACTGACGCTTGTGTAATCCTAGCTTTGGCAAAAACAGAGAAACAAATAGAGACATAATTAGCGTAGCTGCTGTTCCAACCAAGCCAAATTGATTTGTTTAATCCAAATTAAAGAATAATAATGTGCCTTTGATCAGATATAACTGCAGTACAAGATTATGAGATGCATTATTTGAATGAGAGTTTGTCTGATGTAGCGTCTGGACCAATCAAACACACAATTTTTTTAGTTATATGTAGCCGGGGAGGTGGCTAGTAGTAGAGGGCGTGGCCATGCAGGTGGGTTGAGTTTTTAAGTGGGCATCGGAAGGGAGGCCTAGAGACTGGGTCCGGTCTTTTTGTGTGGAAGCGCGCTGTTTGGTAGCACTTCCCTGTTTGTTTGTGCACGGACATGGTCTGGGTGAGCAGACACAAACATTGTGCTGTCCTCTGTATGTGTAGTACCTCTGTGCTTGATTGTGCACATGGTCCGGGTGAGCAGGTAGGCTAAACGAGCATTGGTTGTTTTGTTAACAAAGCCTTGTTTCATTGAAGTAGGATATTATGTTTTTAATGTAGATGTAAACATCGGGGATTTGTTTGCTGTTGGTCATGCTCATTCTTCTTTGATCTGGAAAACCTTTGGAAAATAGTTCGAGATTGACGGCGGTGTTGCAGGTAATTGCAGAGGTTTTTATATAGGAGTTGTAAGCGTTTTGCTTTTATTATTTTAATGAAATTAAAATAAAAATTAACAATTGGAGTCATTTTTCCTTGAATGTTGTTAATTGTGTTTTGTGTTTGGTTATTTGTTTTTTTGTATTAGGTTTAGTTGATCGCTGTTCCTCCAGTGTTTGTTATGTTGTATTTCCTCAGCTAGCCGGTCCTTGTATGTGCGCGCTGTATGCTTCCAGCGCAATTAAGATTTGATGATTGTTGTGAATCGGACTGGCTAGCAGAGTGTTTTATTTTCTTTCTTGTTTGTTTGTTTTTCTTATTTGTACATCTCCCTCAGCCTCGTGTGGCCAGCCAACCTTTGTACCCTTTATACATGTTGATACTTTGAAACACCTGCATTATTTATTTGCATGAGGGTTATGTTTGCAGTGATATTAACCGTTGATTTGGAGTACTACTTTTGAGTGAGGTGTGTCTTACATGTAGTAGGAATTGAAGGGTGTTTATGTAATTTCCTTTTTTTCTTTTTGGATTAATTTGTGCAGAGAAGCTTGGATTGTATTGAGGTTTATGGAGGGTTGGCTGGCTATTAATATCCTTTTTTTTAGGGGGAAATTTATTTCTGTTATATGATGTATTTTGTTTGTGTTTATTTCGTTATATTGGTTCATTTGTATGAATAAATGTTTTTTTGTTATGTAAGTTTATGATTACTAGTTTTTTGGGGTCACCCTTGCTTGAAGAAGGAGTAACAATTTGGCGTAGTCGGCAGGGTGACCAAATTTTTTTTTAGGGAGGAACAGCGATCGGCTTGTACGACGGTTGCTTTTGGCAACATTGGACTGGTTTGCTGCAGTTATGGTGGAGGAGCTGCAGCAACTATGGGAGCAGTTGGAGCAACTGCGAATGGAAAATGAAAGATTAAGAGGACAGCCCCAAGTTGGAGGTACAGCAAATGTTGTATCAAGTTCAGCCCCCGAAGGTAATGGACAGCGGCGTGAACAGGCGATATATTTGCCTAGAGAGAGAAAATGTTTGAAATTCTCTGGTAAAGTGTTCTCGGGCTCCCCTTCCTTGGAGGACTGGATTGAAGAGGTGGAGAGCTGTATTAGGGGGAGACACATGTCTGAGTTAGATAAAGCCATGTTTGTTTATGATCATCTTGAGGGGGAGGCTCGGACTGAAATTAAGTTTAGGTCTGGGGAAGTTAAAGAGAATTCCACTGAGATATTTGCAGTTTTGCGTGAATTTTTTTGTTCTTCTCCTTCCTATGTGACCTTGCAACAGCAGTTTTTTGATAGAAAACAGAAGGAGGGAGAATCATTACAAGAGTTTTCTCATGCATTGATGGATCTCATGGATAAGGTATGAAAAGCTAACCCTAATGTTGTGTCTGACTACCAGGTGGTTCTGCGAGATCAATTTTGTGAAAATGTTCAGGACCATACTCTTCGAAGAGAACTAAAGAGGTTGGTGAGGCAGGATTCTTCCTTGACCTACGCAAAGAGACAATGCGCTGGGTGGAGGAGGGACAGCCTCAAAGAAATTGAGCAAGTAAATTAGTTCCTCACTCATTTGAAACTCAAGTTGTTTCTACCTGTGAAGAGAATCGGGTGGTTAGCTCTGAATTTGTAGAATTGAAAGATATGGTCCTAAGACAGCAAGCACAATTGGATTTGATTTTTCAAACTTTGAGTACTTCAGAAGGGGTTGTAGGTAATGCCTAATTGAGTTTCCAGAAGTAGATTTCGCAGAGCACCTGATGGCCAACCCATATGTATTAAATGTAATAAAGCTGGTCATATTGCAAGATATTGCACTACCAATATGCAAACTAGGTTCTTGTCTGCATCTGGCTCTAGTGGTGGGGCAGTCGTTGAGTCAGTCTCAAAGCCTTTTCTAGTTTGGTAGGCTCTTGTCCAACATTGAATGTTAAGATGGGAACTGTTGATGTGTTGTGCTTACTAGATACAGGCTCTATGGTTACCACTTTAACAGAGTTATTTTAACTGTTATTTCTCTGATTTAAGTAAAGGGGGTCTTCATGACTGTGCATGGTTGGCGTTGAAAGTTGCAAATGGGATGGATATTCCATGTGTGGGGTATGTAGAACTTGGGGTCACATTACCTAGGAAAGGGATTTTGATAGTAAAGGATGCCTGTTCTGCTACTATGTATGATCAGAAGGAGAAAATTCCAGCTGTGTTGGGTATGAATATTATTCGAGAGTGTTATGTCAACTTATTTAATGAACATGGTGCTGAGCTTTTTCAGATTCCCCAAATACGATCAGCTACCCCAGCATGGAAACAGGCACTCCGCTGTTGTCAAAAAATTGAAGCGGTTTCAAGTTCTTCTTCGGTATTTAAGGTGAGAGTGCAGGGTAAAACTCCTGTTCGTGTTGCTGCAGGTACCATGACTATGGTTCCTGTTACCTGTCCCCAAGTTTCAGGTGCAGTGATAGAATTTCTTTTAGAACCGCTGGGGCCAGAGGAAAATGCCCTTTTTGTCTAGTTGCAACATTGACTTTCCATCTTTTGAAGGACTTTCTGAACAGGAAGTGGAACAGGCAAAGCAGTTACTTAATAAATATCAGGTCATTTTTTCTACTACTGAGGGCGATATAGGGTGTACAGCTTTGATTATCCATGAGATTCCACTAGTGGATGATAAACCAGTTCGACAACCATATAGACGAATTCCTCCTTTTCAATATGAGTCCGTAAGGTCTCATATCCAACAGCTTTTGAATAGTAAGGTGATAAGGGAGAGCAGTAGTCCTTATTCATCCCCAATTGTCCTGGTGCAGAAGAAGGATAGAACAATTAGGATGTGTGTTGACTATCGTCAATTAAATGCGAAAACCAGAAAGGACGCTTCTCCGCTGCCGCGAATTGAAAAGTCTTTGAATGCTCTTACTGGGGCAAGGTGGTTTTCCACTTTAGATTTAACAAGTGGGTACAATCAGGTTGAGGTAGCTGAGGTAGATAAGGTGAAGACAGCTTTCTGTACTCTATTTGGGCTGTTTGAATTCAATTGTATGCTCTTTGGGCTGTGTAATGCACCAGGAACATTCCAAAGACTCATGGAACGGCTGTTTGGGGATAGGGGGTTCTCTTCTTTGCTTTTGTATCTAGATGATATAATTGTGTTTTCCTCTTCTGTACAGGAACATTTGTTACGCTTGGAGGATGTCTTTAACGATTGCAGCAGGAAGGTCTTAAGATTAAACCGAGTAAATGCAGTTTTTTTCAGAAGCAGGTAAAGTATTTAGGGCATCTGGTATGCGAGCAGGGTGTTGCCACTGACCCTGATAAAGTGGCGGCAGTAAAAGAATGGAGTCACCCATTACATCATTACAGACAGAGCGAAATATGGAAAACTACAGCTCCATGAAATTGGAGTGTTTGGCCCTGAAATGGGCTGTATGTGATAAGTTTAGGGAATATTTGTTGGGGAATAATTTTGTTGTTTACACCGACAATAATCCTCTGTCACTTGCAGACCTCAAAGTTGGGCGCTTTGGAGCAGCAGTGGTTATCACAGCTGGCCTCTTTTAATTTTGTGATCAAGTACCGACCAGGAAGGGTAAATCAAAATGCAGATGCGTTGTCTCGGCAGGCCATGAATGATGTGTTGCCAGGAGCAGGAAACTTCAAAGGGAGGTGTTCAGTTTGCATGACAGTCACTGGCTTCAAGGTAAAGATCGAACGGCAGAATTAGTGAAGCGTCGTTGTTTTTGGCCAGGGATGATGAGAGATGTGGAATGGTGGTGTAAGGAATGTCAGCGGTGTATTCTCGCTAAAGCAGTCCAACCGAAGGTGAGGTCTTTTATGGGAACGTTACAAGCATCCCGGCCTCACAAAATTTTGGCTATTGATTTTACCTTGTTAGAGCCAGCAAGTGATGTGGAGGAGAATGTTTTGGTGCTCACTGATGTTTTTTTCCAAGTTTATGCAAGCTATCCCGACTCGGGATCAGCGAGCAGGCACTGTGGCAGAGGCTTTGGTTCGGCATTGGTTTCATTTGTTTGGGGTCCCATGTCGTCTACATTCAGACCAAGGGCGAAATTTTGAAAGTAACCTTATTGGTCAGTTATGTAAGGGTTATGGTGTACAGAAGAGTCGCACAACCCCGTACCATCCGCAGGGTAATGGGCAGTGTGAACGTTTTAATCGGACTCTCCATGACCTGTTGCGGACTTTGCCCCCGGAGAAAAAGAAGCGGTGGCCTCAACATCTGCCACAGCTTGTCTATGCTTATAATACCACAGTGCATTATTCTACTGGTATGAGCCCACATTTCTTAATGCTTGGATGTGAACCCAAATTGCCGGTTGATTTCTTGTTAAACAATCAGTTGGAAGAGACTGCAGAGACGCCTGAACAGTGGATTATCGAGGCTTCAGGCAGCATATAGTGAGGTACAGGAGAGGCTGAAAGAAAAGGTTGCTCGTCGCAANCATGACAAATCTAAACATTATCGTGAATGTGTGTGGAAACAACGTGAGTGTACGGAAATGTATGTGCCTGTGCATAAATACAATGTGCGATCAGTGCGTCAAGAGCCCTCATACACGCATTTATTATAACAGACTCACGCGTGCTTACTGTACAACTCCTGCACGCCACCGCAATCGTCTTTACCTTGACTGCAGTCTACATCCATCAAAACTTTTACATCTAGTCGAGAACAACGTATTTTGCATCTCATCTGGCCAGTACAGCGGTGGGATGGGTTGACAATCCGTTCAGTCTGTACTTCACACAGTGTGACGTGTGAGGGCTCGCTCTCTTCAGAGACAATCACAGAATATGACAGAGCTCTTGTTTTAAAGCGAAATACACTGGAATGAATAATTCACTGAAATCGCAATGCGAGTCTCTGTTCTCTCTGTAATCTTTGATGTAATCAGCCTGGTTTCCTTTAAATTAGCGCTGTTTTGGACGGATTGTTTGAATGCAATCGCTTACTGGATCATTGGACTGAAAACATTCCCAGAGTTTAGCGACTTAAAATGATCTGATCGCAAGCAGAAAAGCAACATTGGGTTAAAGGGTTAGAATAGAAAATGTGCTTCAGTAATTTTGCATTAATTGCGTTAAATAATTTTTATGTGTTAAGGATTGTAAAATTAATCGCATGCGTTAACGCGTTAACGATGACAGCCCTTATCTGTCTATTAGATGAGATATGGATATATATATAAAGCAAAAAAAATTCTGATGGAAGTGGTCAAAACATCCCAGCTGTATTGCAACTCATCAAAGCAGTCAATCCAACACAGTGTCACTTGAAATGTGTCCATTTCGAATCGTTGTTACCATAGGCGAGACACTTGAAGAAAAAATAAACGATCAGTTGTGGGACTATATTCTGTCATAAATCGCATACCATTCATTGCTGAACTTTCAACCGTCCGCTAATGGAAATGAAATTAAATTACTGGTTGATATGTCCCGATCTCAATAAAGTTTACACACGTTTTTGGTCCGTGAATTAGATCTCGCTCGGTACGCGCGCTGTCTGTGGAGGTTTGGCTAGGACCGGTTCCAGAATTAAATCAACACATTTTATGTTCCGTCCATTGCCAATCACTGCTATTTTGAGAGTGAATCCTGCATAAATATGCGGATGTCATTCCCGAAACTTTGCAGAGTGTAGCCTGTGTCCGAAAAACGAAAGTTTCATACAAATTCTGAATGGATTATAGGCCTACCCTAGAAAGTGTGCAAAGCGCGCTCCCTTTATCACTAAAAAGTGTCACTCATCATCGTGATCTGACAAAGTTCCGTTATAATCAATGAAGCACTCTAAACTACGCACTGAATCTCTTATTTACATTGTGTCTGCACTTAGTCATGAGATGATTCAAGAGCGTGCAAAACAGCACTTAAAAACGGCGGCGCTTTCAGCGGTGAGTGAATTCAAAACAAAACGTTTCTGATTGGCCATTGCCAGGGATTCCATGACTAACAATTTGGTTAATTATATATATTAGGGCTGGTAATTTAACGCATTAATTCGATTAATTAATTACGGTGAAAAATAATGCATTAAAATGATTAACGCAATTTACCCGCACCTTTCCCCACCCCAGACCTATTGAGTCATATGACATTTTCATACAGTTTGTTAATGATAATATAGGCGGGGTCAACAACTCACTGTGTGATGGAGCCTAAAGAACGTATTTAGAATGTCCCTAAATTTCAAGATATGGGGCAAAATACGAGTAATAGGCTAAGTGCAATATCACACGAAATGTGATACTGATCTTATTCAACAGTTCAGTAAGTAAGAAGTTAATAATGTGTTATTTTAGACACAATGTTGTTTGTTTTGCTCAATTTTGCCAACGAAAAAATATAAAGACAAAGCAGAACGTTTTGTCTCCGAGCACCACCCCCGTTTGCATTCAACACCATCATTTATATCTTAATGCATGTTTTTGATGAATTGGTTGAACCATTTTTGGCACGTTCTGACCCACTTGTCCTAGGCCGCGTGGTTTGAGCGGCGCTGCACAGATCGATTGGTGATGACTCAGTACCCCACCCGCTAGAGCGATTCAAAAGCATACGTATCCGTCTGCTCTCTATGCTCTTGCGGTATTGAGTCCACAGACCGATCGTCTGAGGGGCTGTCCCTTCAAGTCGAACAAGCCCAATGGATTCAATGGACCATTCTAAATAACCATTTACTTCCTAAGGAATCCCAGTTGAAATGATGAATAAATGCCTCAATGACCTTAATCCATTAGACTTTACACCACCACCACTGGCAGTTTGTTGGTTTATTATTTATAGTATCATTTCATAAAGAAATAGTTTCATATTTCCATTATTACTACGAAAATAGATAAAATAAATTATTAAAAGGTAAGTTCACCAGCCACCCCAAAAATGAAACCATGTGTCTCATTTTGTACTCACCCCATTGTCCAAAAGAGTATATGTAATAAATTTAGTATAATCATACAAAATATTTCTTGCTAAAGCTATTTTTTGTAATGTTTGTTTGATGCTTTATACAACAATGACTTTAAATTATCTTTTTGGAGTAATTTATCAGGCAATTTTAATTAGATTAATTAATCGCCACATCATGTAATAAATTAGAATAAAAAATTTAATCGCTTACCAGCCCTAATATAGATATATAATCATATATATTACATAATATATATATATCTGGACTGGTCCGAGCAACACCAATTTTTTTAAAATTTTTTTTGAAAATCCTTAAAAAAATCAAAAATTGTGTATTCGTACCAGTCCAAGATTTATTGACCTTTTTGTCACTTTTCACAAACCGGAATACCCCAAAAAAATAGAGTGATTCAGAGTTTCAAATTGTTGCCATATAAACAAATTAACAAAGGTCCCCTACGCTTCGCTTTTGACCCACTATGAATTATAAAACTTTATGAGAAAAACTGGCGTTTTTTTATTACTTTGATTTAATTTATTTTTTTAATACAAAATCGAGACAATCCATAATGATTATAGAATATAAATATCCCAAATGACAGAAAAAACTAAATCACCACACATACAACCATGGTACATACACTCCCATAGAACACATTATAATTAGTTTCACATGTTTCTGCTGGGATATGACGTTCATTTTTTTTTTCCATGTTTTTACTTAACATATTACATTTGAAGTGATGTGGTAGACCAATGGTTTATAATCATATTTATATTTTTTTAAAATCTTATACTTATTCTATTTAGGAAATTGTATGAATAACCTATGTTTAGGTTAATAATGCATTACAATTTACCTTTTGTTTTTCTTTTTTTTTTACAAAATATAGATTTTGTAAGTGCTTCAAACTATAAATATCTATATATATAGTATATATTTAGATATATATATCTATATTATATTATCTTATTGAATCCATAAACACCAAACGGAAGCTCAGGATTATCTATCTCTCATTTGTCACTTATTTTGCTCAAGTTAAAAATCTCCTAGATCCCGATAGGCCCCCTCTAGTTGGTGTAAACCATAAAATGCATTTTAGGTATTTTTCCCCACCATATGGCATCAGAGCACTCAGACTCAATCAAGGCCATCTGTTTGTTTTTTGATGAAACAGCAATGAATTTGTTTAGGTTTTTTATTTTTTTTTTTGGGTAACAATGTAACAAAAACTATGCTTATTTTTGCGTAGTTTTCTAAAAATAATCCCGAATAAAAGGTAAATATACTAAAAATCACCAGAAATAATAGAAAAACCTCATAAATAATTTAGAAAAAAAAAAAAAAAAAAAAAATTGTCACATAGATTTCTGGACCAAAAAAAAATGTGTTTTAATTTTTTGCCTTACGGTCATTTTGACCCATTAGGGCACTTTAGTTATAAGTGTCAGGGATATATATATATATACAGTGGGTACGGAAAGTAGTCAGACCCCCTTAAATTTTTCACTCTGTTGTATTGCAGCCATTTGCTAAAATCATTCAAGTTAAGTTTTTTTTCCTCAAGTAAGTACACCACATGCAGCAACCCAATATTGACAGAACAAAACAGAAGTGTTGACAGATTTTTGCAGATTTATTAAAAAAGAAAAACTTAAATATTACATGGTCCTAAGTATTCAGACTTTTTTTTGCTGTGACACTCATATATTTAACTAAGGTGCTGTCAATTTCTTCTGATCATCCTTGAGATGGTTCTACACCTTCATTTGAGTCCCGCTGTGTTTGATTATACTGCTTGGACTTGATAGGACAGCCACACACCTGTCTATATAAGACCTTACATCTCACAGTGCATGTCAGAGCAAATGATAATCATGAGGTCAAAAGAACTGCCTGAAGAACTCAGAGACAGAATTGTGGCAAGGCACAGATCTGCCCAAGGTTACAAAAAAAAATTCTGCTCCACTTGAGGTTTCCTAAGAGCACAGTGGCCTCCATAAACCCTAAATGGAGGACATTTGGGACGACCAGAACCCTTCCAAGAGCTGGCCGTCCGGCCAAACTGAGCTATCGGGGAGAAGATCCTTGGTGAGAGAGGTAAAGAAGACCCCAAAGATCACTGTGGCTGAGCTCCAGAGAGATGCAGTCGGGAGATGGGAGAAGTTGTAGAAAGTCAACCATCACTGCAGCCCTCCACGAGTCGGGGCTTTATGGCAGAGTGGCCAAACGGAAGCCTCTCCTCAGTGCAAGAAACATGAAAGCCCGCATGGACTTTGCTAAAAAAACCCCTGAAGGAATCCAAGATGGTGAGAAATAAGATTATCTGGTTTGATGAGACCAAGATAGAACTTTTTTTTTAATTCTAAGCGGTATGTGTGGAGAAACCAGGCACTGCTCATCACCTGTCCAATATAGTTCCAACAGTGAAGCATGGTGGTGTCAGCATCATGCTGTGGGGGTGTTTTTTCAGCTGCAGGGACAGGACGAATGGTTGCAATCGAGGGAAAGATGAATTCTGTCAAGTACAGGGATATCTGGATGAAAACCTTCTCCAGAGTGCTCAGGGCCTCAGACTGGGCCAAAGGTTTACCTTCCAACAAGACAATTACCCTAAGCACACAGCTAAAATAACGAAGGAGTGGTTTCACAACAACTCTGTGACTGTTCTTTTATGGCCCAGCCAGAGCCCTGACTTAACCCAATTGAGCATCTCTGGAGAGACCGAAAAATGGCTGTCCACCAACGTTTACATCCACCTGACAGAACTGGAGAGGATCTGCACGGAGGAATGGCAGACGATCCCCAAATCCAGGTATGAAAAACCTGTTGCATCTTTCCCGAAAAGACTCATGGCTGTATTAGATCAAAAGTGCTTCTACTAAATACTGAGCAAAGAATCTGAATACTTAGGACCATGTGATATTTCATTTTTTTTTTTAATAAATCTGTAAAAATGTCAACAATTCTGTGTTTTTTTTCTGTCAATATGGGGTTCTTTGTGTACATTAATGAGGAAAAAAAAATTAACTTTAAATGATTTTAGCAAATGGCTACAATATAACAAATAGTGAAAAATTTAAAGGGGTCTGAATATTTTCCGTACCCACTGTATATACAAATAGATATATATATTATTATATATAATATATATACAGTGGTGTTAAAAAGTGTTGGCCCCCTTCCTGATTTTTCTTTTTTTTTTTGCATGTTTGTCACAATTTAATGTTTCAGATCATCTAACAAATTTAAATATTACACAAAGATAATGCAATAAATACAAAATTCCGTTTTTAAATGATGATTTCATTTATTAAATGAAAAAAGCTGTCCAAACCTACCTGGCCCTACGTGAAATCATGAAAGAATTGAAATTAACCACTTTATTTTAGAAAGCTGAGTTAAATTTCTCTAGCCACACCCAGGCCTGTTTACTGCCAAACCTGTTGAATCAAGAAATCACTTAAATGGAACCTGTCTGACAATGTGAAGCATGCTTAAAGAGCAACACATTATGTTGTGATCTAAAGAAATTCAAGAACAGATTAGAATCAAAATAGTTGACATGTATCAGTCTGTAAAGGGTTATGAAGCCATTTCTAAGGTTTTGGGACTCCAGCGAACCACGGTCAGAGCCATTATCCACAAATTGAGAAAACTTGGAACAATGGTGAACCTTCCCAGGAGTTGCCGGCCAACCACAATTACTCCAAGAGCACAACGACTACTCATCCAAGAGGTCATAAAAGAACCCAGAACACCATCTAAAGAACTGCAGGCCTCACTTGCTTCAGTTAAGGTCAGTGTTCATGATTCAACCATAAGAAAGAGACTGGGCAAAAACTGCATCCATGGTAGAGTTCCAAGGCAAAAGCCATTGCTGACCAAGAAGAACACAAAGGCTCGTCTCACATTGCCAAAAAATATCTTGATTATCCCCAAGACTTTTGGGCAAATATTCTGTGCACTGATGAGACAAAATAACGTTTTGGAAGGTGTGTGTCCCGCTACATCTGGCGTAAAACCAACACAGCATTTCATAAAAAGAACATCATACCAACAATCAAACATTGTGGTGGTAGTGTGATGATCTGGGGCTGCTTTGCAGCTTCAGGACCTGGACATTTTGCCATAATTGACGGAACCATGAATTCTGCAGTCTATCAGTAAATCCTGAAGGAGAATGTCCGGTCATCTGTTTGTGACCTCAAGCTGAAGCGATCTTGGGTTCTGCAGCAGGACAATGATTTAAAACACACCAGCAAGTCCACCTCTGCATGGCTCAAGAAAAACTAAATTAAGGTTTTGGAGTGGCCAAATCAAAGTCCGGACTTAAATCCGATTGAGATGCTTAAACAGTCCATTCATGCTCAAAAACCTTCTAATGTGGCTGAATGAAAACAATTCTGTAATGAAGAGTGGGCCAAAATTCCTCCACAAGCGATGGAAGACTCATTGCCAGTTATCGCCAACACTTGATTGCAGTTGTTGCTGCAAAGTATGGCACAACCAGTTATTAGATTTAGGCAATTACTTTTTCACGTAGGGCCAGGCATGTTTGGACAGCTTTTTTCCCTTAATAATATAAATAATAATTTAAAAACTGCATTTTGTATTTACTTTCATTATCTTTGTGTAATATTAAAATTTGTTTGAATCTTTTAAGTGTGACAAATATGCCAAAAAAATAAAAATAAAAAAAACAGGAAGGGGGCAAAAACTTTTTTCACACCACTGTATATATATATACAGGTGCATCTCAATAGTTTAGAATGTCGTGGAAAAGTTCATTTTATTTCAGTAATTCAACTGAAATTGTGAAACTCGTGTATTAAATTCAATGCACATAGACTGAAGTTGTTTAAGTCTTTGGTTATTTTAATTGGGATGAGTTTGGCTCACATTTGTAACAAACCCACCAATTCACTATCTCACCAAATTAGAACATGGTGACATGCCAATCATCTAATCAACTCAATGGTGTTTTTGAGCTATGATTGATTGAATGTATTTTTAGTCCAGTGCCTGCATATTAGATTAGTATTGACCAAGTTCAGAGGTTGTCATATGTGGATCAACTTACTATGTTTTGTGTATTTTCAACAGTTTCAATATAAAAAAATAACTTTTATATTGATTCAATTGATTTATTGCATTTTGGAAAAAAAAAAATGTGTCATGGATTTATTGCATTTTGGGGGAAAAAATAATAAAATTTTAATAATCAAAATCTGGATTTGAATTTTTATGTTATTATAGCCTATAGTGAAAGTTTTTAAACAGAAAATAGTGGTTTTCATCTTTCCACTTTCTTGGTAAAGAAAACACATTTTGCCTCAAATTAACTAAATGGATTTATACGGTTTTTGGAACCAATACCTTCATAGTATATATATATATATATATATATATATATATATATATATATAGATATAATCTATATAGAGAAGTATATATACTTTGCTTCGATATTGTTATTTCCTGATATTATCACTTTAACATAGTACCTCCACAGTTTTTTTTTTTTTATTGTTCAGCAAAAGTCAAAAGCGGGACTGACATAGATATAATGACTTGTTTGTTTGAGTCCTGTAGTCTGTTCATCTAAATGTCTAACTATCCTTTAGCGATAAAAAAAAAGAAAAAAAGGTTTTGTAGCTCAGCATCTCAAATTAAGCATTGAAATGTACTGTAAATGTCTATTATAAACTTGTTTGGTTTGTTTTGTTTTTCATCTAACAACCCACAATGAAAACACCTAAATAATTTTACCATGTCTTAATGCAGATTAGAAAAAGAAATGATAAAAGGATGGGAAGGTGACATCATGATTTCCAGAGATGCCCACTTAGCACCTCCTGTTCTTTAAAGCAACACCCCACACAGCTGTCATCATAAATTAGCAGGCAGAATGGGTGAGTGGGTCAGAAAGAGAGAGATGTGGATCACTGTAAACATCTGCCTGTATCTGTCTTTTAAATGCATCTCTGCAGCTTCAATCCACAGATCAAGTACTTGTCAGCTCCAGGGACGCTTCAAGTTAAATGGAATGTACCGTGATGGAGATGTTATACTTGGAGGCCTGTTTGAGGTTCATTTTTTCACTGTGTTCCCAGAGCTGAGCTTCAGAACTGAGCCAGAACCACCATACTGTGAAAAGTGAGTCTGGAGCCAGAACGCCTTCTCAACTATAAAAGATGATAGAGACATAGATTTAAAAAAAAACAATAAATAAAAAATGACAGAAATATGACCATTTTTGTTGAATGATATGCAATGTGATACTATCTTGACCAAAAAAGAAAAATCTATATTGAAACCTCTTTATATTTAAACAATTGTGTACCATAGGAGGATTCCGTTATTGCTGAATGATCGCATTCATATTTGGAATATATTAATGCTTATTTTGTATGTATTATCTTTTCTGTATCATGTTATAAACTTTGTTTAATATTTTTTTTTTTGCTTAGACTTGATATGGAAAGCTTCCAGCAGGCACAGACCATGGTTTTTGCTATAGATGAGATCAATAAGAATCCAAATCTGCTGCCTAATGTCACTCTTGGTTACCATCTTTATGACAACTGTGTGATGCTAGGAATGGCATTCCGTGCTGCCATATCCCTAGTTAGTGGAACAGAAGAGAGATTTTCCAACCTCAACTGCACTGGCCCTCCTCCAGTGATTGGGATTGTGGGTGATCCAGGTTCAACTCCATCCATTGCAATTTCCAGTGTTCTGGGGCTGTTTCGAGTACCTATAGTAAGATGGGATGAAAAAAGTAAAAATGCCCTATATGCATATTTTTTGTGCTGTTCAATTTCATTTATGTTCTTTTTAGTTATGTATATCCTGAATCAATTTCTTCCAGCACTTTTTTTTTCTAATCTCCACGAGTATGTAGATCATAATTCCATTTCTCTGTCTCATGCCTTCTCTCTCTACATCTTCCCTAATTAGGTTAGTCACTATGCCACCTGCTCCTGTTTGAGTGACAGGAAAAAGTACCCCTCTTTCTTTAGAACAATCCCCAGTGATGCCTTCCAGGTGCGGGCTATGGTTCAGATCTTAAGGCATTTTGGATGGACATGGGTTGGACTCCTCTACAGTGATGACGACTACGGCATCTATGCTTCTGTTTCCTTTAAGCAGGAAATGCAGCTGTTCGGAGGTTGTGTTGCTTTTTCTGAAATCCTGCCCCATGATAACAACCACAAAGACATTCGGCGTATAATAGGAGTGATTCAGGCCTCTACAGCTAGAGTGGTGGTTGTTTTTTCTACTTCATCTTATCTGATGGCTTTGATGGATGAGGTGGTATTGCAAAACCTGACAGGCAGACAGTGGATTGCAAGTGAAGCATGGGCTACCTCACCTATCTTTCACACTTCACGTTTCCTGCCGTTTTTGGGGGGCACACTGGGCATTGCCATCAGACGTGGAGAGATCCAAGGACTTCAAGAGTTTTTGCTACGTCTTTGTCCCAGCAATGATCCAAGAAATAATATGTTGAAGATCTTCTGGGAAAACATGTTCAGGTGCAGTTATAAAACTGGGGGTATGGCGATAGATGAAGAGCAAGTGAAAAAGGTGTGTACAGGACAGGAGGATCTGATCATCACAAACACACCATACACTGATGTTTCAGGGCTGAGAGCAGCTTATAATGTCTATAAGGCAGTTTATGCCCTGGCACATGCACTTCATGACCTGATGCAGTGTGAGGAGGGAAGAGGACCATTTAGTGGGAACAGATGTGCTGACATAACCAACCTAAAACCCTGGCAGGTAAGGCCCGCAGGTATAGTGCAGATTCTATCCAGGCATATAGAAGAGCTAAATGTGGAAATATGTGCTCTACATAGATTCATATATCAGATATCTTAATTAAATTGATATTGTCCCAATTATATTATTGATATTTTAGTAATCAAAGAAGATACATTTATATGTGATAACATTTGAAAGCATAACAATTAAATTTTTAAGAAACAGTCATTCACAATTTTTATAGCATAATTTTAAAAATTAAAAGTAAAATATTTCAGTCATGTATGAAAAACAATGTATGAATGCATATCTGTCATGTTTGACTTTTAAATGTGTTTTGTCTACAAACTGTGCAGCTTGTTCACTACCTACAGAAAGTGAACTTCACCACAGGCTTTGGGGATCATGTGTCATTTGATAAGAATGGAGATGCTCTGGCTATTTATGATGTACTGAACTGGCAGCCAAACTCTGATGGATCAATACGGGTCAACACAGTTGGTGTAGTGAATGAAGGGGCAGGGAATGGGAAGGTGCTTTCACTGATGAGGATCGTTATACTGAACTTTCAGTTTAAAAAGTAATCTGTTCAGTAATTTAGTAAATTATTTATATATTATTATATATATATTTATATATTATATATATATATATATAAAATTGAAAGGCATGTTTACGTTCATTTTTAATCATAAGATTAACTACTACACATATAAGCATACACGATATCCTCTGGCTACTAAATACAACATATGTTGTCCTCTGACAGCCCCCATGGTCTGTGTGCAGTGAGAGCTGCCCCCCGGGCACCAGACAAGCCATGAGGAAGGGTCTTCCTGTCTGCTGTTTTGATTGCCTGCCATGCAGAGATGGAGATATTTCTAATACAACAGGTGAGTATAGTATTGTTGCAAATCTATTGAAACGGAATAACACTTGAAATAATTTCTTTAATAACTGTTTACTTTTTTAATAATTTGTTTTTTTTTAAACTTACAGATGCAATTGAGGTACTGCTTCCAGATGAGTTCTGGTTTCCAATCCAATAAGGCAGTGTGTCCCCAAAGAAGTAGAGTTTCTTTCCTATGAGGATCCTCTAGGCATCTCTCTGACTACTGCATCTCTGCTTGGCACTTGCATCTGCACTCTTGTAATGGTCATCTTTGCTCATCACCGTAACACTCCCATAGTACGAGCCAACAATTCAGAGCTTAGCTTTCTGCTGCTGTTGTCACTTAAACTGTGTTTCCTGTGTGTGCTGCTGTTCATTGGCCGGCCACAGTTGTGGACATGTCAGTTAAGACATGCTCTGTTTGGTATAAGCTTTGTCCTGTGCATCTCCAGCATCCTTGTTAAGACCATGGTGGTAATAGCTGTATTCAAGTCATCTCGGCCAGAAGGCAAAGATGCACAGTTCTGGTCCTAACAGCCCTCCAGGTTGTGATATGTGCAGTCTGGCTATCAACTGCCTCTCCAGCACCCTATAAAAATAACCTGTATATTCGCTCTATAATTGTCTATGAATGTGCTATAGGCTCAGTGGCTGGTTTTTCTATGCTGCTGGGATACATTGGACTGTTGGCAGCAGTAAGCTTCCTGTTAGCCTTTCTGGCGAGAAATCTACCAGATAATTTTAATGAAGCAAAGTTTATCACTTTTAGCATGTTGATCTTCTGTGCTGTGTGGATTTCATTTGTTCCAGCATATGTGAGCTCACCAGGGAAATATGCAGTGGCTGTGGAGATATTTGCAATCCTAGCTTCCAGTTTTGGATTACTGGTGGCCATATTTGCCCCTAAGTGCTACATCATCCTTTTACATCCAGAGAGAAACACTAAAAAAGCCATCATGGGAAGAGAACCCCAAAATAAATAGTTTTACATTATTGTGTACTCTAATCATTTTGGTGTTCACCACTGTAAACAAAGAAGTAAAACATGTAAATGCCTGTTGTTTTGTAGTATTACCATTATTATTATTATTAAAATATAAGTTATTCTTTCACTTGCTTTAAAATTACATCCTTTATACTTTTATCCTTGTAAAATTGTAATTCTTAAGTTTACAATTTGAACTGTCCATGATATATTGAGACTTTTTATTAAATCATATACAATGTATACATATATCTCCATGTTTATCAAATGTATTTACACTTGATTTAATAAATGATTGAGAAGAAGACTGATTAGACTTTTTTGAGAGAGAGAGAGAGAGAGAGATTAATAAGATTCTCATGTGATTTAATTAAAATGTGAAATTCCTATGAGAAATGCTTTGAACTATGCAAGATTACATTTACATTTACATTTAGTCATTTATCAGACGTTTTTATCCAAAGCGACTTACAAGTGAACGATAACAACATTACAGCATTAAATTAATTCATTCATTCATTCATTATGGCCAAAATGATATACCATAATCAGCTCCCAACAATGTAATGGGTATTGGGAAAGACCCTTTGCCATTTCATGAGGTTAAGGGACAGAAACCATTGCAGTAGAGCAGGGGTGTGCAGCTCTGGGGCCTGATGTATAAATGTTGCGTACGCACAAAATGGGCATGGAAATGTGTGTACGCAATTTTCCACGTACATATCGGGATTTATAAAAAATAAACTAGGCGTAAATATGTGCGCACCATACGGAAAGAGTGAGCGAAATAAAGAAGCCAACAGAATGATTTTAAAGTCTGTTTTACATTTGACATACACATTTAGATTAAATATGACACTCTGAATAATGAAGTTAAGCACTGAAATTTCATGAAATTATTATCCAGAAATTACAACATTTGTATATGAATTTAAACAGAAATATTTGCAGTGGATGTGCTGCTTTCGAACAATTTTCCTGTGGTGTGTGATTTAATGTTTTAATCACAGCGAGGATTGCTTAGCGACAATTCCGCTTTAAATTGTGTTCTAAATAGCAAAACTCATGTTCAGAGAAAATACTTTTGCACGAATAATTATCATTGATGTGAACTTGATTCGTCTGATGGCTTTGGAACACAGATGGTAACGACAGACATAAGGATGCACTCGTTGATCAAACAGTCGATTGGCTGGTTTGAATAGGTCCGATGACAGTAGAACTGTTCACAGGTGTCGCACACAGACAGTAGCCTAATGATAACCCCTTTCATGCTCTTCCCAATATTGTGACAAACACCATATTTAAAAGATAGAATTTGAAGGAAACTGTAAGATATGCGCGTTTTATTTTCAAAATGTTTTGTTATTGACGCGGTGAGTCAGACAGCTACACTGCAAAAAATATAAGGCCTATCTCTTTCCATAAAAATATAGGCTATAACATTCTAAAATATATGTTTACCTTTTAGGCAAATTGCATAAATTAGAATAGTGATGTCTCAAAACGCACTTATAGTCCGTATCTCATATTTTTCTAACATATTGTAGGCCACCCTTAACTGCGTTAAACATGGTGTCAAGTGGATGGAAATATGCATGGAAATCATATGCAGATGACATTATGCATATTAAAACTAGGCGTTGTAAGCTATGGAGCTAATATGGCTATTTCGGGGAGGAGACGGGGTGGAAATTCATGTACGCACAATCTTCCGCTGACTGGGTATTACAAACGGAATTTTGCGCAGGTTCTGGTGTACGCATGGCTTTATAAATCGGAACACTTTTGTACGTATGCAAAATCTAGCTTTTGTGAGTACGCACACATTTAGGATGAAATCTACGTAAAGTTTTATACATGAGGCCCCTGGTCTTTTGAGGTCCACCATCCTAAAGACGTAAAAAAAAAATTACAGGCAGTTGTATTTGATTAGGGTTTGAGCTCAACTCTGCTACTGTATTTTTATTTCTGCTGTATCAGCGTAAGAATTAGTGTTCAAGAAGAATTAAGGGGAACTGAGGAACTGTGCAGCCCTATGTGTAGAATGAATTTAGGACTGCTGTCAGGAGTGCTGATAGTGCTGATTAAACAGGAAATGGTCAAGCAGATAGTAAGATACAAGAGATAAGAATGAAAGAAAAATAACAAGTGAATCATTGACAAAAAGCTTGTTGTTTTCTCTATAAATATTGTGTATTTTAATTGTTTAACAAAGAGATTCTCTGCTTAGACGGTCCGTTTAATGGTTTACTTTGTTCAATTTGCACCATCAAAATTAACCAGGTAAAAATTAGCTTCAAACTTAATTTTCCAGGTTTTTTTTCTCTCTCAAAATACTTCACAAACGGATAATTGTCTCTCTGTTTAATTTTTGATTATACACGTTTAGGTAGCTGCATCTGAATAAGATTTCTGAACAAACATAAAACATGACTCATTATTCAAATTTTCCACTTTTTTTGTTTTGTGCTTGCGCTTGGTCCACTCCATTTAGTGGACTAGCCTACAGCCGGAGTGCTGCCGCTTTATATAGAATATGGTTCATTTGACCATGCAATAATTTATTGACTATGTCAGAACTCATTAACTATGACTGCGCGTTAACATTTACATTTAGTCATTTAGCAGACACTTTTATCCAAAGTGACTTACTAATGATGAAAATAGAAGCAATTAAAACCAACTAAAGAGCAATAATATGCAAGTGCTATGACAAGTCTTGTTTAGCAAGTTGTCATAGTCATATAAAATGCGTTATTTTTTATTTAGTACTGTCCTAAGATATTTTACATAAAATATGTTTACATATAGTCCCAAAAAAATAGACAAACAAATTGCTGAAATTATTAAAATATCCCCCTTCAAAAGTTTGGGAACCCTTGGTTCTTAATACTGTGTGTGGTTACTTGGATGATCTACGACTGTTTTTTTTTTTTGGTGATGGTTGTTCATGAGTCCCTTGTTTGTTCTGAACAGTTAAACTGAGCACTGTTCTTCAGAAAAATCCTCCATGTCCTGCAGATTCTTCAGTTCCCCTTCAGGAACTCGAGCTGTGTCTAAACGCTATGGGAACACCTTCAGCAGGACCATGCATTGAATCTTGAGGGGGCTGATTGTGCTTCTGCCCACTGCAAACGCTCCGCTCCCGCCGGGGATGCTTCGAGGAGTGTGTCTGTCCTTGTGATCTTGCGGTTCCAGTCCCGCTGCTGCTGAAGCATGGCAACGATTGAGATCGAGGGGATCGCACATGGATCTAGCGGAGGGCTTGGAGATGGGCTCACCCTTTCTCCACCTGCACTCCCTAGATCTAGCGCTCTCTCTCGGGGTTTGGAAGCCCGCACTGCGGTCTCTTCCCCCTTTGAGTTAGAGCTCGATGCTGCAGCTTTCTTTCTCCGAGGAGATTGATAATGTTTGCATATGAGCAGACTGTTTTGGATCACTCGTTCTCCCTGCCCTCACTAAATAAGGGGTGGGGATGCACGCGATTTATGTGTAGCCTGCTGGGCGGGAGCACCCCCAGCCGTGTTCCAGCTCCTTGTTCAGGGATCGTCATTTTTCACACTCCTTAGAATTTTGGAGTCAGAGTGGCGCTCCCGGGCCGAAGGCTTCTAGCAGAAGGTGGATCTGCGGACCATCATTCTCGCTGTATAGTCTTCGGCTAAAATGTCCTGACTCCTATTGCCCAGGGCCGGCCCCCTCTGGGGAAGAGTGGTGTTCACCTCATTATACGGTGCCCGTCTCTCCTCAGTGCCCTCAAGAGATCGGTCTGTCAACCCTGCCACTCCGTGCTTCAGGCACAGCGGTCTCCAGCGAGTGCCAACTCTCAGTGTCCGCCTGGAAACGTAGCGGTTCTGGGGGGCTCGCTACCTCGAAGGAGGTCTCTAGAGCAGCTAGTCTGGTCGTCCCCTGCTGGTCCTCTGCTTCAGGGCACCGGATTAGCAGTCACAAATACACCAGAGGCCAGTCTCGAGAGACTGGTTCCCTTAGTAGGTCACCTGGCGGTGTGGGAGCCCCTGCTAAACATGTCTCATTGGGTCCTGCCCCGAGCAGGGTCTGGTTCTATCAGTCTAAGTCTTCCTAGGAGATGATGGGTCTGAGGACCGTCACTTTCAATAGGAGACTTTTTTTTTTTTGTTTTCGGCCAAAAGAAAGCCCTGGTGCCCATCGCTCAGGACTTCTGAGGGCAGGCCCCTCTGGGGAAGAGCAGTGTACACCTCATTATAAGGTGCCTGTCTCTCCTCAGTGCCCTCATGAGATCAGTCTGCCAACCCTGCCGGTGTTCCAGGGCGCAGCGGTCTGTACAAATGTAGCGTATGATAGGCTTGCTACCTCTTTAAAGAATCTCTAGAGCAGCTAGTTCGGCGGTCCGCCACTTCAGGGCACAGAGCTAGCTGCTCTGATTACACCAGAGGTCAGTCTTGAGAGACTGATTCCCTTAGTAGACTATCTGGCAGCGTGGAAAATTCTGCCAAATGTGTCTCAATGGGTCCTGCTGACTGTAGAAAGAGGCTACAGAATCCTGATCGGTTCTCCTCTGCCTCGTTTCAATGGGGTCATTCCCACTCTGGTGGGTCCTGAGCAGGCTCTGGTAATAGAACAAGAAGTAAACACTCTCTTGAGGAAGGAGGCCATCGAGGTGGTCCCTCCTCTCGACAGAGAGTCTGGGTTCTACAGCTGGTACTTCATTGTTCCGAAGAAGGATGGAGGGTTGCGTCCCATTTTCGATCTGCGTCAATTAAACTGCTCAGTCGTGTGACTGAAGTTCAGGATGCTTACAATCAAGCAAGTCGTGTCTCAGATCAGGTCCGAAGACTGGTTTGTCATGATCGATCTAAAACATGCATATTTCCATATCTCCATCCTTCCTCAACACAGGAAGTTCCTGAGGTTTGCTTTTGGGGGCAAAGCTTACCAGTATCGGATTCTTCCCTTCGGCCTTGTACTCTCACCCCGCACTTTCACGAAGTGTGTGGACGCTGCTCTGGCTCCTCTGTGACTCCAGGCCATCCGCATACTCAACTACATCGACGATTGGTTGATATTAGCTCAATCAGAGCAGATGGCAGTTCGGAATCTATATGTCTTTCTCGCTTACATGCAAGAACTGGGGTTAAGACTAAACGCCAAGAAAAGTGTACTTTCTCCACTACAGAGGTCACGCGGCGATGCCTTTGTGCCTTAGACATGTGGAGGAAACCTTGGTCTTGTCTCATGGCCCCGTGCTGGGAGGCTCCTTGTTGCCGCGTATTCTAGGCGATGAACGCGTCCCCACTCGGCTGGGACGGTCATGCAGTGGCCACTCAGCCCTCGGTCGCCATCTCACGTGGCACATGAGTTGACTGGAGATGCTGGCCGTGATTCTAGCATTGAAACACTTTCTCCAGGGCCTAAGAGATCGCCATGTGTTGCTGCACACCGACAACACAGCGGTGGTCTCTTACATCAACCACCAGGGAGGTATGCATTCGCACCCCATTTACAGGCTGGCACACCAGATCCTTGTGTCGTCCCAGGGGAAACTTCACTTGCTGAGAGCAGTTCACATTCCTGGGCAATGTCTCAATATGGGAGCAGACATCCTGTCAAGGCAGAGGCCGAGGCCCAGGGAATGGAGGCTTCACTCTGAAGTAGATCTGGACATTTTTTGGCCAGGCTCAGGTGGACCTGTTTGCGACTCTGAACACACACTGTCAACTGGTTCCTCTCTGACTCATCCGCTCCTCTCGCTATGGTACAGATGTGGCAGAGGCTTCGTCTGTATGCCTTTCCCCCGATCGCTCTGCTCCCGGGAGTTCTGGAGAGAGTACGCCGGGATGGGGTCCGTCTACTGCTAGTGGCCCCGTTCTAGCCGGGCCAGGTATGGTTCTTGGACCTGGTGTCCCTTCTCGACGGCTCTACGTGGGAGATTCCCGTGAGGAGGGACCTCCTCTCAAAAGTGGGGGCCCCCCCCCCCCCCACCATAGTTCACCCCTGCCCGGAGCTATGGAAGTTGTTGGTGTGGCACCTGAGGGGACACAACTTGTAGTTTCCGGTCTCTCAACCGAGGTTGTTGAGACCATCCTCCAATCCAGAGCTCCCTCTATGAGGAAACTGTATACCTTGAAGTGGAAGCTTTTCACTTCTTGGTGCGGAGACCGCCAGCTCGACCCAGTTAACTGCCCAGTTGGTATATTGCTGGAGTTCCTGCAGGCCCGATTCTCCACAGGGTTGACCCACTCCACCTTGAAGGTCTACGTGGCGGGCATTGCAGCATACCATGCCCCACTCGGTGGCCAGTCAGTGGGCAGACACCCTTGGTTACACGTTTCATCCGCGGTGCGCTGAGGCTGAGGCCCCCGGCTAGAGAAGCTTATGCTAAGTGGTGGATCAGGATGCTATTCCATAGCCTTGAATCCTCTTAACTCTCCCCTCTCCTTTGGGGGTCAAGGCTCACTCCTCCAGAAGTTGGCTTTTGGGACGTTGCGGGATGTCCACCCCGCCTACTTTCCTAGGTTCCTACTTGTATTCTGCTCCAATCCTGGCTCCTTTTCTCTTGCCTTAGCTGTGCTCTTCCACACTAGGCAGGGATTTGTAAGTCTGGTGGCATGGGCATACTCATTCCCAAAGCGTTTCCGACGCAGCTCGAGTTCCTGAAGGGGAACGTCTCTAGGTTATGCATGGGGGTGGGGGGGACTTTTGAACAGGATGAAGATGTCCAAATTTTTCTTATTTTGTTGAACTATAGTTTCTTTCCCATTTAATACTGCCCTTGCCCTTCGGAAGCAACAGAAGATACTTGCATGTTTCCCGGAAGACAAATTAAGTACAATTTATCTTGATCTTCAAATTCAAAAAGTTTTTCCCAATCACTTTATTTAGCCTTCATTTAAACACTACGTTCGGATTTGTCAATCAGAATGAATTAATTCTGATGGAAGCAAAAAGTGTCCATGTAAACGTAGCTTTACACGATCCCCTTCAGCCAAGGGCCTGAGCTGCATACCCAAAGAACTTACCTGTTAAGGGCTGGGCTTGAGGAATCTTGAACCCAGGGCAGAGCTTGAAGACTTGGAATCAGAAACAAAGAAATTCCTTTAATTGGATATGGCCAAGCGTCTAGGGACGATATAACTAGACCCTGGCCTGTCACCCAGGGGCTACCATCTCAATACTATCTCAAGAGCTTGCTCAAAGGAACTGACGCAACAGATCCTTGGTAGCAAACACCCTGCTTAGGAAAGGTGCAAGCAAGTATACATCAGTAGAGTGGGGCCCAAGGTGAGAACCGGGGCCTGAATCAACTCAGAGAAAGGGTATGTGTGGCAGCGTGTAACCCTTACCATACAGGATTTTAGAAAGTGCGCAGGATGCTTAGCATGCACACTTACCACGATGTGGAGTTTAGAAAACTGCACAGAAGCTCAGCGTGTGCACTTACCAGAAACATGGATTTTAGAATCCCCATTGCTAAGGGGTTACCGAGGCAGAGACAGGCCTAGGAACCCCATGTGACTGTGACACGCTCAAGGGAGCAGTTACTTAGTTCAGCGGAAATCCTGCATGCTCAGAGTGCATTTGGACTGGAAATGGCATACTTCATAGAAAAACCCTCCAACCTGAAGGCGCGAATCACCCAACTATCAGAATGAGAGGGGGATACAGATGCTCGACTTGGGAGCATTGTGCTCATAAATGACCCTCTAACAACCTGGTATTGCTGTCTCACTGAGCTCCACAGAGCACAGAACTCGACCCTTAGGATGAGAGGGAAATTCAAATGCTCAGGAGGGAGCAGCGTGCTCATAGGTGACCCTCTAGAGTGAGGGGTGCACTGCTAAGCTCAACCTTCAGAGCAGCCTAACAGGGAGGCAGAAAGGCCTAACAACCTGGCGTGGCTGTTTAATGGAGCTCTAAGGAGTGGATAAATTGACTTACAGAATGAGAGGAGAACTCAACGCTCAGTTGGGTGTGACGTGCTTATAGGTGACCTTTTATGGTGAAGGGAGCAATGCTAGCTCAACCGAAAAGCGGCCCACCATGGATGCAGAAGGTGGCCCAACAACCTGGTGTGGCTGCTAACCGGAGCTCCAGAGAGCAGAAGCTCAACTCTCCAAATGGGAGAAGAACTCAGACACTCAGTTTGGGAGCAGTGTGCTCACAAGTGACCCTCCAGAATCAGGGGAGCACTGCTAAGATCAACCAAAAGAGCAGCCTAACAGGGAGGCAGAGAGAGTCCTAACAATCTGAGGTGGCTGCTCAATGGAGCTCCAGGGAGCAGATGACTCGGTGAGAGACCTCAGATGCTCAATTGGGGGCGGCATGCTCAAAGGTGACCCTCTAGGTCAAGGGGGGCACTGCTAAGCTAAACAAAAAAGGGGCAACTCACCAGGGAGGCAGCAAGCAGCCAAACTACCTGGTGTTGCTGCCACGGAGCTCAAGGAGTGGAGGGCTTGACTCTCACCAATGAGAGAAGAAACCAGCTCGACTGGAACAAGCAGTCAATAGCCTAGGGGCAGAGTTCCTAAGTCTCAGGTAGAGAGGAGGACTCACATGATCTGCTTAGGAGCGGTGAGCTCATAAAAGACCCTCCTGCAGTGAGGGAAGCACTGCCAGTCTCAGGAAGACCGCAGATGGGTCATCAGGAATGGGGATCCAGCTTAGAAGGGGATCACACCTTCCAACAGGGAACAGCAGGCTCCCACTATAGAGGCAACTAATCAGGGAGGTGATAAGGACGTGCCTAACAACTCGCTATGGTTGCACATGGCGTTCTCGGGAGCGGTGCTCTCAGCTTTCAGGTTGATGCAGGCCCTCATAGCTAATACTGGGAGTGGTAGGCTTATAGCTAACCCTGGCAGTGAGGGGAGCACTTCTTAGCTCGACCAGAAGGCAGCGTTAGATTAGAATGGGCAGTCTAACAGGGCCCAATGAGAGACTGTCAGCTGAACACAGTCCCATGCTCTCTGAGTAAACTCAATGAAAGACCCATGGGTCTTTGAGGTTGCAGAGCTATACTGGGACCTGATCACCAAAGAGGCTCCTTGATGAAACCTAAAGACTTGGAGTCAGGGTCCAGCAAGCATTAGGCCCAAAGAAGCAGGCCTAGCATCCTGCTAATAGACCAGGATTTAGTACCAGAATCGAGTTCCAGCATCAGCCTAACCTAGAGATGCCCTCAGGTGGTTAGGTAGACTCTGGTGTTTGAGAGCTGTGGTGTGTTTTCATTACAAGAGGTTGGATTATTCATTTGCTATCAGCAGACTTCAGCTATGGACAGTGTTTGGACATTGATGTACTACAGATAAGACTTTCGCACACATCAACTTTCACATGACGAAATCCTACAGTCTTACATTGCTTTGTTGGCTTTCTTTTTTTTTTTTACTTTTGTGTGTTTACATTTTGGCTATATGTAGCTGTGTTAACCTGAATTGAATGTTTTCTATTTTGTATTTAATAAATCCATTGATTTGAAATCCCTTTGACCACTGTACATTTTTGACAATTTAGACATTAGTTATGTGGTGTCTGCACCCATTTCAGATGTATAATAATAAGATTTTTTTTAATTAAAATATCCAAAAACCACTAGAACAGTGTTATATATTTTGCTGACTTGTGAACTCACATTATCCCAAATGTTTTGAAGAATATTTAAATCCAGAGAAATAAACAATTTTAACTAGTGACACGGACCGTGTCCATAGTGTCATTGTGTCGCCTGCCAATGATGTCATAACCCCTCGATTTCATGGAAACACCAAAGACGCTTTAATATGGTGTGCGTTTTAATAGACCGGTGACAATCGCACAGAGTAGCATTATAACAGAACTTTCAAATGTATCTAGTATGATAAAACAACACTGTTTTCCAACATACGCACGACCAGAAGGAGCGGAAGCGGTCGACTGTGGCATAATAAAAGCTCCTCTGCTTTCGAGCCGTGTGTCATGCTCGTTCAGCGGCCTCGTTTAGCTTCGACGCCTTTCAGCCAATCCTGCTTCATTCTACTACGTTAATAAATCATTAGTTCATCCATGAACATGATTTCTGCCCGAGTCCCGTCGGAGTCATCAAACTATGCCTTTGTCTATTTGTTTATATTGAATACGCGCCCTCTAGCGGCGAAAATTACATATTGTGCCTTTAAGTTATAGTAGCTGAAAAGTATTTAAAGTGAAACAGATGTATTGTTATAGATCAGGGGTGCATCCTGTTTCTGAGATCTACCTTTCTACAGAGTTCAGTTCCAACCCTGATTACACAAACCTGTCTGTGATTGGTGGAGAGCAAATGCTCCTTCAGATCCTAATTAGTTGGTTCAGGTGTTTGATCAGGACCAGGTTGGGCACCCCTGTTGTAGATTAATAGTGTGGGCTAAGTGAGGGATGCCCGTGCAGGGCCAGCACTAAGGGGCCAACGTTTTGCCAATGAGCAAAATCTAAGAGGCCCTTGCCTGGCAGCCCTGGGGGCCCTTAGGCTAGCCCTAAGTGGGCCCGTAAAGGGCCAGTGCAGGCGTGTTTGCAGGGAGAGTGTGCTTCCGACCCCTGAGAGGAAGCGCGGATCTTGTGAGGACTGAGACAAGGACAAGCCCATCTCGGATCTCTCTTGCTAAATCTACTTGTGATTCCCATGACAACAGCTTATGCTGAGCCTCAGCCAGACCAGAGCCAAGAGGATCACAAACCTGGGCACCAATGATGACCTGGGAACCTTGGAACAAATGGAGCTACGATCAACTTAATCTTACGATGTTTTAGGGAAACGCAGCCCTAGCCGCTTTCATCAAACAAAGCCAGGCGGGATCGGATCACACGCAGCGGGATCGGATCACACTGGACACAGCTACCTCCCCCAAGAGCTAGCCATGTGTGCTCCGCTCCCAAACAAGCAACGCACAGATCATGTTTGTCCTCGCCTGTAATAAAGTGTGGACATGGGGGAGCACACAGCCTGAAGCGACGCTCGCTCGCCGATTTTTGTTTACATTTTGAAATTGTTATATCTTACTAACAAGGGCAAACAGACTCACTAGCTATAGACGTTGAGTAAGGGATAGACTGTGATTGAAGTATTGTGCTGTTGCCTAAATAAGAATAATAATAATAAATCTGATTTCATCATAATTCTAGATGTCTAATTTAATCTGAACCAAGACACAACAAAATTGGCTATGTGAAGTATGTCTTCGGTAAATGAAATTCCAAGCCCCTTCCTCCTATGCTTGGAGGAGCTGAATATACCATTTACAACCAGGGCTGGGGAGTAATGAAATACATGTAATGGCGTTACGTATTTAAAATACAAAATATGAGTAACTTTATTTTGTTATAATTACATTTTAAATAGGTGGTAATCAAATTACAGTTACATCCGAAAAGTATTTTAGATTACCAAAGTGATTACTTAAATATTAAATTAAGAAATTACATTAAAATTCTAAGTTTGGGGATTTTAACCAATAAGGCAACTGATTCTCCTTGGGGAAAAAAAAACTGCATGCAGCAGCCTGTTCATTTAGCAACTCGTAGTGAGAGTGCATACGCTACGTGCTACGCTTGTTTTGGCTACTTTTATGATATGTTTGGATTCGTTTTGAAGCTTGGAATACAGCATGGAATCCCATTCATTGTATTCAAATTGAATTTCTATTGATTGGTAGATTTAAATGACACAACATTTGTTTGTCATTCATAGAAATGCTGTGGAAAACTGATGTTATTTAAAATAAAATGCAAGGAAAACGCAAATCTTATGACTGGTAGATATCACTTTTATTTAGAGTTGGAAAACATAAAAACAAGACATTAATATGTTCCTTTGTGTATAGCTTAAGTATTTCAAAGTATTCTAAAGTATCTAGATTAAGTTACTAAACCTGAGTAATCTAACAAAATACATTACAGATTACTTTTTAAAGCATGTATTTTGTAATCTGTAATGAAATACATTTTAAAAGTAACCTTCCCAGCCCTGTTTACAACATGGGATAAAATGCTTTACAGCTACCTACCAGCTACTTTAATAACTTCTTTTTGCAATCACATGTGGAATTTGGTCATTTATTTATAGCCTTTTATATCGCTGCACAAATTAGCATTTCATATGTACATATTCTTTATGGTTATCAAAACACCCCAAATCTCAAGAAAATCACATACAAACCATATCCTATCGTAATCGTGTGTTTATTATCTTCGTTCTTTGAGTGTCAAAGTGTTTATCTGCATTTTGTTATAGTCAGATATGTACGAGGAAGAGCACAGGAAACGTGATGCGTGTGTGATGCGTAATAATAGGCTTGTTTGAGATGAGCAAAATCTGCGCAGAACCGATCACCGTGAGATGCATGCCGGTTAGAAAAGTGTCTGAGTTACGTACAACTTGCTCTGATGTCACGCTGACGTGTGCCAAAAAACTCTGTGGCTGTGTCGGATTGTGCAGTCGAGCGCAGTTGCTCACCACCACCATCAGTTGCTCAGGCACATCTCAAACAAGCCTATTGACATTTTCACCAACAAATCACCTTTTTGTGTGAGTCAACACAGAGAGACAGCCCAGGGAGCTGCTAAGTTTCATCAGATCGCGTAAATCAGTGGAAAATGAATAGAAATTATGATTCTGTCTGAAGAAATATGAAGTAAACATGAGTAAATATATCTATATATCTCCATGTATATGCATCTTTGGACTATAAGCCCTTATTGACGCTGTTCAGTGAATCTATGTGAACACAAATAAACCGCTGCTGACGTGACTGAATATGAATGCGTCATGAATTTCTATTCTAAATTTGACACAATACGGATTTATTATTTTGCACTCCTGACATAAATTACTGTTACTACAAAAATGTTTTATCAAAACAGTGGTCAAATATCAAAGCTAGAGTCTTTAATCTTTCTACTGATGCACAGTTTGTCCAGATCAAGTAAGAGTGTGATGTTTTAACGTGCTGTTAAAAGCTCAGGGGCGTTTTTTTGGTATTTTCGCCTAAATTTGAAATACTCAAATTCAAATGTTTACCCTACACACATACAATGGAGGAAATAAAAAAAAAATGGTTTCATTGTAAGGAAAACCATTTGAACTACAAAATATAAGAGTACTATCTTTGAATACATTAGAATCTGTTTCAATATTACAATAAACACAAAAAAAACATAGGCCCTTTTTTGTTTTTAAATAAAAAAAAAAAATTTAAAAGTCTGTAATTCGTTCATTAGGTCCACTCTTTGCAATTTACTTTGTTTGATGCCACTAGATTGCAAAATGTACCAGAAAAAAAGAATCTTTCAAATAACAGCTTCTAAACAGGAGTTATTGTATTATAAGTGAAGCGAGTAAAATAGTCTGTTTTTGCATCTAAATGTGTCATTTTGAGTTTCCTTTGCATAAACAGTATATATAAAACACATTACCCCCAGAATCCTATTTTACTATGTGCCATAAGCACTTTTCTTGATTTTTTGATTGAATTATGTTTCATTTTTATGTTTTTCTAAGTAGTAATACACAAAATGGCACAAGCGAATTGGACCAAACTAGTCATATTGTGATTTCTACACTCAGTTTAATTCTTTCAGGATGCACAAGACTGTCTACATTATAAAATATATCTGGTCTATCACAATCTAAAATAGAATCCACATCCTCCAGCTTTATATCATTCCATGTATGTGCATTCTGTATTGGTATATACTGATCTGGCATCTCCTCACCTCATCAGCTGAGCCATCCCTGTACCAGCAGCCTCTTCCTGCCAACATCTTTGCATCCCTGGACCAGAGCTGAGTCAAGTCAAGTCAAGTCACCTTTATTTATATAGCGCTTTTAACAATACAGATTGTGTCAAAGCAACTGAACAGCATTCATTAGGAAAATAGTGTCAATAATGCAAAAATGACAATAGTAAACACTCATTTTTTAGTTAAAGGTAGTTCATCATTGAATTCAGTGATGTCAACATCCAGCTCAGTTTAAATAATATCTTTGCAATCATGTCAACGATATCGCTGGAAATGAAGTGTCCCCAGCTGAGCTAATCCGATAGCCACGGCTGCTATGACCTTCAGAGCATGAAACAAACAAATAAATGATCATTCACACAGCACTGTAATAATCCATGTATATTTACTGTATATTTACTGAAATGCATCATGTACTGTGCTTTTCTGTCAATAAACAGTTTATCAGATTGCTAGCTGTGCTATCAAGTGTGCACTATGTCGATTTTAGAAAGTGCACACTTACCACTATGTCGATTTTAGAAAGTGCGCAACGTTCTGCAGGCGTGCAGCTTTCTAAAATCGATCGTGTGCACACTTACCACTATGTGGTTTTTAGAAAGTGCGCAAAGTGCTCAGCGTGCACACTTACCACCATGTGGATTTCAGAAAGTGCACAAAGCTTAGCGTGTGCAATTACCATAGCATGGATTTAAGAGCTTACCAAGCATCTGCTCACAGATGCCCGCAAGTACTGAGCCAAACGGGAGTGACAAGCTCAAATATAACCCTCTGAGATGAGGGGAGCACTGCCTGAGACAGCATTTCACAAGAAGGTTCTCGCAAATGCCCCCAATACTTCCCACTCAATGCCTCAGCAAGAGGGGATATCCTGTTGACCAGGAAGCCCCTCAGGGCGACCTAGATATGGTGTACCAGACAGGGCAGCCTGAAAGCATAAGCCCAGCCCGAGTCCTGGAATTATACTTCCCGCTCTATGCCTCAGCAAGAGGGGATATCCTGGTGACCAGGAAGCCCCTCAGGGCGACCTAGATACGGCGTACCAGACAGGACAGCCTGAAAGCATAAGCCCAGCCCGGACGTCCAGGAAATTTATCAAAAAATGATCAAGAAGGCTCCCGCAGAAGCCTGTGATCTGGCCGCATGATACAGGAAGCATGAAGCCGGTACCAGGGCTATCATACCGACTGGATACAACATCGACAAGTGAGGTAATCACTGCAAGTCGAGAACCCGGTTTCTGAATCCAGCAGAGGGGGTGCTCACCGAGGTCCTACCCTAGAAATGGACAGAAACATACAGGTCCTGGAAAAGACTGCAAAGAAAGCTCGCAGATGGAATACACACAACCACCAGCGTAATATATATTTTTATAAAAATGGATCGTATTCACCCAGCATGGTTCGGAGCCCCGTCCGAAGAAGCCTCTAGTCCGGACCATCAGTAAGGTGGTTACTATGAAGCCATAGAGCCAACCGAAACATCATAGGTCCAGCATAGAAGGAAGTTCCTACCTAACCTCGATTAGGTGGAGAGATGGTGGTTACAGGGGAATTAGGAAGGGGAAGATAAGGGCAGATGTAAAACCCCCGAAGGAAATGAGTGGATACTGATGTATCACTCTGATCCGGACGAAAGCGTTGATGCCTTGTCTGGATCACATCCCTTGGTCTTGCCTACCTCCCTTTGATCCGCTATTCTTTCTAACCCTACCCGCAGGCGGGGGAGGAGAGCAAGCCGCAACACTAGCCTTCTGTGCCCGTCTCTGATCCTCAGACCGAGACTGGCCAGGACCCCTGGGTTGTTCGGGCTCAGACCTGGACCTTCATGGAATTAAGGATTTGAAGGCCGCTGAGCGCGCCTTCGCCTCCCTGAACTTCTCAACCACCGTCTCGACGGAGGTACCGAAAAGTTTGGAAGGCGAAACCGAAGCATCGAGAGAAAGCCCCTCCTTCTTCCCTATATCTGCCAGGTTCACCCACAGATGTCTCTCCGTCACTACCATAGCTGCCATGGATCTGCCCATAGCAGAGGCGTCCTGCTTAGTAGCACGGAGAGCGAGATCCGTGGTGCGGCGCACTCAGCTACCTCATTAGGAGAAAGGCCCTCGCCTTTATCCATTTCTTTCAGCAGGTCAGCCTGATATGCCTTGAGCACCGCCATCGTGTGCAACGAAGCAACAGCCTGACCTGCTGCTGCGTATGCCCTGCCATTCAAGCGAGATGTAACCTGAAGGGGCTTAGATGGCAAGGAGAGAGCCTTGAGAGAGGATGTCTCACCCACAGAGAGACAGCTAGC